>NMRA01000308.1:289562-339888 GCA_002633005.1 Phoronis australis | reverse complement strand
TGCCTGGAATCTCTCAAGATCCAATTTATCATTGTAAATTATTTTTTCCAGGTTGTAGTAATCATATACCTCACGTAAAAATGACTGAAAATTGGGCTTAGTCTTTTGTAATCTTTGTCTATATAAGTGGAATTTCGCTAAGCAAAGAATTAAATTTACAGCTTCTAATCTACAGGCTGGGTCTCCAAACAAGGCGGAAGACATATTTAACTGCAGAGGGAAATTGCACTGATTTATCATCCATGTTCTTAAACATCCCCACAATATTAGCCTCGAATGTCAGATACAGCAGTGTAATAACCCATAAAATTATCTTACTAGTTTTGGCGGGAAACCGAGGCTGGATTCGAACCCGGGCGTCAAGAGTTTCGAGTCGACGACTTTACCACTACATCGTTCAGCGGCTGACGTCATCGAACGTGAAAATAGAATACTTAATGAGCACGCGCAATAATCGCATGTTCAGCAAAGGGCATTGCACCGACATTGATACGCTATGAAAAATAAGACGCATAATTTCAATAAAAACGATATTTTAATTCAGTGAAATTTTTCTCTCGTGTTCTCTCATTTGTAAATCACCGATCTTCAATTTGAATGCGGGTATCGTGTCGTCGGGATCCTTTGACTTGAGCATTATAGTCAGTTACTAGTGGTAATCTACTTTAGCAGACGATATTTTCCCGGTCGAAGCTTGGCTTGATAAAAATGTGTAGTAAGCTATAATAGTTGCTAAACCTTAATTTATAGATTCACTTCATTTTTATTTTGTTTAAATTTCCAATTGGTTTTGAGTATAAGCATTATTTGACAAAAATAGCTCAGCTTTTCTTCGAAGGTCATGACCTCCGACCCCGGGCCTCTGACATAGAAAGTAGTTACAAAGCCGAGGCGAGACGAGAAAGGTAGATCGACTCATTGCAATGTTTCTCTTTTAGTATGTGGTATAAATGTGGATTTTGGAGAATTATCACCCTCGGGGCGAACGCCCCTCGGGCGATAGTTCTCTAAAATCCACTCGGGCTCTGGATAACGGGGGATAACGACTTCGCCATGTAATAATCTTTATTTATTATAGTTTTCCACTTATACGGCTGAAACGGGAAAACAAGTGTCGGCTGACTCCAAGATTGTGCATGCACCCCTCGCCGGTAGTCAGGCTCTAGACGTTGAATAGGTTCACCTGAAGGTGACGAGCTGAGCAACCCGAGTAGTGTGAAATTGTGACCTGTTTAGAATTTAGAAATTAAATAATCATTCACATTTTGTGAAGTCACAAATTGGTTGACGTCATTACCATGATGAGGATCTTGAAATGATAATGGGGCCCACTCACCAAAATTTGGGCACCATAAAAGCAAAAAGTACGGTTGAAGTAAGTTGCTGAAGTTTCACTCAAATTTCTTCCCTGAAGTGAAGCGTCGGGCCAATATAAATTGGGTATGCGCGCTAAAACGGGGATGCTAAGACATCTCTTAGTTCTGTATATTCCCAGTCACTAATACCGTTGCTGTCTATGAAAAACCACGCAGAAGTAGTCCCGGCGCAAAGCACTGGCTTACTGACATCGCATTCTTTTTTGTTTTTATTTACCACCTCCACATCCACTGTTTGTAAATTTATGCTATCGACGAAATTTGAACTTGTCTAATCGATGGTGACTGCACAACCTGCTACTGATTAATTTTGCTGTAGGTCTTTATTCGATCATCAAAAAGCTTTTCGTAAAAACGTGGTTAAACAGGGGTAAGATTAATGAAATTCCCCCAGTAACACGACAGGCATTCGCGGAGAAGTAAAATAATGTTTGTTACAAAACTTTAAAATTGTCAGTTGGCGAAGCGCAGAAACAGTACAAAGCATGCAACTCGTCACAGCGTCTTGTGTAATCCACACAAATGTGAGTGGCACAGACCGAAGAATGACAGACGAGGAGCTACCGGTACACGAGAAAAGCAAGTCACGCGCTTAGGGTCTATATTTTGGTCACCGCTGTCTTCGTAAGTACACACAGAATTGTATTTTAGTCAAACAGTCATAAAAAACTTTTTGATTTATACCACTTTCCACAATAAAGCTGATTCCAGTTTATTGCTCAAGTGAGGAATGGTTTCGGGTGTGGAGAAGAACATACTATTCGGTACGCTGGGAGCATAAAATGTTTTAAGTCAATTTATCGAGCTTAATCTCAAGCAAGCTAAAGAGCATGTTGTTCGCAAGCCAGGGAGAGCGAGGAAAAAGTAAAGATCAGATTTACAACAGTAAGTAACAAGAAGCTTATTGACGTTATGAGGGCGTCACCTTGATGCAAAGTTGTAAGACTAAAAGAAAACAAAAAATGAGAATCGACTGTATCGTTTCTTGGTTATTACGACTGCTAATTTTCAATGAAAAAGTACCATGAGATTCGCTTAATTTTTCCTCCGTTGTTGTGTGCGAGGGCTAGGAACCGTTGCGTATTCCAGTACACTCAAGCAGTTCACTGTGATATATATTTATTGAAGGATACACAGAACATACAAAGAAATAATAACAAACCCAGAAACCGCAAAGCATTATATCTGGGTTGTAAACAATTCATAAATGAAACTTATATACATAGAGGTATATACAATTAAGTAGTATCTAAAATAAATATTCCAATACTTAGACATGCTATTACAGATATATAAAAACAAAAATATGTACAGATTCATGTAGGGAAATCAGATGCAACAATATTGATAAACGGTACATAAAAATTTACTAACGTTGCTTAGGAGGAATTCGTTGAGAACAAAGTCAAAGTTAGGACTACCATTCAGTAATAATGTAACTCTAGTAGTGATATTATTACAAGAATTGAGAGCGTTAACAATTGATTGGTTATCATTGAGTGCACGAAAGAGTGAGTCTCTCAGGGATTCGATGAGGGGACATTTGTAGAAAACATGAGGATAAGATTGATGGTCACCACATTTACAGTTTGGAGAGACATTTGTGCCTGAACTTGTCAGAGTTGAGGAAAAGGCCACATCTTGTTCTGTACAATGCTATTTCGTTATCGCGGGTAAGGGAGAATTGAGTCAAGGGTATTGAGTTATCAAAATTATGAAAAACAGTTCTAAAATTATTTTTTATACTCGTAAAAGAGTTGCTTTCCTTAACAGAGACTGGAAGAGAATTCCAGTTGTTGATGCACATCATGACTGTAGACCTTCTGAATGCCTGACTGAACGACGGAGGAATTGCATATGGGGTGGAGAATCTCAAATCACTACGATGGCCTTGTCTAATATATAGATCAAATATTTTTTTGACAGACACGTTGTTGACATTGTTTATTACCTTGAACGTAAATGTGGTCATGTGAAGATTGCGTCGAGTAGACAGTTTGGGCCACTTGAGATTATTCAAAACCTTAACACTATTGGATCCCCTGTAAGCTCCAGTTATGAGTAAGGCGGCTTGATATTGTAACTTCTCCAAATGTTGGAGTGCACCCGTATTGGCAGACTGATATATAATATCACAATAATCAATGTGTGGAAGTACAAAGGACTTGAACAAAACTTCTAAATGTGTAGAATTCAGATGACGAGAGACAAGCTTAAGTGGGTTAATTAGTTCCTGAGTTTTTTGTACGAGCTCCCGAACGTGAGGGGTGAATGAGAGTTTTTCATCTAACAGTATACCCAGATGTCTGTGCGACTGTTTTCTAGGAATGATTTCATCATTAAGTTTAAGGTCATAAGACGGGTCAACAAGGAAGAGAGCATTAATAGATTTGGAGAAGGTAAGGTCAACGCTTTTTTCTGGTTTAAAATTCATTCTCCATTCTTGTGACCAATAGCTTAGTTTATTTAAGTCGTGTTGAAGCTGCAAAGAACATTCAGGGCTGCTCCCTGCGAAGGGGTAAAAAAGCGCCGTGTCATCTGCATAAAGGTATGTGCTACATGACAGGTTATCAGGAAGGTCATTAATATAAACCAAGAAGAGAAGAGGGCCCAATACGCTACCCTGCGGTACACCTGCGTTTACAAATCCAGGATGGGATAAAATTGAAAGTACGCCATCGACACGAACACTGTATGTTCTTTCGGAGAGATATGAGGTGATCATGTTTAAAAGATTACCAGTAATGCCATAGGATCGAAGTTTGTGAAGTAGAAGGTCGTGAGGGACACAGTCGAAAGCAGAAGCTATATCTAGAAAAATGGACCTGACACTCTCTCCCTTCTCAAAATGTAAATGAATCTCATGTACTATTTCAACAAGTTGTGCCACGGTGCTGTTCCCACGCAAAAAACCAAATTGACGATGATAGATCAAGTTGTTTTGTTTGAGAAATGTAAGAATACTTTGAGCAATGATCTTCTCAAAGATTTTGGACAGGGTGTTAAGTAATGTTATTGGGCGATAATTTGAAATTTCAGTTTTGGAGCCTTTTTTGTGTATGGGGACCATAATTCCATGTTTCCAAGAAGACGGATAAATGCCTAGCTGAAGAAGTTTGTTAAACAGATTGGTCAGGGGCATGGTAATTTCGTTGGCAATCATTTTGATCATCTTGCTGGTTATTAAAGCTGTGCCATCATTCTTATTGGGGTCAATTTCATTGAGATACTTCCGGACATCAGTTTGATTAGCCGGGATGTCAGACAGTTGATTGAGACAACGTTCACGAAGAAAGGGAAAGTTACTTACTTCAGTTGGTGTAATGTGGCTTTTGTTCGTGAAAAATTTGAGAAACAAATCACACTTGTCACTACTACGTGAGGCTAGGTTACCATTATAGTTGATGACAGGATAGGAGGATTGCTGTTGACTGCCGCGTATTTTATTGATGATGTTCCAGTATTCTTTGGAATTCTTGCTTGCGCTGTTAATTTGTTGAAAAAGCTTGTGTCGGTGATCAGCTTTGGCTTGATTTACTAAAGTTTCAACCAGACGTGACTGCTCCTTGTATCTGTTGTAGATTATAGTGTTGTTAGATCTTCTGAAAGAGCTGTAAAGTCTGTTTCTTGTGCGGATTGCCCGTTTAACATTACTGTTGAAGCACGGTTGGCTGTTGTGTTTAATTATCTTTTCAGTTGATGGGATGTTGTTTTTTAAGATTTCATAGAGAGTACTAGTAAAGAGTGAAACAGTGTCATCAATGTAGCCAGTGTTCAATATGGAATCCCAGTCAGTGTTGGTGATATCCTGGCGCAGTTTATCGGTGTCGATCTGATCATATTTCCAGTTGGTTCGAGTGGTGTGTTGTTCCTTAACCGGTTTTTTATGTGTTAGAGTGGTTTCGATAGTGTGGTGATCAGAATTGCCAACAGGAGGTAGTACAGAACATGAGTCAATGATACTCAAATTGTTTGTTATACAGAGGTCAATACATGAATAAGAAACGTCGGTGATACGGGTTGGCTCATTAATTAGCTGTATGCAGTCATTAGACAATAAAATATCAAACAGTTGTAGTCCGGCCGTATTGTCATGATCATCATTGTACAATGTAGAGTTTCGGGCATTGAAATCAGCATTTATGATTATACTAACGCTATTGCGGTTAAGCTCCGCTAACTGATCGGCTAGGGCTTTGAAGTAGAGTTTTCTTTCAGTTGGAGATTGAGAAGGTGAGCGATAAAACAACCCATAGTAAATTTTTCAAGCAGTGCGCGAAACTTACAAGAGAGGGGTGTGAGGGTTGGAGACTCACAAACGGCTGCTTGTGCGTAGAGCAGGGGTTTGAGCAATTCGACGGTTAGATGGTTTGTTTATGAACAGACATCGTTACATGAGGAAACAGAAGGGGAATGAGTAAAAAGGAGGCGGCACTGGTGACGATCATTGATGACGTGTCAATTAACAGGGGAGAGATCGGGTGTAACTTATAGTGATACGCCACACATGGTCTATAGCTGATGCACCACAGGGGGACTGAGGAGGCTTTAGTCCCCACATTTTTCAGTGCTGCGCCGCTCATGTTATATACTAATTTGTTGGGGAAATGAAATTTACCACCAAAGATTCTAAAATGTCGTTTGGAGTGTTTAAGAAAATAACAGGGGAAAGCATTTTCAAGTTCAAAATTATGTCGAAATTGGTCCTCTCCTCTCCGGTTCTTTTTGAGTATTGTACAGTCTCAAAGCATAACAAAATTGCGTTTCTTAATTTATTCTTCGCTTTTTCTGTGTTTTGAACGGCAACTCTGCAGTAGTCAATAAGTTCGCATACTTGTTTAAATGTATTCAGTGGAAATAGAATAAAAAAAATTCTTGTGCATGCTTCGTCTTGAAACCTAGTTCATTTTCAGGTCTACCGTTCCTTGTCTGCCGTGCATATGCGTCAGCGACTCGAACGGGACTGACCTAGACAAAATTCGCTCTTGGACCTCACTACGACACCAGAAGCCTGGCGAATCGTGGTACTTAAACCGTTCTGTTGTTTCGATTTGTTACGGAACGTGATATTACCTGAGTAACTTATTTTCTTAAGTTAAATGGTCAGAAGTCAACAACACTGACGTAACACCCGTGTCTGTTTTGTTGCAGGGGAGAGAATTTCGCATACCTCTCGTGGCTCCTCCAGTTTTTGAATCACGTAACAGACACTCACAGTATTTCAGTGGTCTTTTTCTATAAACATATACAAGAGATATGTAGACTTACCCAGTCACCAATTCGTAAAGTATCAATGCTTGCCTATAGCTTACTTATGATTATCATCGAGAAAGACATAGCTCCAGTAAGTAGATAGACTTCTAGCATATACCCCACCAGTAACTCTAAGAACACGTACATAACTCCCTTCAGAAGATCATGTTTTCTTTTGCCACGAAAGTGCTTTGTTTTATGAACGCCGAACTCGCGACATTGACGCACGACATAAGGCAGTTGAACATAAGGAGTTTTACGTTGTGAACCAAGTGGAGTTTCATTGATGCTGTCAGTTTGTTTTACGTTGTGAACCAAGTGGAGTTTCATTGATACTGTCAGTTTGTTTTACGTTGTGAACAGAGTGGAGTTTCATTGGTATCATTGATACTGTCAGTTTCATTGATACTGACAGTTTCATTGATGCTGACAGTTTCATTGATGCTGTCAGTTTCACTGATGCTGTCAGTTTCATAGATGCTGTCAGTTTCATTGATGCTGTCAGTTTCATTGATGCTGTCAGATTCATTGATGCTGTCAGATTCATTGATGCTGTCAGTTTCATTGATGCTGTCACTTCATTGATGCTGTCACTTTCTTTTCGGCAACTGAGTCGAGTTATTCAAGTTTTTCGTCATCTTGTTTTTGTCTCCATTAGTTATTTTCGTTGTATATGAGTTGAACTAGTGTTTTGTACGTCCGTTAAGATTGAAATATATTCCTGACTGAGAATTCAATGGTTAAATCTCTCCAAGCATCACAAGACAATAGCTCCAACTATTGTGAAAGGCGCGGGAAACAGGCAGCCATGGATTGCAAAGATTGCTAAGGACTGTTTGGACGCCACCTTAACAAGTGTTAACACAACGAGGAAAGAGCTGATCCTCCAAGAGATCATTCTAGGCTCGGTTGTATAGTAAGTTGTAGAACTTCAGTGACTTTAAAGGAGAATGCCACCTGATTTAATTAGTCTTTTTTATCGTCTTAATCGGTCTATATTCACATCACCTCGTATACGGTCGATCTTACCTCCCCAAAGGTGTCGCGTTAACCTGTGAGAAAGGTGAGAAACGACGCAGCGACGTCAGTGGTTCTTCAATAGAGTGAGTGCCGCTATGGTGCGGTGTATCATTCCCGCTTGTGCGAAGTATGAAGCTGCGAGGGAAGCGGGTATATCGTTTTTTTGATTTCCTCGAGAGCCCATAATGCTTCGGAAGTGGCTCACGGTAGTGAAGAATTAAAAGTACACCAAGTATGAGGCCATGAAACTCGTCTAAGTCGGGATTGCGAGTTGCCGTGTTGACGTTTATTCTTGTGCGTTCTGTTTCAAAATGAATTCTTCTCACCCTAGCCAATGCTTAGATGAAATTGAAACAAAGTATGTCTCATTAGATACAATTTTTCATGCCTTGTAGTGTTCGTGAGTGCAAATGTTTTGAGAAGCCAACAAGGAATAAATCACAGCGTTACCGGCTTTAGATGCAATAAACTAATTGACCGGGCACCGAGGCCGTGCTAATTCAGTGTTTGTTGACAGAAAGCTGTTGCGAAACAATTATTCGATTTTATATCCTATATGGTCAGAAGTTAGGGTAATCTTTATTTAGATATTCATATGCATTATTCGAATCATTGTTGATTGTTACTGTACAACTTTTGCCCTGACGGTTCTGTGGAAGGGTACTGAACGTGACTTCGTGGCCCCCGACGAGCTAGTAAGCAGACAAGAACCATCGTCTCTATCCAGTGTAGAGACGATGAAGCTCCTATAGGGGCTCCATACGCCGGAAGCTTTTCGGCGAATTATGCCTCGCACTGACTAAAACATCAGTCATGTTGTTATAAGTACCTTTTGCGCATAGAGGGACACCTTAGGAGGTTGTCAGTGCGTTTAATTCCTTCCAACTCGAACAAATACTCCCGATATCAAACTTTTTCTTCGAGCAGTCCCTCGTTCAGTTCCCAAAATCGTGAACTCACCATTTTCACTCCGTGCACGCCAGGATGACCCCATTCTTTTAGCCAGGCCGAAGGTCAGAAGTTGCGGTCCTACCGGCGAACTTTGAAAGCGGAAGACCCCGCCCACTGCGTGCTACCGGGAACCAGTCGTAGATTTGCCGTGTTGTTAAGACCTGCACCATAGAGGGCTGAAGGGGAGAGGGCTATAGCCCTTCACTTTTTCAATGCTGTGCCGCCCATAAAAGAACAATTAATTTTACCGAAGACTAGACAAATTTCGGTGTGATAGTACCGGTTTTGTTATCCGTTAATTACGAACGATCTGTCCTTAAAAATCGCATTTGCACTAAAGTAACCCCAAATCTGCTAATGTGTACAGTTTGTGAGGCATGAAACAGTGATGATAATACGTAGCTGATTTTCTGAATTGAGAACACTATCAAGTGACCGTCAAATACTAAATCAGGTTTTCTGCAGACGTAGTAACGCGTGTAAAGTCACTTTGGTCGCGTACCTTATGTACACCGATGCCTCGCTAACACTCGTGTGATCTAAGAAGCTTCCATGAATTTCATGTCTACCGGAAGCACGGTTTGAATAGTTTCATGGATTATGATATGTGTTCGTTAGTGAGTGTTTTGGAAAATGAAAAATGCTAATTTTTAAGATTAGGGATTATACAAAAGGGGTACGGATTTTGCGTTAACTCCGTATCTGTTAGGGGTTCTGCGTTTGTTTCCTGAAAGACTGGGGATTCAATATGCGACTGAGTCTTCGCAGGCACTTTACTACTAAATCGCGGGTACGCGATCATCGTCTGCTAAGTCGGGAGCGAATTTTTAACAATCGGGGGGTTTGGCCGTTTTCAACGCGAGACGTAAATGGCGACGAACAGATGTCAGTTAACGACATTGGTTTTGTCTCGCCATAATTTTGAAATAACTGTTGACATGGAAATGGTTTATTTTTTCACAATTAAAATTTCCTTATTGAGCAATTTTTCTCAAAAAGCGATATTTTTGTCTTGAAAGAGTGTGAGTCCTTTTTCCCAAGGGCACAAGAATAGTGAGATGTCCGCCGGTATACTCATTTGACCTGTTTACTCACCACGTTGCTGTGCCCGCGCCTGAACAGCTGCAGGCTGGTCCATTTTGACAAAAACTTAAATGATCGACGATTTTCCCGATTGTACAGAAGGCAGCATAAGGAGAACAGGGGTGGCACTAGTGGCGTACGTTCAAGTTTTCTAGATGACACAGTCCTGAATATTTGTAACAATGTGGGGGGGGGGCAGTTTCAAGCTGTAAACACAACTGTTCCCAAGTGAAGTTGGTCATTGATTCAGGCGCAAGGTCTTAATTATCAACGGTTGCTTATTTTCGCGAGGCCTTTACTTCTAGCTTGATCTCATGGATAATGATTTGGAGCATTGTATCTTGACCCTCTTTGTTCGAGAAAGTGCCCTTACGGCAACTGGTACATTGCGATTTTCAAAATTTTTCCTTGAAATTTTCGCATGCCCTCGCTTAATTTCCATGGGCGTTGGTATCTGAAATTACCACATGGCATTTAGAATAGGCAAGTGGCACTGCGCACAAGACATTGAAAGATAAGTTACGAATTTGGCAGGACAGCTGAATTTTGAGCTCAATGTTCATGCGCACACCCAGCCTTTAAAATGGGGGGCTTGACTTTTTGACGATGTGGACCTCTTACTAACAAAAAAGCGGGAGGACTAAATAGACGGAGTACCAAGTTCAGAGCTCTGAATTGTGTGTTTACGTCTTCTTAGGGGACTTTTGTCACGTTTTTCACGGACTTCTTGTTTCTCTGAGGCGGACTTTTTTGCCAACTTCGCCAAATGGGGGGTTTCCATCGAGCCCTCCGACCCCCTTGGGTGCGTGCATGATGTTTACCTTAATATTTCTGTCGTGAACGTGTGGTATATCAATGCGTGTTGCGGCCAACAGATGGCGCGCTCGTGGTAGTAAATAACAGAACACACGAATACTTTAACAATAGAATACGTCTATTAATTTGCAGCGTTGTGATTTACAAACAATAGATTACATCGAGTTGGGAGACTGACGACTGTTCGAATGAAACGATATATCGTTACAGGTGAAAGTAGTAATCTACAGTGCCACCAGTTACCCGTAGCTACTGCATACGTTAATGCAACACAAGTCGCAACATGAACTGACCCTCTAAAACAATCACTAGACTGGTTCAAATTGACTAACAGGCTGAGACCAACGCCTGTATTAAGTGTTTATACCTTGACTCTTCTATTCGACTTCACTAAACTGGTTTTCCTCGTCTTTGCTGTTCGCTCCTCCTAGAGATCAGGCCTGGGTCTGATTCACGGTTTTCGTCTCGGTCTAAGTGGTCTGGGTCTTATTCTCTTTCTGGGTTTTGCTTCGGTCTGTCTCGGTCTGGGTTTTGCTTCGGTCTCGGTCTTGGTCTGGTCTGGGTCTTTTTCTCGGTCTGGGTTTTGCTTCGGTCTCGGTCTGATTCTCCTTGATGGCCAATGCCTTAAGTACTATTCTGGCCGGCATCATATGATGGGCCCATCTCGTCATGGTGACGGCTAAAGTCCCTGGTCAGAGTTTGCACGTGACACTTGCATAACAATTAATTAACTTGAATGGAACTTACGCAGCAAAATCAAATCAGCTGACTATTGAAACAATTCTTGCATAACACCTCTGATAATCTCTGCTACAGTCAAAGATATGATTGCAATGCACTTTTAATTTTCGGAAACCTCAATTAAATGCAGAGGGCCTAGCCTCATTATATTACAAACGCATTTCACAAATAGCGAAACAGCTTGGTTGTTATTTTGTCATTAACAGGCATTGGGACCCATTTCAATAAAAATATAACGCATTGCGTTTATTCACCTAAACACGGTCTCATTCTCATTTGAGGCAGGCCAAATACCACAACAGGAACTCATGCAGTGGCCTGTAATTTAACACGACACTTGTAATGAAGCTTACAGAAAACAACAACTTTGCATAAAAGTGCCTTTTTTCTTGCCGGTAGATCACCGCCCGATTGGTGTTTTCGTTTTCTTTCTTCCTTTCTATCGTCCTCTGCCTTTTCAAAGAGATACGTTTGGTTCTGACGTCTGGATGTGAAAATCTCTGCTCTTTAAGCTTTATTTGAGATTCAACAATTCCCCCGAGACAAGAAAATAAAGTATGACAAACCGACTTTTTGTCTTTAGAAAGGGAAGCAAATATACCTAAGTTTTCGCGCAACGCCATCTCTACGGTTACGCCTCCGTATTTCAATGTCCTTAGGGGGCCTTTTGGTTTTTTAAAAGGTTTCGCTGCAATTCAAGCAACGTCTCTCACCGTCCATGTTAATACTGAATACTGAATTGTTTTAACGTGCATATACATATATATATATATATGCACGTTAAAACAATTCAGTATATATATATATATATATATATATATATATATATATATATATATATATATATATAATATTAATTTGTAAGTCAGTATCACCGTGTTATCGTTGGTCTGAAAGAACCTTGACAGGCTTTGTATTTACAGACCACTCAATAAAATGGTTTAGTTGATTTCGTACGAGATCATACTTAAATTTATCAACTGACAGGTAGATCATATTTTGAGCGAAACTGACACCGAACAGACACGTTTAGTAATAATGAAGTGCATAAAACTAGAAACTTGTCCGTTACCTGTTGCAAATGAACTTCGGAAACGAATCATCCGAACCCTAGCTTAAAAAACTTTTGAATTAAAATGTCAAATATGTGCACAAAGACGATTAAATATCATATCAACAGCATTTATTTTTATCAAATACAAACTATAATTCTTTAAATATAAATCAGTTTCAAGTAACGCCAATTAAAGACAAGTAGTGGCGGCCTAAGATATTGCCCTGGCATTTTGGAAACAAACATTTGATTGAAGACCGCAATTTGTCACCTTTGGCCTAATTAAAAGATTGAGGTCATGACGCCATATCACCTAGCGAGCGCGGTAAAAATTGGAGCGTGCGCAGTGTAAAAATCGTGAGTTCACGATTTTGGGAACTGAACGAGGGACTGCTTGGAGAAAATGTTTGATAACGGGAGTATTTGTTCGAGTTGGAATAAATTAAACACATCGACAACCTCTTAAGGTGTCCTTCTATGCGCAAAAGGTATTTATAACAATGTGACGTTGATATTTTAGTCAGTGCGAAGCATAATTCGCCGGAAAGCTTCCGCCGTATGGAGCCCCTATAGGAGCTTCATCTCCTCTACTGCCTGCGCCAGAAGAGGCGATGGTCATTGCTTAGCTGGTAAGTAGATTTGCAGTTTCGTGGTTAATTCACCAAAATAACCACGTGCGCATTATTTTTTTCTTTGACTCACTAGTATAGTCTCTTCGTGATTGGAATTTTAGTTTCCAACTTTGGCTAGTTCATGTTCGTGATGTCTCCAGTCCGGCAGCTATGGGCCTGATCGGGCTCCGAGCCACTGGCCGAGATAGCAACTTAGCAAGCGTTTTGTGTGTTTAGAGCTGAAAAAATCGCAAGACTAAAATTACAACACACAGCTATGCTCTTCTGTCTGTATTTTACGGGCGAATAATTTGAACATATCACCGAACAGACCCCAAACTCCCGCGACCGACCTTGGTAATTTGGCTTAGTTCAAATACCTAAAAAAATCCGTAACGGAGAAATAAAATAACACGTTTATTTTTCAATAACTCGATGTATTTGTATTTGCATCGAATTTCGATGATTTATTGATGCAAAATGATAAATTCAAGCGATAAGTTGACACCAGTAAGCAAACTGCATTCGAACCTCTGACGTCATTGGTTAATTTCAACACCTCCGTCTGCCGTCACGTAAAAGAGTTGTACTTGCTGTTATCGTGTGGAACTACTCGACCTAAATTGATACAAACTAGGTTGTTTTTGGGTGGCATTATCCTTTAAATTCGTTTTCATTGAGGAACTACTAGCTATAGGTGGCGCTAGTGAAACAATGGTCCCGTCTGTTGTAAAGTGCTTGCCTGAGTCAGGATAACGACCTTAAGCTGGTTGTCAATTTTTTTCAATGTAAACAGATGATATAAACTGTAGAAAGCCATTTCTTTATTGGCGCCAATTCGTGAATCAAGTCGCCTATTCTCGCCGAGCACTGGGAAGAAGTTTAATAATGTATGTTTGCTTAGTAAGCATGTTTGAAGGTCTGTACAAAGGTGAGCCGTGGAAATTCTTTGACTGAAATGAATTGGACTTCCATTTTTCGTCATCATTGTTTTCCTATAGTCGCACTACTGACGATTAAGTTGGTAAAAAGTTCATAAAACGAGTTGAAGTCTTGTGCCAGTAAAATTTGTATGAAAGAAGGGTGGATGGCAAATTATGATTCATTTGAGACTAATGTGAACCCGAGCATTTTCAGTTGTTTGAGGGCCTGATGAATGTAGATTATTTATGCGTTGTATATTTTACACGTAGTGATACTATAGACGAGAGGAGATTGTGCGGCACGTATCTTCTGGCCTGTATCGAGGCCAACATGTGCAACCAAATAGATGGAATGAGAGAGAGCATGCGACGGATTGCATACAGATTCCTAACAGAAAAAGATTCAACGTTAAGGTTCACTTTTAGTCAGTTTAACTTCCTTCGACGTTTTTTATCAAATCCTGACGAGATACCCTAACCAGCGGATTTGTGAGTTATGTGTAGCTATGAAGAGACTCGAAGATACTTTAAGGTAGAATTCTCTGAAGGCAAAGTAATTACTTTGTTTACGTAAACAATATTGTAAGTTTTCAAGTCCAGATTTGTGGAGGTTGCTCAAAATGGTTTGTTGAACTTTTATCGTAATCTACATTTAATTATGCTCTGAAGAAGTCACGCTGAATAACTTAAGTCATATCAAAATATTACATTATCGATCGCCCCGACTCTTTCAGAAGTTATGGTAAGCGACTCATGGGAATGTGGAAGAAGGAATGTAATGCGCCCGGAGGTGAAGGGAAATTCCGGAGTGGCCCGTTGTTTTAGACTGAGAATCTTTGAAGTCACTGTTCTTCTAGCTCTCTGACGTCTAAATTGAATCTAATCGTCAAGACCACACAGATATATAAAGTGTTGGTTTACTAACACAAGTCTTCTTGAAACAGTGCCGTCAACACATTTAGCGCTTCATAGGTCACAAAGAAAGGAATAGTTTTACGCCACGAAGGATATTTAATTTTATATATTGTACTTTGTGTGGACATTAATTTTGCTTACAATTAGATATACTCTTTCTGTTTAGTTTTCATTGAAACCTTCATGTATAATTTTTAATGTAAACAAAAATTTTTTCGCAAATAATGTTCTTTCAACATGATATCATTAATTACTTTAAAATTCCTTTGTTTATTTTCAATCTGCGGTTTTGCAACATATAACAAAACTCATTTGCAGAAGCATTAAAAACTAATGGTAAAATGTGCGAGGTCTGCAATTTACGAAATGTTTCTATTTTCGATCAGTACAACACACTAATATAACAAGAATGGGGTACACGTAACCTAAAAAGAAGGACACGGAAGTCCTAGTAGGTTTTCTTTTCCACCAACAACCAATGGAAACTCTCATGTCTTGTTGCTATCATTCCACAGAATGTTAACATCATCGAAGATAAAACACTGACATCGTAGCGGGTGTTATCGCCGTGTGCAGTGTTTAAATTCCGCAATTTAAATCCCAACATTGTGCTCGTCTTCATTAAGATGGTTACAAATTGTAAAAACACGCTGGTTTGCCCCTATCGATATCTCTGTGCCGTGTCCAACTGTTTCATTATAACTTGGTGGTGGGTCGATGCACAAGGGTGATGTCCTTGCCGTATTGAATGTACATGTACTGACACCTGGTGTTGAATAGTCAAGGCGTTCACCGTCTCCAGAAGTGAGTGCCACGTAGAAAACAATGGAGGATAACACAGTGTTCGCCGCGGAAAATACAAACGCCAGCAGACTAAACACTCTGTCCATAACTGTGTATTGTCTGAAAAAATCACCGATGACTCAACATTCAAAACTGCTCTGGTGCAAAGCTGTACACACTCTCATATTTAGGTAACCGACTTGAGTAAATTCAAATCCGAAATCCACCCAGCCTCCGCGATTTTCTATGTCAAAGTAATAAGCTTTTTGACTAAAGACCACTTTTTGAAATTAATTAGTGTCAATTTGTAGATTCTGTGCTGAGTAAGTATTTTCACGAGGTCGAAGGCTCACTCAGCGGCAACAATTCAAGATCTGGTGAGCGTGGGAATGTTTTGAACAAAAATCGCCCCTGTACAGACTTTAACATTACCCGCAACTTCAACTAATGACGACATAAGATCATCAGTAAATCGAGAAATATAATTTTCATACACAGAACTGACATAGTGCAACGAAATTAATCCATTGCAAATGGATTCTAACTATAATTTAAAAACCGATGGCTTTTCAGTAAGCCATAGGAATTTCGCATTTTTACCAAGAGTGATTTGTTTAGGCGACGGTAACGGAAAATCTAATTAGGTGACCTCACCATTTTTAAGATTTATAGTATGCAAATCCAAGATACAAAGTATGAACATTAAAAAATCAACGGCAAATTAAAACTGCGTGGAACCCCCTTAAACAATTAATGGCGCGAAACTGCATCTTCGTAACGTGTTGTTGACTTCGAATAAACATGAGCTTGACTTACCTTGACGGGCTGCAAGGGGTAATGAGTCTGACTGTTGAACTTATTTGGCAGGTAATTCCAGACAACAACACAATTAGCATAAAGCAGACCATGGTGACACGAGTCAGTCCGACAGGTACCTGGAAGTTACTGAATCATAATCTTTGACGCAAGCACAAAAATCCCAAAAGCCGCGTATCCTGCATTCTCTAACCATTATCTCGGACATTTAAGTCGGTGTCCCCACAAAAATATAAAACATTTGCAATCAAATGCCGGTGATTTCAAAGTGTTAGTGGAAATAACAATTCTGAATTTAATTATCTAACGCGTGTGGCATGATCACCGACGTTTGAATTCCACTGCAAGAATTTAGCGTTTTTCCTACATACTTAACACACGAGGTGGTTGAAATGAAACAAAATAGTAAACAAAACAAAATATAATTGAAGCGAAAGCAAACAACATCCCTTTTGTACGCATATCACCTTCGTTAACGTTTTGTTTGTGCCAATCGTTTTGAAACACCGATGTAATAAACAAACGAGCGTCTGCAAAGTGTGATTTCATCCTAACTTAGCCAACACGTTAATTTACAATACGAAGACATAGTTAATTTAAAAGCATTGTTGTCTCATACAAATTTTCGGAAAACAATTCATTCTAGTATAACATATCGAGGTGCTATAGTTAAGTGCAAATAGAGCTACTGACTCCGTAACACATCGCTTACCTCTCTTGCCCTTGTTGGTTTCCATGTATATGAAATGCGCCGACAGAAGGTCCAGAATATAATGGAACACAACGATGTGCATAAAGTGGCAACAATGAACAACACGGCGGTAGAGTCAGATAACAGGCCCCCAAGACCACACAAAGGAAGACAAAGGTTTGTAACCAGACCCGCCGTTGCCATGAGACGCAGGGTCTTTCGACAGGCACAGAATGGGTGACATTTCTTCTCAAATGACATGATTATGTCACTGTTCCTGGAATTACTCCTAAGACGACGGATTGATCTTGACGTCAGTTGGCACCAAAATGAACCTTTAGAATTCCAAACTCAGAAATGCTGTACCTTAGATGTAGCTCAATACGTTATCAATAGAGCTGCGAGAACGAAAGTCGACCTTCTAGTTTACTTCGGCTCCTTCAATTAATTTGAGAATTGTACTTCCTAAAATAACAAGAAAACTAGAGTAATATAATATAGATGAAATGATGTTGCTATCATCGTTTCTTTGTGTATATGAATTAACACGCGATTATCTACTTATCTTGGTTTAATTTTACAACGCATAGCCATTTTATGATGTGTTCTAACCTAAAATTAGTCCAAGTTACAATCGTTCATGGACGTCTCTTTTCGGCGTCTCGGGACTTTTCAACTGCAGCACCAACTTCATGCATTGATGTTTTCATTTTTCGTAGGCAATGTTTATGATCTATCCTGTCACGCCATTGATCGATATGTATTACTTTCGACAGCTTATTCACAAGAGCGTTGCAACAATAGTATGAGGACTTCCCGAGTCACGTAACATAAATGCAATAAGTGAATTATTCGGTCTTACCTACGTAGGTCACCTTGTTCTGAAAATGTACATCTTAATAATTTTCCGCTGATAATCAAAGCTCTTCCGTCGTAATAGAATATTAAAGTGTGGAAGACTGTTCTCATGTACTTACCTGAAATACGAAGACCTTTAGAACGAAGGGGTCTCGTCACCCAGCCATACGAAATCCACAACCTTAAGCATTCCGTTTTAGTGGCAAATGTCCGCGGGTGCATATCAACAAACAACAGCAGTGGCTGAACCGCTAAGTATCACAAATATGCCAACAATTTCTAGACAATTACACTCTTTATTCACTGTGGTCATTCTACTTTGTTCAGCCTGATTAATTTACAATTACAACTAATAGTAAACAAATGTTCTTAATTCTCAGACACTCATTGAAAAGCACAATGTTTTCATCAATAAACATGAAATGAACCGACATCGATTTTGGAGTGACCCTGTTAACGCGGCCATCTCCGCTCCCAGATCAATGTGCTTCGTGGGGAGTTGGACAGAACGTACACCACATCAGTAATCGATCTCATCCTAGCCATCCGGAATTCGGAGAACTATTTTATGCACTACAGTACGAGTAGGTGGTAGCAGTATAGTAGCAGTAGTAGTGGCAGCAGCAGCAGCAGCAGCAGCAGCAGCAGCAGNAAAATTCCTCGTCACCACTGCTGTGAACAAGGTCTCCGTCACTCACACTACTGTCACTGTGATACGGGTCACCGACTCCAGCCATTTTCAGCTTACAACACACTAAACAATCCCTAAATCCAACGCAGTTGAGTTCTCTACTAACCTATCTTGCCGCAGAATACTCGCCGATGGAAAGTGGTGGCGACAATTGGTGAAAAATAGCACAAAACAAAAGTAGAATAGAACAGATTCGCACAGTAAGCTCAACGCAAAACCAAGTGGCGGGAAGCGCTTGCCTCCTAAAACGTCACTTCCGGAAAAGCGGACGAATAATTAATAAAGTTACGTAAAGCTGTAATTAAGTGAAAAATATGTCTAGGATAACCAACCAACCTTATTTTAGCTCAAAATGACATGGAAAAAGGTTGCCTTCGCCTTTAACATAAAGGTGTACAGTTCTATTTGGAACAGGCGTAACAGATTGTTCAACGCTACTTGTCAGCGCAATGGTTTTTTATGTGTGTCAATTTAGCTCCGCTCTACTACGGAATTATTCCATAGAGCCGTTTTACAATTTGGAAAAACTCATTGAGTGACGTTGATGGGACACATCTTCAGCATCTACTGTAAAAATGTTTTATTTCATAGCAGCAAGACTTTGTCTTAATTAGACAGCTCAACTAGACTAGTAGACCATCTTTTGGCATGCAGTTTTTCAAGCCTCAGTCCTCGCTCGCATTCAACGAGCGTCAGGGAAACTGCTGGGACGTCGCCGAAAACATTACCATTAAAAACGTTCAATATCAGCAGTAGCATAGTAAGTTGTTTTGACGACCTGTTTCGGTCAAAGGTCATAGATAAAAAATTAAAGATCAAAAGTCACGTGTGATGGGTGCAACCGAGAGTGACATCATCCGCCTACCGGACTCAAGTGACAATGACGTCCAAATCATTACGTAATAGATTTTCTTGGATCTGTTAAAGAGAGAGATCTCGATCTAAGGTCAAGGTCATGCGTGTAACTGGAAGACGTCGCTTAACCGGAAAGAATTGAAAACGAAGTTATAAAGTCACGTGACTGCTGACATCATCAGCATATATGCCAATTTTCAGAATAGAGAGGCGGAATCGAAATGAGGAAAAACGTCAAATCCATTCGAAAACAAAAAGGTGTCATTGCTCATTAAGAGAAACCTATTTGCCGAATTCCATAAAAATCTGTCGAGGAACTCCAAAGATACAGATATCTTAATAAAGGAATGTATTTAGGAAAGTAAAGCGACGCCGTTGAAAAAGAGGAAACCACTATGTAAAACCTTCGTTACTGACTGGTTTTGTGTTGTTAGATTTAGATTTTATATTGCTATGATTTTACTAGTCATCAAGCAAAATCAGTCGTTTTTATTCATTAGAGTTTTAAAAAGATGATAAATTCCATTCCATCACTCCCCCATTTAGTTCACAATACTGTCATGAAACTTAATGTACACCATTTTTCATTTTAGTGAGAGCTAAACTGCCCAAAAGCATAATTATTATTCATATTTAAATCGATTAAATAGCTTCAAAATACACATATTTTTGAAAAGTGAAAAAAAATATTCCAAGTGAAAGCATTGGGCGAGGTCTGCTTAAGCTTGGAAATAGGTAAAAAAACAATGAAGAAATTTGGTCAAAAATAAATCTGTATACAATGAACCGTAACACTTTGCACAGTGCTAAGTTATTGTTGTTGAGACGGTGGCTTGTAGTACACCCGACTCCCTTATATTTGGCAATGAAAGACGTGCGAAATACGGTTTGATAGCATTTTTCGCACATTTTCTAGATGTAATTAAATAAAAATCAACAGAAAAGTATTTAAGTGTGTTCATTTTCGCCACAAGCAATAAGTGCGCAACATTACATAATTCGGACTAACATTTGCCAGAGACCTACGTAGACCTGGCCTACGCGGTCTTTTCAGGTACGCTTGGGATCAATTGATAAGGATAATGATAAAACAAGTAAAAATTGTTTTTAGCATAAAATATGCTTAGACGAGGCTTAGATACAGCATGAACTCGTAGGAAAACTGGATTGAACAGGTTACTGTAAGGCCGGACGGTCGGCCGGTGTATCTCTCTTTGGCGCGGGCCCGGCGGCCGGCAGGCAGCGCCAGTCAATGACTTTTCGCGATCGAGTTGAAGGCCCTTATGACTACCAATCCCTTTCACAATACCAGAAAGGACGCTTTTTTTCTCTTGCACCAGGAACAAAAATGAAATTGAAAATAACAATTGTGTCCGGCAGCACTTGGCTCAGTCCGAGTCGGCCCTGTCTGATACTGTGAGAGAAAATCCGGATCAGCATTGAAACGGAGTAAAACGGTATTCAACATATATGTTCTTCAACGCCAATGCATTCATTTGATTGAAATGCTATATAGCCGGGTTTGGGGGATACAAATGACACCATCATGCCTTTTGCGTCAATGAGTCATTCAGGCGTGAAAGCTCATCTCATCCACAAGATGTCAGCACTCATGGCGGTGTCCTGAGCCTCATTAATCACCTGACCTAAATAACCCTATTACGGCAGGGTCGCCTCGATGGCGCAGTCGGCAGCGCGTGAGTCTCATAATCTCAAGGTCGTGAGTTCGATCCTCACTCGGGGCAGGCGACAATGTTTTTGTTTTCTACTCTTTTGCAAGAGTTAGAATTCATGTAAATAACATCTTCGACCACATATCGAGGTACTAGAAAATATATGAGTAGAAATAAGATAAAATATATCATACAGAATATAGTAATTGCAAAAGAAACATTAACAAATAGTCATGATTATGCCATGTTAGTCGAGAAAATTAGAGATTGGACTAGGCTGGTGTCTATCCACTATAAATCCGAATAATGATCTTTTGAGAAATATTATCGTTGGCAGACACTTTGCATAAAAATTACCATTTTCAGCGGGTTACGACAAACAAGAGACAGTGCAAGACAGCATAAGTTTTCAGACAGAGCTAACCGTGATCATGAACTACCGGGTATTTGAGTTAGAGCGTTACGCAATTGACCTCGTTATGAAGATGACATTTGGTAGTATTACCCAGGGGCCGTTCCAAGAAACTGACTTTGTAGCAGAATAGTGGAGAATAACTCGACTTAGTAGCAGCGTTGTGTTGTGTTGTGGACAGTCTCGGTCCGTCAGTGAGATGGTTGTATTCAGTAACTAAGTGTGGAACACTAAATTCCACTAGTAAAGCAACTGGCAGTAGCAAGATGAGGACTGTCTATATTAGACAAGTGAACGGATTTATATACAAGTCACAAATATGTGGGTTGCATGCACCAAACTTTATGATTCAATATTCTACAGGAAAATAACAGGAAGCAACTCTAAAAACTTTCACAACAATCATCTGAACTACTCTGTCGTGTTTGCCATATATGGTAATGGTCAGCTGTCTTTAGGCAATGTTTCTGTGAATGACCATTATGCAATCTTGTTTACTACAGAGATCATAAAACATGTGTGGATGCACCGGATGGGTTGGTCGCTGACTCAGCTAACAGCCAAAACAAGTTTCTATAAACACAAACAATTGGCTAGCAAAGAAATAATATCAATAAGTAATAACACTATCAAACTAATATACTAAGCAATATATGTATCATGAATATCACGGATTTCATGACCGACTTAAGTTCATTTTTACTTAAGTTTAAGGTTTGTGTCAACTTCCTAACATTGAAACTTTCACATCCGGCAAGTTAGTCAAAATTAAGACAAAATTTAGGTCAAAAACTTTAGTCAAACTAATGATCCCTTAACTGAGAAGGACTTGTGAGAGTTTTTAATCTTAATTGACTCTCTTATAGCTAAGTCAGTTTTCTTGGAACGAGCCTCAGATCTACTGTTGTTGATACCATGCATTAGATAGAAGTACGCAAAGATCGACCACCCACGTAGAGGTGTAACCTGATTAATTTTAACTTCAAGTTATGTCGAACCTAATTGTCTTGATAATTACTACAGTGAAATACCAGCAGGCCCGTAGCCAGCATTGCGCGGGGGTGGTTCGAATTTCTAGTGTTGTGGACCATTGATATTTTGCAAGCGTCGACACTGTAAAGTTTTCGTTGAGGCCCTTGACGTACGCACCTCAACTAGGAGGGAGGAAAATCTGTATACACAACGGCGAGTCTCAGCTCTATGTTCCCAAGATCAGACGGAATTCATAATACCAGAAATGAGGATGCCCTCACGATTTCTCACAAAGAACGGGACCCAAATACACAAATGTAATGTGGTCCAGAAAGAGAACGTTCCCGTGTTATCTGGCCCGGCCCTGCCAAACTTTCAAACCGGGCGTCCTCAACTGGGAGGTTACACCTCATTACATACTCGGACGGAACTACTTAATCGGAAAATGATCGACTTGTATATTTTGATCTGGTTGTATTTTGCGTGTAACTTAACTTGCTTACTTCGCTCATGCCATGAACATTCCCACTAAACGAGTTGACGTCACAACCCCACTGATCAGGGAAAACTGTGGGGTTTGGCCGATTGAACTAGACCGTATTTATCCACCTTGGCTTGCACGTTGCACTGAGTCGTTTAAGTGAAAAACAATCTAATTCTTGCATAATCCTCCGCCTTTTGTAACAAAAGTCTGTCGTCGATGTCCCGCACGAGCTCACTCACTCACTCTCAAACGCAAACGAACTTCACAACAAACGTCACGTGACAACAACGTGTGTGTTCATCCAGAGATTTTTCTCGTGTTGTGGAGTACGATGTAGCGCAGATTTGGACTTAATCGCAATTAATCTGGACTCCACATTAACTTGAAAAATTGTAAAACATAAGGAAGATCTCGGGTAATTTGTTGAGTCGAAACTGTATTTTTATTCAAGAATTCAAATTTTCCTATCGACGATCGCGATTCAGCGACGTATCAGTCGGCAAGTATTCGCTCTGGGATTTCAGCACAATTTTTTGAAAAATGATCGTAATTTAACAACGGAGTTTGATAGCAATGCACCATAATTTTGTAGAAAGACTGTCATAGGCTACAAATACGTGACAAAGCGTAAATTTCATAATTCCTAGCTTCCGATTTTACCCGTTTCGGAAACCGGGTTTCAACTGCCATAGGCTACAATAAGCGTCCCCTCCCCGTGAAATGAATTTTTCTAAGCGCTTTCCACCAAGGGTAGGTGATGCTACGACATATTCTTTGTTGCTTGTACGGATTGTTGCCAATTTTTTCTTGCTTCCATAGCATAATGATGGCGGAAATGAAAACGTTGCAAATTTGAATTTTAATGTTTGCATAATCCAGAAAATCAGAGGTTGGTAAACCAAGTTATTTAAAACACTTTCGGCGAAAGACTAGCAGAAGATGCCCACTCTTTCAAAATTGCCATGAAGGTGGCACTGAATAGTTAGGCTGTGGCCGCGGCCAATTTGCCAAGTTTGGGGGAATTTTGTAGGTGGGCATTGCATTAGGCTCAGTGAATGTGGTTTCGTAGTGTTTGTATTTGCGAACATGCTGAGAATGAAAAAGGCCACTTTCTCGGCTGTAGCTGCACTCTTCTTCAAGATGGTGGCCCCCTGTTGCAATTGTGCATTGCTGTGTAGCAACTGAGAAATTGGCCGCGATTTCAGGTAGCCCTCAAACAAGCCAGATTTGAAAAAAAATAGTTGGTTGACAGTACTTTTGTACCACAATTTTGGAATTGGTAGGAAATTTGCTTTTGCAATCTAATGTTGGCATCGGCAGGAAAGTAGTGAATTTAGGGTGAAAAGTGCCGATTTTGCATTTTTGCCCTTATTTTTCTTAGTTCAGCTTGGTTTCCACTGGGAGCAAAAGAGTCAAAAATACAAGAGAGTACAAAGTTTCTGTGCTCATCTGTAAGGCTTGTGATGTGAAATGACTCAAAACTTTTCTTTATTTGCATGCAGTTTTTTACAGTGTGAAGAAAGGGTGAAGAGTCCATTGACGTGTGTTCTGATAGGCAAATCCCTATGAGAACTGTTCAGTGCCTCCGAAGGTATTAACTATTCCATGCAGCATTATTTAACCGATCTTGGCTAATTATCTTTTTATGGCCTGGTCATCCATTCAGCCAAAAGTAGTTCCTTAGGTGGCTTATCAGCCAATTATTCACACATGCTGACTCACAATAGAAGCCTAAGAGTGAAGGTGGATTAAATGCGGTGTTCTATAGTTTCTTGTGGTAGTGGATGTGTTCACGACAGCGGAAATGAGAACTATTCCAAAGGTTCAGTACTCTGAAAGTTCACAATTCTGAAGGTTTACACTACTCCGAAAATATCTAAAATTTCGGACTTGGGTGTATCAAATATACATTTACTCCCCTGCAAAAGATAAACGACACTTCGGTTATTAGATGCAGTAGGTAGTGTACCTATGCTCATGCAAACAACGCCTGGATTTCATGCGCATGCGAAATTGCCTGCATGCCTTTCGATTACGGAAAATGAGTACGTACTTGAATTTTTAAAAGAATATGAAGTAGGAATATTGGTGAATTATCAACCACGATACATCAAAGTCCTGACCCGATGCTGTCCCTGCTTGAGACTGAATGAGTCGTTAGTTAGGTTCAAGATTCACGATTGGCAGTGATTGGAACTTAGCTCATTTGTAAACAATGTAATCAAAGTTTTAAGAACTATTCAACTTTTGCTCACTCTTTTAACATTAGCATGGAGTAGCGAACCTTCGGAATAATGACATGTAACCTTGGAAATCTGAGTCTTCCATCAGGTTTGTTGATCGCCGCCTTCGAGGCTGTGCGCCATTGGCACTGCATTGGATTGACCAAAGTTTTTAATAGGTCTAGACCTACTTTTCCCTTATAATATGAACATGCTCGTCGGGGTTTTCTTTGTGCAAGAAAATACGGTAGTTCATGGGCGGCGCAGTACTGAAAAAAGTGGAGGTTATAGTATCCCCCCAACACCCTATGGTGCGCCGCCCATGTGTAGTTAAATCAAGGAATGTATTGTATTACACTCCTTGGTTAAATGTCTGATTTTTGAGCGACGACGGAGGACTGCCTATGATGAACTTAAATGAGAATGCCACTCCAAATACAAACTATTTTGTATCACTTTAGATCGAGTAGTTCCACTCGATAACAGCTAGTTCAGCTGTTTTACCAGACACCTAACGGCGGAGGTGTTGAAATTAACCAATAAACACTGTCGACGAAATGCCGGCCACAGACACGGAGATGTTTCACGACCTCGTACTTGCTATTAAAGCAGGTGGATATACAAAAAAATAATTTTGACTGTTTTTACATTTTTATGTCGTCCTAATCTTTAATTCTTGATTGCACAGTATAGTGAAGAAAAATAAAATCATTCTGAAAATCCAAAGTTGTTTTTTAATTATATTTGACCAAGCTTCATATGGCTTGACTGCGCCCCAGCTCAGTGACTGACAAGTGGGGCGGAGCTTATACAAGGACACTAGCTCTAAGCTAATCCTGTAAACAAACATTGCGTAACCGGGCAATCGAGAGTGCTGTACCAGCTGATATAGATGTTGTAGCGAAAACAAGAATAAAATGATTCTATTTTTGACCATGTGAAAGTTGGTGGTGCGATGGTGAACTTCAGTTCCGAGCCTGAGCCTGTTTGTCCATCGGCAAAAAAAATTAAGTTGAGTACGCCAAGGCCTACGGAAGCCATCACTGCACTCAGCTTGAGTAGTCAGTGCAGAAATTGTGCTTGTGCAAGAGAAGTCGGAAAGGCGAGGTGTCTTGCGAGAGGACGCTGAGCGTCGACGTGGGTGGTGTTGCACGATTCGATGTGAGTACACGCAAGCGCTTTGGAGACACGCCGCGCGCGCGAGACATGGCCAACTACATGTCGTCAGAGTAGAATTTTTGGAGATAACCGTGCTTCTGTGTTAGGAACTCGTCGTGGAGAAACTAGGCGGCCAAACTCAGTGGATTTTTTAACTTACCGCCGGCCGTAACCCAAAGAATTAGAGAAAATGACCAAGTGTTCAACATAACAAAATTGTTTTAGTGCATAGATTCAAACGTATCCCTGAATTAAAACTCGTGATATTATTATACGATTTTAGTGGAAAGCAAGATAAAAAACTTTGATAACTTGAGAATCTCACCCAAGCGACGCTATTTGCGCAGAAAGAGCTATAATTTTCTTATCCCAAAGTCCATTCGGTCGAAATGTTGGCGTTGGCGGTACAGGCACGTGAAAATGTTGAACCATTACGATGAAAGTAGTTCTTTCAAGGCTTGGAATTTTCCGCGGAAACGCGGATTTCCGCTTTTTTCAAATGTTCTTTTCGCGCATTTTATTATATTTCCGCGTAAAAAAAATCGGATTTGATATAAAATTTTCGCGGCAAATTCCTTTCTTACCGTGGCGTTGCCGACGACGTTCACCTCGAAAAGCGGAAGTTGCTCTTTATGTTTCGGAGGAACGTAAACTGTCAATTTTCAATGGCTCGTGTGATTGTAAACCGCGGCGACAAATACTACGGCTCGGCAGCCAAAAATATGTGTGGGCGGCAGTGGACGGATGATGTACAAAGACGCAGACGCATGCTACTGATGGTGGTAACGTTTTTTTTTTCAGTCCTCCCGATTTTTGTCGGCGAAAGGTTCACATCGATTATTTCAAGGCTGGGTAGCGCATGTTTTGGGCCGTAAAAGTTTTCCGCGTTTTTTGTTGTTGGTCATTCCATTGGTCATCCAAGCCCTGTTCTTTATCCTAGTCGTCAATATTGTTATGTAGACAGTAACGCGGCGATTTGATGAAGAGACGGTGACTACATATAATTTTGGAATACTAACAAATAGGTCTCTGTTGTAATATAGTTAGAGAGTCTTTTACCACACTGAGTGGAGAGTTTAGATGAGTCGCATAGGTTTTAATGACGTGTGGTCGGCATACCAGAACAGCAGACAATAGATCAACGCTTAGCTCCGCCCACGTGACAGCCATATTTGTTTTGGTCGTCTGTTGTGCTTCACAAGTTCGCAAAAATGATTAAAATTACGCTGTAAACAAACAAGTATAACTCATTTTCTAAAAATTGGAACACAATAACCGCGCATTCTGAACGAATTTTGACCTCAAGTGGCATTCGATGCCCACTTAACTTCAAAGCCGTTTTTCTCGGCTCCTGATTTCAGAATTACGTAGTGACAAGATTCTTGGGCCTATTTTTCCGCAACACGTGGGTCAATTTTTACGAAATTTGCAAATTTGAAATCCTCTAGAACTGAAGTAAAATCGCGTGCCAGGGTTTTTTGATACATGGACCAGATTTTTAGTTATTAGACAGAAAGTGGCGTGCTTGCCCCAACTCACACGCAAAAAATGCCATAAAAATCAAGATCATAATGATTTTTTACATATATTTGGTATGGATAGGTAGAATATTGCGTAAGAAAACAGTTGATGATAATCCCTGTGCATTTTGAAAAACAATTCGAGGTAAAATTGGATTTTTTGAAAATTAAAAAATACGATATTAAAAAGAAGGAAGTATTATAAAAACGTTTTCTTTCGATTTCTGTCACTTTCAGAGTCATGTCGAACTAGTTACAACCTCCTTCATACTTCTTATAGATAGGAACCTGGAGATTTGACCAGTATATACACCTCCCTTGACAGCGTTCTTTTCATTCTTCACTACAGTGATCCACTTCCTAAGCATTTCGGGCTCTCGAGGAAGTCGAAAAATGATATAACCAATTTCTTCGCAGCTTCATAGTTCGGACAAGTGGGAACGATGCACCGCAATATAGTGGCATTCACTCTGAAGATGAACTACTGACGTCACTGCGTCGTTTTCTCACCTTCCTCACACGTTAACGCGACACCACTCGGCAAGGTGAGGTCGACCGTATAAGACGCGATGTGGATATAGACCGATTAAGACGGTAAAAAGGCTAATTAAATCGGGTGGCATTCTCCTTTAATTATCATCCGGGCGTGTACTGAATTTAAAAGAATGTCAACGCACACACCTGTACACACATGCATGGCATCCAACAATCCACAACCAAAGTGGAAAATAGAAAATGTCTGCACTTAACCGTATTCTGCCACTATCAAAACAGCAGATAACAAGCCCGCTTTCTGCTATTTTGTTTCTTAGTCGATTTTAAGACATTTAGACATTTACTTTTAGACTCCCTTGTTACCCTATTTTGTTGTAGCCACCACGCGCGTTCAATGCCTATGAAAAACATAGAGCCTCTTCTAATCGTCTGCACAATCCTATCATCAAGCACCATTCGGGCGAAGTTGACCGGGTATGACCCGATGATTACGGGAAGTAAATTCAAAAGTATTACTGGCTTAGCTATTATTGTATTTAGCAGTACCAGTAGCTGCAACAGTTATGTTGTTGTTGTCCATCTATATCATATCTTTAACGGAAAGGCCAGGGCTGGACCTTTTTCGTGGGGGGGTTCGATATAAGCAGGAATCAATTAAAAACCCATACTCCTTATGTCAGAGATTGGATATCATGGTTCTTGGTGGTTGGTCTTTCCGCACACTTGCCGTGTAATTCACTATAAGCGTAAGTCACGCTTACCTGTTTAGCAGACTTTGAAAAGAGTTTTCAAAACGTCCTCCTAACTTTTGAGGGTTGTCGGGGAGAGGTTACGGAGCATTTTTTCAAAGAATTGGATAGATAAGTCGTTTTTAATATCTATTAATAGGCCAAAACAGGGTTTGATATCCCTTTAAACATTAATTAAATAGTGTACCGTATTTAAGGAAGCGGTTGTCAAGCACTGTTCAGAAATTACAGTTCACACGTTGCATATCTGTTCCCAATCCCGTTGGCAGGTCTCCGACGTGCATGGATGGAGTCGCCTTGATAAACTCTTCTGTTACATAACACCCTTGTCATGTGGCCGGCAATGTCTGGCCGTATGACTGTAATGTGATAAGATTTGAGCGTATTTTCCAATAATTGGTAACTTGACACCTTGCGCTCTTTTTTCCGCATTTGCACTTCTGCATGAGTTAGAAGATTTGTGTCATGGATTGAGGGTGAGTACGTATTGACTGCACAATCCGAAAGGACCTGAGTCATCTTGCTTGTCCTTCCTGTAGGGGATTTTAAGTAAAAGCATATACTTGCGTTAGACTGACTGGATCTGAAAATTGAACTTTGCCTGCGCGCACCCAGCCTTCAATATGGTGGGGCTCGAATTCCTGACGTTGTGGACGTTTTGGTAACAAAAACCGGCGTACTAAAAACAACGGTGGCACCACTGTGAATTGCGCGTTTGTGCTTGTTTAGTGGACTTTTGTATCATTTTCTCGGACCTTTGATTTCTCTATGGCGGACATATTTGCCTACTTCGCCAAATGGGGGGCTCATTCGAGCCCCCGGAGCCCCACCATGGGTGTGCGCATGCTTTGACACTGGAAGTTATCCTTATAAATTTTCGCATGTTGTAAAGTCGATGATCAGTAAATATACACTTTCATTTGTTTTCGCCATTTTAGAATACGGATGGGTTCATCAAAAGGGGTAACTAAAACACGAACATTTCTTGACGATGATATATTTTCGTATTTATCAAGGCTATATTCTTATAGTAATAAGTCAAGTTTTGCACGTAAACGATACCAACCAGTCAGTTTGTAATACTTCATGGAGTGTTGACAGTGATCGCCGTCTATAGCCGAGCCAGCTGGTGACTACTGCAACCTCTTGAAGTACCATAGAAAGTGACCACCGTCTGTAGTTGAACTACATACTGTAATCATGGGCGGCACAGCACTGAAAAAGTGGGGGGCTATAGCCTCCCCAGCCCCCTATGGTGCGCCGACCATGGCAATTCAATTACAGACAGTTATCACTGTCTAGAAATACCAAGGAGTTAATATATGGAACGCACTTCCAAATTAACTCAAAGCAGCCTTGAAGATTTATGACTTCGCAAAACTATCCTGGAAGCAATTCGAGAATCTCTGAATCTGTGCGAGTGTAACTGTTGTGATTTCTGTAAGGTCATACTTTAGAGCACATGTCTTGGATTAAAACTTTGTTTCTAGGTTTTAACTCCAGTTCTACTTTTATTTATAATATCAACTTTTTTGTAAATATTTCCTTTGCCTAATCTTTGTACATATTTTAGTTCATTCTTTACTATTTTTATCTAAAACGAGCATCCTAATGTTTTTGTTGTAAGCCTGCATCCGATGTAAAATAAACTATTCAGTAACTTAGGTAGCCATTCTGCTACGCACCGTATCAGCAGAAATGAACGTGTTGTAAGTGAAACAGTTTTATATTTTTTAAGATTACTTCATTTTGGTGACTTAGCATCTGATAACCATTTTTATTAAACGCTGGTTCGCTCTAAAATTGANTAAAAGCATATACTTGCGTTAGACTGACTGGATCTGAAAATTGAACTTTGCCTGCGCGCACCCAGCCTTCAATATGGTGGGGCTCGAATTCCTGACGTTGTGGACGTTTTGGTAACAAAAACCGGCGTACTAAAAACAACGGTGGCACCACTGTGAATTGCGCATTTGTGCTTGTTTAGTGGACTTTCGTATCATTTTCTCGGACCTTTTATTTCTCTATGGCGGACATATTTGCCTACTTCGCCAAATGGGGGGCTCATTCGAGCCCCCCGAGCCCCACCATGGGTGTGCGCATGCTTTGACACTGGAAATTATCCTTATAAATTTTTCGCATGTTGTAAAGTGGTCGGTTATTCGATGATCAGTAAATATACACTTTCATTTGTTTTCGCCATTTTAGAATACGGATGGGTTCATCAAAAGGGCTAACTAAAACACGAACATTTCTTGACGATGATATATTTTCGTATTTATCAAGGCTATATTCTTAATGTTATAGTAATAAGTCAAGTTTTGCACGTAAACGATACCAACCAGTTAGTTTGTGATACTTCATGGAGTGCTGACAGTGATCGCCGTCTATAGCCGAGCCAGCTGGTGACTACTGTAACCTCTTGAAGTACCATAGAAAGTGACCACCGTCTGTAGTTGAACTACATACTGTAATCATGGGCGGCACAGCACTGAAAAAGTGGGGGGCAATAGCCTCCCCAGCCCCCTATGGTGCGCCGACCATGGCAATTCAATTACAGACAGTTATCACTGTCTAGAAATACCAAGGAGTTAATATATGGAACGCACTTCCAAATTAACTCAAAGCAGCCTTGAACTAAGTTGAAGATTTATGACTTCGAAAAACTATCCTGGAAGCAATTCTCTGAATCTGTGCGAGTGTAACTGTTGTGATTTCTGTAAGGTCATGCTTTTAGAGCACATGTCTTGGATTAAAACTTTGTTTCTAGGTTTTAACTCCAGTTCTACTTTTATTTATAATGTCAACTTTTTTTGTAAATATTTCCTTTGCCTAATCGTTGTACATATTTTAGTTCATTCTTTACTATTTTTATCTAAAACGAGCATCCTAATGTTTTTGTTGTAAGCCTGCATCCGATGTAAAATAAACTATTCAGTAACTTCGGTAGCCATTCTGCTACGCACCGTATCAGCAGAAATGAACGTGTTGTAAGTGAAACAGTTTTATATTTTTTAAGATCACTTCATTTTGGTGACTTAGCATCTGATAACCATTTTTATTAAACGCTGGTTCGCTCTAAAATTGATTCCAGTATTTTTATTTAATATGAAGCTGAAATGGTGTCTTTACTGAAATCAAATTGGGAAAATTAATATAAGAATAAATAGATGGCGATAATCCCAGATTTTAGTAGTTTCCAGGAAAGTTGTGTAGATGTTAGTGTTATTTATTTTTTCATTGTGGAAAATAACAATTAACAAGTAAACAAGTGATGACGTTTCTATCATGATCATCTTCACCACCGTCATCATCATTAGTAGCATGTGCGAGGGCACTCGTTCATCCGACGGGAAAGGTGCCTGCGCCTCGAAACTTTTTGGGGTGAGGAGAAAATTCTACCTCCCGATCAACTGTTTCAATAGCACCCACCCGCACACTGCACGCAAGCCCTCTACCGCAAGTAGTCAAAAGTACTAACGTGTTGTGCTCCTTCAGATTGTCACCACCGTAGTTAAGAGTGAGTTTTTCCCCGAGGGAGAGTGAGTCAAACCCTAAGGGGAATTTTTGGGACTCATGAGATGAATGTAGCTGGCTTTCTTAATTTTCACTCAGAAGAGGGGAATTAGCCGACGTTCGGTCTCAAAATCGACTCGTGACGGACTGAGGGGAATCGCATATACCACCCATGGAGTGGTGCACTTTAAATCAGTCTAGCCACCGTTGGGCAATCACTATCCAGCTGAGGTAGCTGTTGAAATATATATTATTAGTTAGCACTGCACTAAGGCTGGCTAGCAGCGGCAATCACTTCGTCGGACCATGATAGTTTACTGGGTATATTTAGTAACCGTTGTTATCAAGCATAGTTGAATGTATTGAGGCTTGAAAGTCAGCCGTTTGTTTTGTTATGGCATAGAATCACGATAAATATAAATATATAGACGCTGTTTGACACGGTGGTAATACAGGCCATCTTGTTGTGCCTGTGAGACCATAGATACTCGTTGAATCTATTATCTGTGGTGGGAGACTAAGTTCCTTCTCTCCTGCCTGTCAGCCTGTGTCGGCTTTCCCGGATTTCATTGTCCTTTCTGCCATTGAGTCTCATTTGACTTAGTCATTTTGACTTAGTCAAATTTTGTTTTGATACAAATATCGATCTTGAGTGAAGTCCACGTTGAATTCTCAGTGTCAGTCACTGAAAACAGCTTCGTATCTTCTTGATCATGCAATGCCCCTTGATTATAAGTTAAGAAAGCCACCAGAATCTTTTAGGACGGCCCGGACTTAGGCAATTACATCCGCCCGGCCTGGATGGTGCTATGATAGTCCCCATAAAAAGTCACGCATTTCAAAATTCAGCAAATAAAATCTATAATTGAAACATTATAAATGCACATGGAGTTATAATCAACACATACCATGACTCTGCACAATTAAGTCAACAACTTGAACATCCATGAAGGTCACGGTTCGCTCGAGTTCAAGTTCTATCACTGGGTGCCATGAGGAACTTACGAGAAATTAAGTACGCCTGTTAACGAACAAAAAGTCCATGGGACACAAAACTCACAAATTTCACCTGGGCCCCAGTTGCATAAAATTTATGCGCCGTACAGCAATGATGACGTCGCAGCGCCTTATCACGCGTCACCCCCTTGTGAGTGTAGAGTACGTGAAAACTTTTAATCGGTGGCCGGGATTTGGCCTACCGCCCGTTTAAAATACACGGAACAAAATTTGTACAGAAAGCGATGGGAAATATTCAGTAGCCCCTAACCGGCCAACCGAGGGGCTACGTCAGCGCAGACTTATAGTCGGCTGTACTAGTGACTTCGGCGGGTGACTGATCTCGGCGCCCGGGCTCACTCTAATCATAGAGTAGGCTTACGCCGGTGTCTATGGTCGAATGGGATCAGCTACAGCATTTTAAAATGTTATTGGTCAAAATAAAGGAGCTCATAATAAAGGCAAACTGGCTTCACTAAATCCGCGTTGCAAATGAACGGCTTTGGAAAAACTCGGAAATTATGAATAAGAGAGAGAATCTACCGATGAGTTGGCCTACACATTTTTTGGCTATCACTGTGACTAGAGGATTCAGAAAATAGTAGTAGCAAGTATATAGTCCGGATACCTATCGTCGTCAGGCTCCAAAGGTCGTCCGCCATCTTCTTTCGCGTGTAGCGCAGCCACACGGGACTTAGCGTTCCAATTTGGAGTGCTCGTCTGCACGTTAGGCATGGAAAAACTGAGACTAAAATTAATGCATTCACCGACTGTTTTTTTAGAGCACTTAAAAACTTGTAGTTTATAATAATGCACTTTTTTGTTCATTTTTAGAAGATATTTTCGAAATTAAATTTTCTTCAGACGGAACAAAAAACAACTCGAGGATTGTTTATGCAATGTATTTATTTGTCCCAGGCACTAACCGACACCTGTTAGGCCAAAGGAAAAACGCAGCAGACAAATGGAACACGCTGGGTGCTTAACAGTTACGGCCCACGCCTTGGTCATCAAAATATTGTCCACTTGTTTTTTATTGTAAAACAAAGTAGTGAGCTCAAAATTTATGTTGAAAGTTTTGGTTAAAGCATTTTGAATTTATTTGAAGAAAATTAAAATACTTGAATTGATAGAGAATGGCCACCAATAAAGTAAAACATTGACTTTATTTCACTATATTACATTGTTACATACAACACAGCATGACATAATCAAAAATAAAAGAAGAGATTGAGCAATAAAATGCAAATGCAACTTGGGTATTTATTTTTTATGTATGATTTCAGAAGCCTGTTAAAGGTTAGAAAAAATCAAACAATACGTTATTGGGTAATTTATTAGAACAACTGTATCGAGGTTCAATGATCAACTTGCGCCGGCAAAGTCTCAAAGCGTTACAGTTCTGCTTTGGCTGACAAGGAGTTAACAGAGAATGAAGAAAAACTGAAAAGAGATAAGTGGTGTTAAGAACAACAAGAGCAAAAAGTCGAGTAAAGAGGTCACAAACAGAACATAAGTAAGGTCTATCTGGAATAAAACAATTGCGATTTATTTTCCAGAAGTGAAATTCTAAATCAATTTTAATCGATTTAAAAATTGATAGCATACTAGTAAATTCGTGGTTGAAATAGAATTGCTGTGAACCACTTTCCACTATTTTCTTGGCCTTTTTCTGTGTGGTTTTCTGTTCTTTGAAAAGGCGGCATTATGAAATGGCTGCCGAAAAGCAATGTACAGTTGAACAACTCAGCATAAGTAAAAGAAAACATTTGAATCAACGAATACTATATATTTGTGAGAGTTAAATCAAATCTTATTCAGAGCATAACTTTGAAGTTGAATGTTCTGCATAGAACTTGATTTGACTCTCACAAATCCATAGTGTTAGTTGATTCAAAAGTTTTCTTTTATTTATGACGAGTTGTTTGAACTGTGCATTGCTTTTCGGCAGCCATTTCATAATGACTTTTATGGTCGTCATATGCTGCCGCCTTTTGAAAGAACAAAAAAAAAAACACAGAAAAAGGCCAAGAAAATAGTGGAAAGTGGTTTACAAGAATTCTACTTCAACCACAAACTGTTTTACTAGTATGATATCGATTTCTAAGTCGATTAAAACTGATTTAGAGTTTCAGTCCTGGAAAGTAAATCGCAAACGGTTTTATTCCAGATAGACCTTACTTATTTTCTATTTGTGTCCTCTTTATTTGACTTTTTGCTCTTGTTGTTCTTAACATCACTTATCTCTGCTGTCTTTCTTTTTCTTTTCAGTTTTTCTTCATTCTCTGTTAACACCTTGTCAGCCAAAACAGAACTGTAACCCTTTGAGACTTTGTCGGTGCAAGTTGATCATTGAACCTCGATACTATTGTTCTAATAAATTACCCAATTTCTTTGATTTTTCTCACCTTTAACAGGCTTCTACAATCATAAATAAATAATTACCTAAGTTGTATTTGCATTTTATTGCTCAATCTCTTCTTTTATTTTTGATTATGTCATGCTGTGTTGTATGTATAACAATGCAATATAGTGAAATAAAGTCAATGTTCTACTTTATTGGTGGCCATTCTCTATCAATTCAAGTATTTTAATTTTCTTCAATAAATTCAAAATGCTTTAACCAAAAATTTCAACAAAAATGTTGAGCTCAGTACTTTGATTTGCAATAAAAAACAAGTGGACAATATTTTGATGACCAAGGCGTGGGCCGAAAGTTTTAAGCACCCACGGTGTTCCATTTGTCTGCTGCGTTTTTCCTTTGGCCTAACAGGTGTCAGTTAGTGCCTGGGACAAATAGATACATTGCATAAACAATCCCTAAGTTGTTTTTGTTCCGTCTGAAGAAAATTTAATTTCGAAAATATCTTCTGAAAATGAACAAAAAAGTGCATTAGTAAAATCTACAAGTTGTTAAGTGGTCTCAAAAAAACAGTCGGTAAATGCATTAATTTTAGTCTCAGTTCTTCCATGCGCGTTTCTCCCGAGAGGTTAGTACCTAACGTGCAGACGAGCACTCCAAATTGGAACGCTAAGTCCAGCGTGGCTGCGGTACACGCGAAAGAAGATGGCGGACGACCTTTGGAGCCTGACGACGATAGGTATCCGGACTATATATGTCAATAGAGTCGGACTATAAACAATAAACATAAAGGACAAAAAATACTGCATTTGTGATCAAAGAACGAAACAAATTTGCAATAAATATAAAGAACTTAATTGAGTCCTTATTTCACCCTCTGTTGGAGTCCGGGCTGCGGCAATCGTGCGCCTCTGGTGGCGGAATTGAGAAGCACCTTTATTTCCGCTGTATAATACCATTTTCTTTCAATAGTAAGGTAACTTATGTTATTATGTTGTTTTAATGTTCTGTATTTTCAGTTACTTTCATGAATTTTTGTATCCGAGACGACTGTANGCATTAGTAAAATCTACAAGTTGTTAAGTGGTCTCAAAAAAACAGTCGGTAAATGCATTAATTTTAGTCTCAGTTCTTCCATGCGCGTTTCTCCCGAGAGGTTAGTACCTAACGTGCAGACGAGCACTCCAAATTGGAACACTAAGTCCAGCGTGGCTGCGGTACACGCGAAAGAAGATGGCGGACGACCTTTGGAGCCTGACGACGATAGGTATCCGGACTATATATGTCAATAGAGTCGGACTATAAACAATAAACATAAAGGACAAAAAATACTGCATTTGTGATCAAAGAACGAAACAAATTTGCAATAAATATAGAGAACTTAATTGAGTCCTTATTTCACCCTCTGATGGAGTCCGGGCTGCGGCAATCGTGCTCCACCATATAATAGTCATAGACTAATCTCTGTGGCTCCACAGCGCGACTTTTTGTTACAGGAGAGACCTCTGGTGGCGGAATTGAGAAGCACCTTTATTTCCGCTGTATAATACCATTTTCTTTCAATAGTAAGGTAACTTATATTATTATGTTGTTTTAATGTTCTGTATTTTCAGTTACTTTCATGAATTTTTGTATCAGAGACGACTGTAATGGAAAGTTTGTTTAAATATGAGTTGGAGTCCAATGGCAAGAAGAGTGCCCGGATAGCTCAGCTGGTAGAGCATCAGACTTTTAATCTGAGGGTCCAGGGTTCGAGTCCCTGTTCGGGCGCTACGATTATTTTTCATTTTCCACGTTTGATTACGGGTAAGTGGTCCGCATCTTGCGCGCACACAGGAAGACTGGGTGAAGTTGGTAAAATAGACCGGCAGCCCAGAGCAAATAGCATAGATGAAGGAGGTACCAACATCTGACCACGGGAGTCCGCCTCAGTATGTACAGAGATCGACGTCTGCCGTTGTCTGAACTCTGGTTGTGTCCCCGGGGGGCCTTACAAAGGGTCCAAAATGAGCTAGACTAGATATTTGAGGTACCAACCAAAATTGATTTAAAACGAACAAAAGCACCGCACTGAACATGGAATGACAAATTGCACCCTGGAATGGGTCTGGCAGAAACCAAAAAGGACCCCTCAAAAATGAGCTAGCACATACATTCGAGGTACCACACAAAACCAATTCCATATGACTCAATACATGTCACAGATCATTAAATGTCTTATGACAGACAAATTACACTCTGGATTGTACCTGGCAGAAAACCCCAAGAATGTCAACCACGGTATGCCATCAAAAATTTGAGCTAGGCTAGATTTTCGAGGTACCGGCTGAAACTGGTTTAAAACGAACAATAGTACCGCACTGAACACCAAATGACCCATGACAGACAAATTACACTCTGGAATGGGTCCGGCAGAAACCAAAAAAGGGCCCCCCTCAAAAAATGAGCCAGTACATACATTCGAGGTACCACACAAAATCAATACCATGATGTTCTATACATGTCACAGGTCACTAAATGCCCTATGACAGACAAAATACACTCTGGATTGTGCGTGGCAGAAACCCTCAAAAATCTCAACCACAGTATATGCTTATCGAAACATTGAGGTACATTAGTTACCTGAGGTACCAGCTAAAACTGACTTAAAACCAATAATCGTGCCGCACCAGATGACCCATGACCGACAGACAACAAATTGTGCTGTGGAAGGCGTTTGCCAGAAACTCAGTTACACCGTAAAAGGAGCTAGGTCACCATTCGGGGTACAACAATAAACAATTACATGTGATTCAAATAGATATACCCTATGACAGTTAAACGCCAGCCCCAGAAAATTCAACTACCGGTAAGTCATTTTAAAAATATATGACATACTAGATGATGAGTTTATACTTTTGCGTCTACTGAGCTCTCACCGGCACTGGTTGTTAAAAGGGACGATGGCAGAGAGTAAGTATTTTGGAAAGTACCTGAAAACAGTAAAACTTTGGGATACCAGGAACTGTCTAAAACCAATCCACTCAATGAAGTTTAAGAACGAAGATTGTGTAAAATACATGTATCAAACGCTATCAAAACTGCCAACAGAAAGGACACGTCAGCTATAACATATGGCCCCTATATTTGCGCTAGATCGAGGAGCCACGAAAATTATTTCCAAAGAGCCCTTTCATCCCATTGACTACTAAACAATACGTTGAAAGAAAAGTAACAGGCGTGTTTTTAAAAACCTTCTTTAATCAAAATAAACTACATGAAATAGAGCAACACTTTTAAACAGCATAGTAACAGATAATTAAAATCACTGTCTCATAAATGGCATACCGTGGTTGAGATTTCTGAGGGTTTCTGCCAGGCACAATCCAGAGTGTATTTTGTCTGCAGATCATAGGGCATTTAGTGACCTGTGACACGTATTGAATCTTATGTAATTGTTTTTCGTGGTACCTCGAATGTATGTGCTAGCTCATTTTTGGGGGTCTTTTTTGTTTCTGCCGGACCCATTACAGAGTGCAGTTTGTCTGTCATGGGTCATTCAATGTTCAGTGCGGTACTAGTGTTCGTTTTAAATCAGTTTTGTTCGGTACCTCGAAAATCTAGTCTAGCTCAAATTTTGATGGCATACCATGCTTGAGATTTTTGGAGGTTTCTACCGGGTACCACCCAGAGTGTATTTTGTCTGTCATAGGGGTTTTCGTGATCTGTGACATGTATTGTATCACATGGAATTGGTTTTGTATGGTATCTCGAATGTATGTGCTAGCTCATTTTTGGGAGGTCCTTATTTCCGGGTTTCTGCCGGACCCATTCCAGAGTGCAATTTGTCTGTCATGGGTCATTCGGTGTTGAGAGCGGTACTATTGTTCGTTTTAAATCAATTTTGGCCGGTACCTCGAATATCTAGTGTAGCTCATTTTCTGGTCCCTTTGTAAGACCCCCAGGGGTCACACCCAGAGTGCAGATAACGGCAGACATCCATTTCTGTACTTACTGAGATGTACTCTAAATGCTCCCGTGGTCAGATGTTGGTACCTCGTTCATCTATGCTAAGTGCTCTGGGCTGCCGGTCTAAAAAATGTCCTCCTCGGAGAAATAAAAAGTCCCAGAAAACGAGATGAAAGTTCAGTAAGGCCAGAATTCGGCGAATGCACAATGCATATCTCTGAACGAGTAAAAGGTCCACATCCTCAAAAATTCGAGGCCCCCTGTATGTTTAGGCTGGGTTCGCGCATGCGCATGTACTGGAAATCCGATGTTTGTGTTCTAAAATACGAATGTAGAATGTTTGTATTTAAATGTGTTAAAACATTGAAACTACGCTAAAATACTGCTTGCTGCGGCAACGGCCATACGTGGGTAATGTTCCACTCTCTGTATTCCAGCAAATTATCACAATCACGAGGATCACTGGAGTCTCCCAGGTCCCGTACTTTGATAGTCTCAAGTGAATAATTAACGATAATTGTGTTCTTTGAAACTCCATCACAAAATGTTGAACACTCCGAGTTTCCGTTAATATGCATGTGTGGGTCAATTTGACATTTTTTGAAATTCAAGTGACAACTGTGAAAACTAGGGGAACGGTGTATATTCTTCGCGGCTGACTGTGTCCAGGATCTGGCTTGGCGCGGAGTCAAAGTTCTGTCCGGGCCATTGACCGCTGCGGCCGTAACTGTGGCACATACCGGTGTGAAAAGTTTCACATCTAGTGCGTAGGAGCTCCTGGAAAATTAAGCAACGGCACCGTGTGTAGAGTATCAACTTAAATCAAATTAATCTGGTCACGTGCACTAATTTATGTAGGCTTTCCGTACGCGGTTATCAAGCGTGCTGTCACGGGTCGTGCCAGCCTCTTCACCAGTAGAAACTGCCTAATGTAAGGTACCCGGTCACCGGGATTGTCCAAGTGACCCAAAAAATCCCTACTTCGGATTTTTGACAGTATGCGGTAGTGGGTTCAGAGATGCAGGGCGCTTTATCGCCGGGCGAGCGTGCCAGTGGTTAGTTGCTTCATTAAAGAATGACTACCACCGGAGCTGCCAAAATTTTGCTGATCAGGAGCTAGACGCTTTCTCACCTGGCCTGATCTATTGTCGGAGGACCATGTGCCCCGACTAAAGTGTCGCATTTCGACAACTTTTCTTATTACTGGGGGTAAGTCAAATTAAATTATCGTGGCCAACTTTTTACTAATGGACTGGAAGGTAGACTCTACTGTCACGGATTTTAGGAACATTGAGTGACTTGATTCAACCCGGTAGGCCTACTTTAGTTATGCAGACGCATTTGAAGTATTGTTTCATTATTTACTTAATTAATTTCTTTCAACAAAAATTATTCTCGATAGATTCGTGACATCACTTTGTATTCTGGTACATCATCGTCACAAAGGGGTTAGAACAAATGCATCGGGTGGTTGACGAAAGAGGGCATTGTTACTGGACATGCGCGTTACGACGGAAGTACGCGGTGCGGTTTCAGTCGAGAGACTAGAGAGATGTTAAGTTTGGAGTGATTTCAGGTCATTGTGAGTACTCTGCTGTAAAAGTTCGTCTTGTACCAGCTTGATCTAAAGTTAAACGTGTTAATTCGTTCATTATAGATTTCTCTGTTTCGAAAACGAAAAACATCTACTTGCCGTTGCATAGCAAAGGTGCCTGGGCCTGGGGTTTATTCACTCGGCGTGTCGTTAATCCGTTAATCGAAGTGAAACTCTTTCCAACCACAGGCACCTTTAAGTAGCCCTCTACAATATAACATAATAAAGAGAAAGGTACACAACTGACATTCAATATGGCCGTCTGTCGGCCACTTCCGGAATAACCCAAGCACGTCAAATCTGAGAGTAATTTAACTCAAACATTTTATCTGCGACACTGCGACAGCAACACGTTCATTGCTTCCATTTGTTGACATCGAAACCAATAAATATCATAAATACCTCCAGATCTTTCTAGTTCAATCGTCAACATTCACGACAGCGAAAAGGAAGAAGGCCTCATATCAGTTTCGTCTAATGCGCATGCTCATAAGGCCCCTCGCGACATCTTCACAGCACTTACATCAACTATGTAAAAAGGCAGATATTTTATGCATAATCGTCACATTTCAACGGCCATTTTCTTGGTAATGCTCATCCAATTTTTACGATTTTTGTACCATTTCATTTCTCACTCCAAGGGCTTTTCAAAAATGTATGGCACATGGGCACTAAAAAAGTTAAAAAAACGTTGTCCTCCCTACCCATCAGACACAAGTTGTTGACAAAATTTTCCATTTTTAATCTTACTTAATTTTGAATGCTCATTTTTTTCACAAAATTCTGTCATGTGGTAGCTGTGGTATAGATCTTGCAGTTGATTTAAATTTATTTGATGCCACATTTTTTCCATGAAAATTTTAAAAAGTAAAATTCACCGTAATTTCTTTATAAAGAAGTGGTGAGATTTTACTGTAGGTTGTGTAAAAATAACATTAAGTATCATGGTAGTCACCAGTTTGTCTAGATAGGACATGAACCAATGAAAGTTTAAAAAAATCCACACACTTCGATATTTCCAATACGTTATAATGCTCATCAATGCTGATTCTTTCAAATCCATTTCATAAAGCAGACATTTATATGTTTGTAACCCTTTTGATAACACAAAACAGCTCTTCTACTTCACTGAGTCAGTGGGCTCACACCGGTCACAATTTCTGATGTTTCGTTTGTAGATATGCTGAAATATGGAGCACATCTTCAGTGTCTCCCCAGCCTCGAGGCTGAAGGATGAGGGGGCTCTCAATGTGGCAGTGTCTAGTCGCAACACGATAGCATTTACAAGCACACACAAGTTGGATGCTAGGTAATGAAAAACATGCTTCAATCAGCATTTGCCCCGGGGCAACTTGTTGCCAATCCACTGAGAATGCACAAAACAGGTCTGTCATTTTTGTCTAGGCAGAATTGGGAAGAAAGTTGTTATGTGCTTTTGTCATGGAGGAAAGGGTTTGTATCAACCAAGGTGTACTAGTACACAACTTATTGGTACTAAAGCCTTGATTTCAGTTATGTCCTGGGGCACTTCCTGGGACTAGTCGGTGGGGCCAACAGTAGTAGTGGGACAATTTTAACTTCGACCACACAGTCACTTGTTCCTGATCATCTTGTTCCTGTGGAAAGTGCCCATGTTGACACAAAATCAAGTAGTTGCATAAATTTTCAACATTCTCTATTCAATTTCGTCATGTATACTTGGTTAATATGTTATGAAAATTTATATGTTAAGTGACATGTATTGACAATGTCATTGTTCAAGAGCATTTATCAATATTAATATATGGTGATTTAGCATAAACAAGTCAGTTGCATTTGTCAGTTTTCATATCCAGAAATACAGTGTACAAGTGACTTTGCTTTATACATTTATTTGCTGATGTGTGTAACAGTCATGACCGTTGACTTGTATTGAGATGACAACTACTTAACCATTGCAGTTCAAAATATGATTCAGATTGCGATTCACATTACTTTTTACTTACTTGTGTGTGCTTAATGCAGTATCACTTATTCTGTTGTGCTTAGGTCAAATGTTCCTCAATACCAAAAGGTGTACTTCCTGTATGTGTGCGACGTCGACAAGCCATGGGACGTGTATGCAGTAACTCAATGTGACGAGGAAATAACTCACTTGTGTTGGCATGTTGGTGGTACTCAGCTCTTGATAACTACAGCTGCTGGCTCAGTACAACTCTGGTCAATGAAGGTAACTGTGGTTGGGATTAATATGCAGGATTTCAGCATGATTTCAGCTAACCGTGTGCCTTTAAGCGTTAACTGTGATGTCATTTTTAGTTACACTGATATTACTCTGCACTCTGTATTGTCATTGCCATAGTGTCTGGTTCAGACCATGATTTTCCCTCACCTTATTGTAACTCAAGACGGTTGAAACCCGGTCTGCAAAACGGGGGAAATCGGAAGCAGAGATTCATCATATTCATGTTCTGTGACGTATCTGTGACGTATCTGTAACCTCTGACAGACTTTCTTCATCATTATGGTACATTGTTATCAAACTTTGTTGTTGTTGTTAAATTACCATCATTTTAGAATTGTGCTGAAATCTCAAGGCGAAAACTCGCTGACTGATTCATAACTGCCTCACAATCAGTGATTTGGCAACTTGATGCTTGAATAAAAACACAGTTTTGACTCGAGCAAATTACCTGAAATCATTCTTAAGTTTTCCAAATGGCGTCCCTAAGATTTTTAAGTTCCTGTGTAGTTGGGATTAACAGTAAGTTAAGTCCAAATCTGTGCTAGATTGTGCCATCTATGATCGTAGGCCTACCCGGCAACACGAGAAAAATCTCTGGACTAACACACATGTTGTCACATGACGTTTCTTTTGAAGTTTGTTTGCGTGTGTGAGTAAGCGAGCACGTGCGTGTCATCAGAGTTCAATTGCCAGAGTAAACGCAATCTAATGAGCTAGATGTGTATTTTATCTCATAAAATTAGCTTAAGCAGTAAAGTAGAACGTGATCTATTCAACACTTGCTAGTCGCATTTGCTAAAAACGCTCGACAATTGTCTCGGTAAGGCCCATACTAGTCGCCATGTGGCTGGATGCGTACGTTACTGTCTGACAGTTATTTTTTGGGTTTAAGGCCTGGTGTGTTAGCATTCACTGTCAGTGGTCATTTTATTGGATATTTGGCTTTAAAAACATCAGTTAGGATTAATGAAACAGTCCCTCTTAAAAATAACGCAAACGCTTTTTTTTATGGTATTAGATATCATCAGAAGTTAGCGCCAATATTTATTTCTTGCTGATGCTGTGCTACCCGATTAGATAGGTCTCGAAGATCAATGTCTGCGATGACAGGTGTGTAGCGCACGCTTCCTGTCCACATGCTTTTAACACCAATTTTTTATTAGCCTTCAATTCGCAGTTTTTACATGTACAAAGAAATTTGGAATCCTGTTCAGGGAGAAGATATGGAATCTGTACTGGATAGATTCAATCCTGTTGACATGTAAGTTGTCTGTTCTGAAAGGCCAGACCATAGTGGGGCACGTTCGTCACGAGATCACCTCACGTGCTCACATAGCCCACATAATGCAGTGCTATTCCCTAACATCATGTCATGATACTAACTGGACATGGTTCAGTGATTTGTGGTGGATCATTTTCGCCACAAAACTCATAATTGAAAACATTTGGCAATTTCCAACCTACTTCATATTCACATCATTGCTGTATGTTGTGTTTGTATTTGGCCAAGCTATAACAGAGATAAGGAATTAGCATGCAAGTTCCACTTGAACATATGGTCAGATAAAAGCAGACCTGTGTACCATACGCAAAAAATGCGGATTCGTACGGAAATCAAGCCTCCAGTACGCAAGTATGCACGGCCAGGCAAAAATACGCTAATTCAAAACAGATTATTACTTGGCTTGGTTCTCACTAAATATGCGAATTTGTAGTCGGAATGGAAGAGGAAGAGGATTTTAAAGTAAGAAATTAAAAAAAGAATGTTTCAAAATGATTATTTTAGCCTAAAAAAGTTGAGCTACGAACTTAGAAAACTCGCATTGTTCCATTCTCGAAATAGCCTGATAATCGCCGAGTCGCGAGGCCTCTTCTGTCGGTATGTTTGTCACAGACTTAACCTATAGGCAACGACTTCTGTGATTTGTGGGTTGCTTACTCCGTCTAATTCCGGCTATTTCCAGCTAAATACATGCTGTTGTCAGAGTGGCAAAGCATGAATGGCCGTACTGCATATTCCGAGCTGTGAAGAAAGTAGCTTCTGAAAGAAGGGAATATCTGTTTTTGCCACGTTATTCCAAAGAGTGACAATGTCTTATGGAAGGGACCGTGGATATTGCAAGTTGTGTAGAGTGTTGTATTCTTGCGCACATGGTGACTGCACTGACTTTGGGGCATGTTGAGCCGATGGACACACGAGGTTTTTTCACAGGCAGTATGGTGGTACTTGTTCACTGACACTTGGAATGAATAATTATTCAAAACTTTTGTGAATGGTTAAGAAAATGTCGTCTGGTGCAAAACATTGTCCAGTGCAGATTCATATACACCTTTTTGCAAATATTTTTTTGGGTTAACAACCGAGTACAGTGGTGTATATTACCACCTTTCTATTGATTAAATGGATCTTATCACTAAGCGAGTTGTCCCTAAACCAAACACCGTAGTCTATTCTGAAAATTGGTGATTAATTCACTACGTGTATTTTAAAAACTGTTTCAGTTGCAAGTAACTAGGAAAAGTAGCCATGAGTGCACCCAGAGGGCAAAAAGGTCTGCCTCAGAGAAACCAAAAGTCTGAGAAAACGAGACAAAAGTCCACTAAAAAGGCAGGAATTCAGCACAATTCATAGCCCTGAACTTAAGTAAAAGCTTCAAAAATTTGAGCCCCCCTGCATTTTAGGCTGCGTTCGCTGGAAGTTCGAATTTCCGATATTTAGTCTGCTCGCAAAAATCTGCAAATTTACTCAAAAATCTTCAAATCTGGTGTTCATAGTACTCCAATGCAGTTTTGTTGGTACACAGGTCTGTAAAAGGATAATGCCTGAACAGACTGACTTGTAGCAGTATTACTTGTGTGTAGCTGGCATGAATAAGAACAGTTGGCAATGGGAAAGGGGAATGTGTCAGCCATTGATGTAATTAGTAATTTGGTATTTGGTACTAGATGTTTTTAATTGTAAGTCATTCCTGTAGACATAGGCTGTCTGATAAATGATAGTGTGTTTGTTTTCTTTAGCTTAATGTGGGAGTGAAATCATAGACTTTTGTGGCACTAGTGCCAAATGTTAGTCAGTTCTGGACCCAGTTCACTTGTGACTCTAGTGTCAAATGTTGGTCAGTTCTGGACCCAGTTCACTTGCTCTCTTTCACAGGATTACGTACTGGATAAGTGGGAGTGTATCAACGCCACTCTCCTACCAATGGAGGAGATAATGGCCATCTCCTGGCTCCATACATGCACACAGGTCAGTTATAATGTGGACAAGAAGGACCTCACTCTGTACACTGACAAGATAGTCCCTGCCCGCTTCGTTCCCTCCTTGACCCAATTTGGCGGCAAGGCTACTGGAGGGTGGATAGCTGTCACTCACAGTGGTCTGGTAGGTGAAGTTCATGTTTATGTGTCTTCAAGCTGTTACTGGCTAAATATTCTGTTCTAAAACAGTGCTACCAAATGCTACCAAGTGCTACTATCCAGTAAAAAAGAAATAAAAGCAGAGCAGGAATGAGAGATGCTAAAATTGTGTTTCAGATATTGAACATAGTACAAAAATTAATATATTTTATGAAAAAGCACCTTCACTACCACTGACTTAGGTTCTGTATTAGTGTGAGGGGTGCTGTATCGGTGTGGGGGGTGCTGTATCAGTGTGGGGGGTGCTATATCACTGTGATTGACTATGTATCAGCGTGAGGGACACTGCATCAGTCAGGGATGCTGTATCGGTGTGTGGGACACTGTATCTGTGTCAGGGGTGTTGTATCAGTGTCAAGGACACTGTATCTGTGTCAGGGGTGTTGTATCTGTGTCAAGGACACTGTATCTGTGTCATTGGCACTGTATCTGTGTCAGGGGTGCTGCATCAGTGTCAAGGGTGCTGAAACATGAAATACAAAATCTTGAAATAGTTAATCAGTGTGCCTATCATAGTGCAATGACTGGGTGTGTTCAGTGAATGTATGTTTAACTTCTTGAATGGCACGAGAAGACTTTCACTCAATGGAAACTGTTGTTTTGTGTCTTCTTTCATGTATCATGTACTAGATTTAAACCATCACTGAACATTTGAATTTTGAAAAAAATTCAATGAGATTCAAAAAATGTGTACTTATTTGTTTTAGGTTTGTGTTGGTGTCATCTGTCTATCAAGCTCAGGTGTTAAAGTAAACTTACAGAGTGTACCCCTGCTGGCATCGTCAGCCCCACATCATGTAGCGAAAGCTGACATAGGATTCTCACGATCTGGTGAAGTTATTGTGGCCACCAGTGATGGTCTGCCCACCTCAACCATCCACTGTTACACCATTGTTATGAAAACTGTGGGTGAATCTTGCGAGATCTTTTCCAAGTCCCGCGGTGGCTTTTTCCTCCGATGTCATGCTGACTTCAAAGACTCTTCTTCATCTCGCATCACTCACATTAAGTTCACATTTCCCGAGGATCCCAACTGTTTACTCGTTGATGCCACCAATGGTTGTAATAGCTGCTCAGAGGTGTGGCAGTTACAGGAACAACCTGTCAAGTTACATCGCATCTTTCAGACATCGGGCGATGCACACCCGGCATCCGTGCACGCATGGTGGCATAAAACCAGCCTAACTCATCCTAATGTTCTCACAGCGGTGGCACCAACAAGACTTCCTGTTATGCAGAGCTATGCGGAGTCCTACCAGATCCCCCTGCAATGTCTGGCTCTGTCTTATAGAGATGGTGGTGTGAAGCTGGTTCATCGACACACACTCCAAGTGCTGTTGTCTCACGTGATAAAGCCAAAACCATTAGAGACTAGTCATGGAGAGAAGAGAGTCAAGTCAACACCATTTGTAGTGTCCTCTCAACTGTCTTTAACAGGTACGGTGGAGAACCAACTGTATATCTTTGTATTTGCTTTTAAGTTTTGTGAGGTGAAGGGAAGTAAAACTGGCATGAGTCAGACATGTTTGATTTGAACTAAGCTGTAGGATGTGATTGTCTTGGTTCCTGCACTCCACCCTTAGATTAGATTAGATATGTTGGATTTTGCCTTACTGAGACGAATTGTGGTGGTCCCGTTGGATCCCGGTTTTTCAAAGATGCAACAGTGCTCCAAGTCATTTCATGTGTTTTGTTATAAGACCTCATAGGAATATTGTAATGCTTAGGTTTTAACTCACCCAGCACTCCACCTGTGCAATGCCACACCTGTTACATTTTATTTACTCTCTCTAGTTACTCAAGGAGTGTTTTGTTCAGAGTGAACCAGTGACAATCCAACATTCTTGTACAGTAAAACATGTAACATTTTTACTTCACTCCATCTAAGTTCAGTGTCTTAAATGTTCTAGGCTATGCTTTTGGGCTGGGGGATGTGAGATCGAATTTTGCTTACCTCTGATCAAATCTGACTTTTTTGCTAGTTATACTGTATAAAAATCCTTGATTTTTAACTTTTTAAAAACAGAAATCTGTTTTCTCAAACACGAAATTCCGTCAGTAAGTAACATAAATATGGTCGGGAAATTGCCTGAATTATACTATGTCTTCGCTTAATCAATAATTTCCTGAATGCCATGTTTCATGTATCTCGAAACCTAAAAATAACAGCTCCATCTTCATACATAATGAACAATTACTTGAATATGCCAGCTGCAAAATTATTTTTGGTTGATTTGGGGCCAGAATTGTCAAATTTGATGGAACATGATGGAACTCCTGAAATGTATAAATTCTATTTGAAATTTCTAATTCCATGAAAGAAGTCAGATTCTGTGAATTCCATTCAAAACGGGAACCCTAACTGTGCCATCTTCATCTCACTCCTCTCCACATGTTGTTTCAGGCTCCTGCTTGGTTACCCTTGACAACCAGGGAGCCTTGAGTCTCTTCACCACAGTCAGTGCCAAGGAGCCTGCGACAGCACTGAACAGTTTGCTACCTTTGATTGAGTATTGCTTGTACACTGGTTATGACTGGTGGGACATTCTATTTACACTGAAGCCAAGTAAGTCGCTTAGGTAGGATTTTGCTCTCAGTTCAATTTTGTTGAGGAAATCATGTTAGCAAGGTCGCCATTGGTCTGGAATAATATGCGAGCGGACCTTCAAATGAAATATGCACGCTCTGCAGCTGCAGTAACAAGAAGTTTCCCTCCACAGTGGGTCTTGTGACAGTTGCCTTATTTTTACATATAACGGTTTAATAGGCAAGCTTTTGCCCTTTATCATTCAAGGTGTTCCATAAAATGTGCTCATCCTTAAGTACAATGGTGGATCAGACTCAGCACCTGGGCCTACTCTGGCCAACTCTTTGGTTACACCTGGTCCAACTCTATGGTTACACCTGGGCCTACTCTATGGTTACACCTGGGCCTACTCTATGGTTACACCTGGGCCAACTCTATGGTTACACCTGGGCCTTACTCTATGGTTACACCTGGGCCTCACTCTATGGTTACACCTGGGCCTCACTCTATGGTTACACCTGGGCCTCACTATGCTTACACCTGGGTCTCACTCTATGCTTACACCTGGGCTTCACTCTATGGCTGCACCTGGACTTCACTCTGTGGTTACACCTGGGCCT
>NMRA01000308.1:137677-289118 GCA_002633005.1 Phoronis australis | reverse complement strand
TGGTTTAGGTCTACTGCTTGTGCAAATTTCTTTAGACACATCTAGCTAGTTAGATTGCGTGGCTCTGGCCGAAAGACGGTCTCTGCTTTGGCAAATGAACTCTGGTGACACGCACGCGCTCGCTTACTCGCAGACGAACTTCAAAACAAACGTCACGTGACAACAACTTGTGTGTTCGGCCAGACATTTTTCTCGCCGTGTTGCCGATCATACATGTACATGTAGATGGCACGATGTTGCACAGATTTATACTTAAACCTGTCGTTAATCCAGACTCCACGGGAACTTAAAAACCTTAGAGACGCTACTTATAAAATTTAATGAGGATTTCAGGTACTTTATCGAAACCATTTTTATTCAAGCATTGAAGTCGCCATATCGAAGACGGCGATTTCGAAGCAGTCAGTTGGCGAGTTTTCGCCCTGGGATTTCAGCACAATTTTCTGTAAAATGATCGTAATTTAGCAGCAAAGTTTGATAGCAATGCACCACAGTTTTGTTGAAAGTCTTTCATAGATTACATGCGTCACAGAGCGTAAATTTGATGAATCTTAGCTTCCGATTTCACCCGTTTCGGAGACCGGGTTTCAACCGCCTTGGGTTATAATAAGCGCCCCCCTGAACCGAACTTTTCTAAGCGCCCTGGGCGGTTATTACGGCGAATACGGTAAGTGCCCATCATTGTCATCCCTTAGTGTATCACATACTCTTGCTTCTTCTAACAACTCAGTTGCACTTGAAGTTAACCTGAGAAATGAGCAACCGAAATACTGTCCCTATGTTAACAGGCTAGAGGTTGGTCGAAATAGACTAACAGATTTTAGACATCGATTATCTCTCTCTGTATGTTGCCTTGATTACAGTCCTTACTTGTATTTGTGCAAATCTAAGCGAGATCTTACAGTTACTCTACATACCAATAATCTCAAGCATACTATTAATATTTTGTTTCCTCTAGCAGAGTGCGGGTGATCAGTTATCCCAGCTTTGCAGTCACAACATGGAGTGTGACTTGAAGAAGCTACTGATGACCCTGGACCATACAGAATACCACATAGATGCGAGTAAGTTATCACATGCAATAAGGTGTCAATTGACATTATGTTTGTTTGCTGAAAGTTTCTTTCAGGTATCGTGAGAAGATTGTTTGCAACTAGTTTTTAAATGTGATATTACACATGCACATTGAATGATAATGGGCAAACGGTGCATTATATCTGTGTTGGAGATACTGCAGAGTTATATCAAAGGTCAAATGCAAATCACTATACATACAACTGAATTACAGACTATTGTGTGTCTACCTCTATCTGTCAGTCATTGCGTGCCTGGCATGGCCTCTACCTTTATCTGTCAGTTTTTACTAATCTCACAAATTACTTTTCATCTGAGCGAGGATTAAGTTAAGATTTATATTGTAATTGTAAATGATTAAAATGAAGTATTGTATTATTGCTGTACAGCTGGTTGATAGTAGTTTCATTATATCATTCAACTACTTGTGATATTTACAATACATTCGTCATCTCTTTCCAGCCACCATTCAGTCCATGCAGCATCTGATACAGTGGGTGGGAGACTTCACTCTCTATCTGCTGGCTACTCTGCCCACGTTTCAGGCATACCCCAGCCTCCCTGGTGCCACCATTGTCCGTGACACAAACTGTCTGTCCATGTTACGTGAGCTTCTGGTGATGATCCGCATCAACACGTCAGCGCTGCCTGCGTTCACATGCTCAGTTGCACACCAGGACACTGTCGCCGTGTTGTTCAAGCTTCTCACCAAACTATGGCAGACTGTACGCGATGGAAACAACATGGAACTTGAAGATCTGTTCCTCGATGAGTGCTGTATTATTCCTGGAACGGTTTTTGTACCAACTGTCGATCAGTGTCTCATTACAGATTGTTCCACCCAACCATCCATAGTACACCAGTACCATCCTGTCACCTGCTTGTTTGGTGACATGCCCAAACATCTAGCTAGAGGCACATCAATACAGTATGTCACGGACACTACCACTCAGTCCCACCAAAAACGTGACATGCTGAGGCAGATCAGTGTGGGCAAGACGTGCGTAGCGGACATGCGCCGCTGTACACGCTGTGGACTGACCTCATTGTTGAAGGCTCCACTCTCCACACCTCTGTCTCTGTCTTGGGACAAGAGGTGGGCCAAGGTCTGTCTGTGTGGAGGTCTGTGGGTGTCCCTGTCTCAGCAAGTTGAGAGTTGACCTTAGTAAATTCACATGTCTGTGCATTTGCTTCAGAAATGCATGGCAATAAGCTGATGCACATCTGACGTGTAGCCTGTAGTTAGTGAGTTCATTACTGTGGTTGTGTGTCCTTGAGTTTGAAGTCTATTAATGGCTGACTCAGCTGCATATGGTGAGCTGGCTGAAGGTGATCATTGAGAACTGGTTAGTGTGTGGTTATTGTCAGCAGATTAACATATTGTGAAGTCATCCATGAGTAAAGTGATAGAATAACTTGTTCATAGTTCTTGATGATGTTGATCAGGTAAACATTTCAGTTGCTACAAACTGTTTGTAGTTGATTACTTGGACGTTTCCACCCACATGAAAGGGTCTTTTCCAACCATGAAGCCTTCCCATGATCGTACAGATTCAATGTATTGCACCTCCTATTAACTCTTTCATTAATTTTGATTCTGTTTCTCATGATTGACAGGTGCTTGAAGCTTCATTATAAAAGTTATTAGATGGATGACATTTTTTTTTTTGATTGAGTCGGACTGCTCTGCCTCTTTCAAGCATTTTTTGTCTCTGCCTCAGGCTTTGTCAGGTTCATTGATAAGACTAAACGAAATTTGACATTGTACTATTGAGGAATGCATAAACATTGTACTATTGAGGAATGCATGGCTGGTAATGATCTTGGATGGACGTGACTACAGAAGTGATCCATAGTGGTAAATTGTTGCATTCATCTCAATATCTACCAAGTTGTTAAATGGATTCTTGTGAAATATGACCTATGAACCCAATGAGGAGGATACCACTGGGTAGTCAAGAGTTCAGTAACACTAGGACCTTGCTAAAAAGGCAAGACTGGTCGAGATTTTAGAGATATTGCTGTATATTTTCAATGTGAGCACATGATTTTGGTTAGATTTTTCTCGCAGCGAGACAGCTACTGAACTCTACCCAGCTGTTGTTTTTCAAATGGACCCAACAATGGTGATAAACTAGCACCCCTTGGTTGTTTGCTGCAAGGGTTGTTGCATAGCATTACTCACCATTAGTGTAGTTTATGTATTAGTTAGTTAAAATCTTTGGCAGATGGTCATAGTTAATCAGGTGGGTTTTGCCCTCTTGTCACATGATTAAAATGCTCAGTACATGTGGTATGAATGGCAGAATAACTTGGCGTTCACAGACAGAGATGGGTTATTAATGATCATTAATTTGATTATAACCTTCTGTGTGACACTGAGTGAATTATAATGGAATTGTAAATTCAAATTTGATCACATTGTCACCTGTTAGTGACGCAGTGGCATATTTTGTTGTTTTGTTGTAGACGTTGGTCTAGTTTTTTATTAAGTGTAACTGCATTTTCTGTTATTAAATGTAATAAGATGTCAGTTGTTTTTTTATTCCCTTACATATAAAAGCAAGAAAAACAGGTCATCTGATTGTTGTTTCTTGGTAAAACAATTTTTTCCCTAGTGTGTTACTTTGTCTTAAAGTTAGTTTTTTTCCCTTACATATAAAAGCAAGGAAAACGGGTCATCTGATAGTTGTTTCTTGGTAAAACAAATTTCCAAGTGTGTTGCTTTGTCTTAATTTTTTTTTTGTTTTTTTACTTGTTGGCAGCTACAGGTAGCATTTCATATCCGGTCATCCTGAAATTAAAATGATGCGTCTTGCGGATACCTTGAAGTTTTTGGTTGAAATTGGACGCAAGATGTCGCTGTGGCGGTCATTTTTCACTGTGGTTTTGCAGAGCTGTAGCTGGAGGAACTGTCTGGACGTTTTTTCTGTGGATAGATAATTTAATTTCAAGGGCTATCGGGAGGGTGTCTCTTGCTACTTGGCGAATTCTAGAATTCCGATAAGTATGTTGGTCTGCCGTCAAGTGTGCAATATATACATGTAATCGGTGAGTGGATAACTTAGCAAAGATAGACCAAAGACACTTATATCCAGAATGTAACTATAAAATATTTGGACAAACTGCCACGGTTTCCAGAGTTCTCTTTATTTCATGTGAATTTTTATTTGGCTTAGAATACACACTTCTCAGCAATGAAATTTATTTTCAAATAATAAGAAAAATCATGACATTCTTGTTAATTTTTTAAATGTATTACGTAATATTTCGCGTGCAATAAAAACCAATTGAGTACTTTTATTTTCTTTTTAAACGGGGTTCCAAAAAGTATTGTCTTTTTTCCAAATGGAATTTGGAGTCTACATTTGCTGATGTCGCACTAAAAAAGCTCGTGACGCAACAGTCTGGAAATAAGGGTTCAATTATCACACATTCGTTCTTACAGAAAGTACTAGAATCAGAATCAACATAATTAATTCTAAATAACCAAACGTTTGTAGTAGGAAGGGTCCTATGCAGCACTTAGTATTGAAAATGGCATATTTTTGTATCATTTATACTTAAAAGAGGCATTTTATAAAACTTCCTCCACGTAAAGGATCAAAAATGTATCGTACAACCTCTAATTTCTGAGCAGTAGGCTTCAGAGAATTCTTTTAATAATGTATTAAAATACATTGCACGTTGATCAATAAGTACCTGAATTGCCCATGAAGATGTTGCTTGCCTACTGTTGTGTGAAATATTTACAGAATCAATATCACAAACGTCTGTCTCCATAGACGGATTTAGGGGGTGGGGCAGGGGGCCTGGTAACTAGATGTTAATTTTAATCGCAGCCTCGGTGAATCACTTAGACACTCGTATTTCTCACTTTGTCAAACACTAAAATTAAGACGATTTGCAAAACTAGTGCGTTTAATGCCAATACGAAAAATGGATTGGTCTTTTGGGAAACTTTGCTACAAACTGGTTTGTACAGAACATAAAACGCTCAACAAACATTACAGGAAGGAGCAGTTTCGTATGCGAACGGTGTGGGCCATAAAAACTATCATAATGGCTCTTAGCATTTTGGTTTAGTTGGAAGCGTGGTGGCACAATGGAAGAGTGCACGCGCTCTTTGATCAAGAGGTCATGAGCTCGGGTCCATCTAATTTATGATTTTCCATTTTTAAATCACAAGCGGCGATACCGCGGTTAAAGGCGAAGGCAACCTTGTTTCATTTCTTTTTTAGCAAAAATAAGGTTCGTTGGCTATCCCAGACATGTATTCCACTTAATTACAGCTTTTCGTAATTTAATGAATTATTCGTTCTCTACTCTGGAAGTGACGTTTTGGGAGGCAAGAATTTCGCGCCAATTTCTTTTCATATAGTCTGACTGTGAGAGCTGCCGAGTCAGTCCTTTTTCTATTTGGTTGTGATAAGTTCGGTCGTTGTTTGCTTTTGTTAACGAATCAGTCAAAATGCCACACTGTTGCTGCGTACCGGGATGTACTCATTGTCGTCTCACGGACAGAGGAAGAACTGTCCCACTTGCCCGAGTGTCCCGCGACACACTCTCACTGGATAGTGATCTGAGCACAAAAACTACTTACACCCCGCCGTGTGATTCCCTCGCCACACACCTGACACCTTTTAAATAGCTCCAATACTTTAGACAAGTCCACACAAAGTTTGGCTCACCGACCTGTTCATTGAACAACGAACTGTACTCTTCACTGGGCCTGTATTCACTCCCACTACTCAACATCGCAGCAGGGCTACTTACAGGCTTTGGGCCATAATGACTACATCCCGGTACGCAGCAACAGTGTGGCATGTTGGCTGACTCGTAACCAAAAGCAAAACGACGACCGAACTTAACACAACCGAGATAGATCAATGACTGACTCGACAGCTTTCATAATCAGACTATGATATGAAAAGAAATTGGCGTGAAATTCTTGCCTCCCAAAACGTCACTTGCGGAGTAGAGAACGAATAATTAATTAAATTACGAAAAGCTATAATTAAGTGGAAAATATGTCTGGGATAACCAACGAAACTTATTTTTGCTAAAAATGATATGAAAAAGGTTGCCTTCGCCTTTAATATGCTTAAGGGGGTTTTGATCAAAGAATAATATTTTTTTGGTTAGACTGATACATACCAAGGGAACTTGTGCCATGTAATAAAGTGTTATTGTTTACATATGTTTCGGAAAAAATAAATGGTTCAACGAGATAATGAAACGTTACAATTGTGTCTTTAGCATTTAACGTCAATGTATAATACAGGATTACTTTTACATAAACATTTAAAATGTTATAGATTTTTGATTTCCTATATATAGTTAAGGTTAAGAATGCATGCCTACATGGTGTTCTCTGCACATTTGTTGCTTTGATAACACTATCACTGACGGCATTACTCTATCGAAAATCAAAAATTAAAGGGCAATTTTGCCAGTAAAATCACCCATGAAAATCTTATTTTAATGATGTGGGTTTCCGACTCTGTCCCAATTTTTGTACTTCAGGATGACCTAAAAGGGCTGCTGGGTTCCTTGTTAATTCCAGGTTGTCGTGTCTCTTGGGAGGCATTTTTTATTTAGTGCATCTGCATTGAATAAATTTATGTTTTTGATTATTTTTGGCAGCTTTCCCAGATTTCCGTAAAACTTCCAGGCTCAGATTTGGAAATTCTGGGTTATTAGAAAAGGCATAAAAATTGGTGCTGTGAATCCTGTTGTGATATGAATAGATGAAAGTATTTTTTGTCCTCCATATGAAGATCCGGATCAAAGAAAAGGTCACAAGTAGTTCTATTCAGTTGGAGAATGTTATGATGCCAGCCGGCTGGCTCTCTATTATGTTGGCAGGGAATGGGGTAATTGAAGCTTGCGCTTCAGTCAACAAATCTAATTGGGTTTTGGCGTGAATTTTCAGCAGGAATAGGTCCGCCATGAAAACATGAATTGTTAATTTGAGTTTTTAATAAAATCTTCTTTCATGAGGTGATAGTGTTATCATATATGAATAAGTCATTTGAGTATGCGTCATGACCACGTGATGTGCCTGCTTGTGTATCTGTTCGCCATCGAGACCAATAAGATACGTAAAGCAAGTGAAAGTCTAGAATCATTAGTCCAAACAACTTGTCCAGTTGAAAATTTGCCGTGCAGCGACGTCAGATTCCAGAATGTGATATCGGTCGTGGGATTTAGCCGAGCTAGTCACAAATATCGACCTGACCAAGGAAACAGTTGAACAGAAATCAAGAAAAATGCTTGTTTTCAGAGGCAAAAACAAAAATTTTCCCCCTCCCGACCTCCCCCATTCGTCGTTACGAGCCTNNNNTGATATCCTAGATCCGCCACTGGTCTTCACATCATCATGTCGTTTTCTAGTTAAAGAATGTAGTTTTAGGGGTTTAGCATTTACTGTACGTTTGCATAATAGGCGTTGGAGTCGCGCTCGTTGGTGTTCATGGTTTCATCTTCGAATCGTTCTTACAAAGTTCGTGGCATAAAGATGTCAGTCCTCGTTACGCTTCCTGTCCAGTGTGCCCACGCATCATGTTCGTGCTCCGGTGTATGATTCGTGTATGTGTTCATTTTAATAAACTTGGACATGTTGAACCAAGTTTACCAGGTCGGTGTCTGTTACTGGGCTGTCCCAGAGTTGGCGAATTTATGTGCTGAAGTTGAGCATTCCATTGAGCCACGCAGTTGCATTTGTCAGTTTCGTCCTCATTTGCTTGTCCAGGCCGGATCATAAATCTAAATGTCACGTGAATGGGTGGTTACATGTCGAGTTAAGTCCGTGTGTCTCGCTGCCCACCTCACCTACATTTTGTTAAATTCTCAACCACTGGATGTCTATTGATTAAATTTGGCGTTCCATAGGCGAGAGGAGCTCGCGAAAACGAAAGATAACGCAATACTTCTCGACATGTCGCCATATATCACAAGCAAAGTACTTGGTCACACTAGCTTGCTTCGCGAGATTCTGTATCGCGAGATTCTGTATGTTTCATTCGATTTTATTTGCTGTATTTTATTTATCGCCCCGGCTGTATGCCTGCGGCATTCAAGGCGATGTAATTGCCTAAACGCGACCCAGTTCAGTCATTTTTCAGTCGCGTTTAGGTAATTACAAGAGTGTTTGTCGTAATTAGACTACTTTCTCAAATTGGTTGCTGTGGTTATCGGTCTGCAATTAATAGATTATAATGAGTTTCACTGTGTAAACTACAAACTAGATGTCGAGTATTATCGCATTCCGAAGTTGACCTCTCATTAACAATTTATTCAATATGCGGTATAGTTTTCAAAGTGTCGATAAGTTAACAGAATCTGCGAGGACCTACTACAGTTGTCAGCTGCAAGACGCAACTGTTTGACACATTTTTTATCGTTGGCACGTGTGATAAACTTATTAACGTAAGTCATTTTAGAAAGAAATAAACACTTATATTTCTGGCGTTTATAAATTCTATTTTGGATCACGAGAACTTCCTGAGTACCATTAATTAGTTGGCTAATGCCGCTTCTTGCTATATAGTTCAATGCTATATAGTTCAATGAGCACAGTTGCCAACACCTCCTTGAGGTAGCGCTTTCTAATTATTTACGACCGTGAAAGTCATGTGATCATGCATTGAAGAAGAATCAGTGGGACATTTTAGCGTTTTAATTGATATTGGGCCATTGATGATTACGTAATTAAACTGAAAATTCAGGAATGACTTGAGTGTTCATCGATGGGGAGTCATAGCAGTTCAGGTTGAAGTATTCCAGAGTACTAACACAACTGGTACCAATTATATCCTGAGGAATATTTATAATTTTATTTTGTGGAGGTGCGAAGGGCAGGAAAATCCAGCCACGCGACTGATAAGATTAAGATTTTTTTAAGTACAATAGCCCGCAGCTTGGTGTGACTGTGTTGAAGTTTGTCCTCAAGTTACCGTCGTACGTTTGTGTCCCCTTACCTTTACCGAGTAACTACCTCCCCGATAATGTAACCTCTGACCCATAAACTTATCTTCGCCCTACCTTACCCTTTTAAAATGAACATTTGTTCATCAAATCAGTTTCAAGGCCGGAAACGCATGTTTGGGATTATTGTTGGATGGGATACTTCCCGAAGTTATTAGACTTCACGAAGTTAGTAGACTTCACGAAGTTATTAGACTTCACGAAGTTATTAGACTTCACGGAGTTATTAGACTTCACGGAGTTATTAAACTTCACGGAGTTATTAGACTTCACGGAGTTATTAGACTGCACGGAGTTATTAGACTTTACGAAGTTATTAGACATCACGAAGTTATTAGACTTCTTGAAGTTATTAGACTTCACGAAGTTATTAGACTTCACGAAGTGATTAGACTTCACGAAGTTATTAGATTTCACGAAGTTATTAGCTTTATTCAGAGTTATAAAACGGCTAAATCTGCAGTGTTTTGCGATTGTTTTAGAAATTGTAGTTTCCCAATGTTTGGCTTTCAGACATTCGGTATAGTTGTTAGTAACTGAAATGGAGGCCGGTGAATTTATTAGTTAAATATACGTTAACAATAGTTGACTGTTTCAGCATTGACTTTTAGTCGTACCAGCAAAATGCTGCTGGGATTGTGACCTCAGAGATAAGAAGTTCGATTAAGTCTTAACTTAGCCAACGATAATGTCAATTCAATAGTCTGTTGATTGCCTGTTTCCGTTTTCCTTAAGAACATTTTCCTAAAAGGTGCTTCAACTCAACCCCTCTATCGGCTTTCTGATTGTCTGACGATTCTGTTCGTAATCCCGGGGGTGTATTGACGGGCGATGCTGCTAGAAAATTACAATACCAACCCATTCAGAAAGTGGACCATTTGAAGGGGACTTGCAAGAAAACATCACCTTTTCGTTAGGATTAATTCCACAAAGCTTAAAAAACAAAACAGAGCAGATGGCCTGGTGTCATTTGCGGTGCATCAGACGTGCGCAGGCCTCATGGTTGGGCCCATTGCGCAAAGCTTATCCTTCTATATGGATTTTTGGACAACTGGTTTTACCCGTGCCTGAAATAGAATTAGAGAAGAAATATGATGTTGTCAAAAGCGAGTGGTACATCTTTTGCAACCAATGCTTTGAAAATACAAATTAAAAACTGTTCTGTGGATTCTTGTGTTTGGAAAAGGAATCTTTTTATCGTTCGACCTCCTTAAATAATGAAGCACTTGTTAGCAAACAACGTGTTCAAGAAATGCACCCGTCATTAGAAATTTGTCGGAAGAATGAACCTTGCTTTTGGGGAAATTAAAATGTTTTCACTCATTCGCATCTCCTTTGTAAATATACGCCACGGATGTCTAACGCCAAATATTTTGTAATATACCTCTGACGAAATTTCTGTGCGTAGCTGAACATTCTCGAAACTGTGAAGAAAACAAACTATGGTCACGTGATTACAACTTGTAGACCTACATGGACCGGTGATATATACAAACACATGGACCGGTGGTATATACAAGAAATTACCTAATACTGGTTATGGAAAAGTCNCCCAAGTAAGCGACAGGTCCTGAATGCCTCCTCTATGGGAGTGCCCCCCCCCCCCCTCCCCTTGGTCGGGTTCATGACAATTGTTACAGCAGCCCTGTGGTTGGTGGTTGTAAAACCATAAGCCGGTAAAATTATGTCTTCTTTTATGACGTCACAAATTGGGTCTAACCCGTACAGTCAGACCTTGTCCATCTTTGTTTATTTCCTGGATTTGTTTATTGAGCGCGTTACACCAATTAAATTATAACTTCGTCCGCGGCCTACTTAAACTCGCACCGCTCGAGTGACGCATAACAGAATCCACACAGAGACGATAACGAACGCAGGAGAAATTTGCTGTCATTTGCCTGTGCTGGTTTCCATTAATAATCAACATGAATTGTTTGATGGCAGTGTTCCTGGTGGGGACTTGCTTGGTGCTCGTGAGGTCGGAGGTGAGTTACAATTTTCGTTTTTCGGTTTTGGAATGTGGGCGCTCGTCGTCCATCGACTGTATGCGCCGGCGTAGAGTGCATTGCCTATGTGCCGTAGCTTCATTTTAATGTTCAAGATAGACTCTTTGAGATTTGTATAAAAGTATTTATTCCTTTGAAATACTATTCGTCAATACATGTGGTTGCCGTCTTCGCTGGCCTTGGTTCTTTTCATTTTCCTCTATATTCTGGACTAGATTGCCTTTTATAAGCAAAGACCATTTCGAATAGCTTGCTTAAAACCCCGCGTCCTTAAACGGCTATCATACTGCATTCCGTCCAAGAACTTTTGAAGTAGACCACGTACCGCTACAAAATTGGTCTCAACTTGTTCCTTGCTCTAACACGAGAAGTGATTTTTGGGTTTGCATACAACCGACAAAATATTCCTTGCAACCATACTCTCCTGATAAAATGACACACCAAGTTAAGCCAACTTATAGAGACTGATCTTCAACTGTTAGTTAATTCGAACCCCTGAAATCTCCTTCAATTTGACTTAGAAACATTGCGAGACTACTAACTTGTCTAAATTGAAAGTTTGTTTGATTGGTCAGTGGAAGTTTGATTTAAAGCCGCTTTAAAAGCCTATAGAGACCCTGTTGTTCTTATCTCTGTCCTTGCATGGTTTGTTCTTCAAGCATTTGAATAGAGTCGTTATCACGATTGAGGCTAAATGCTGTGCAAACACCACTGATTCGTCATTGGAAAGATTTAAAGAAAGCGTGCAATCTTAACATGAATGGTAATTGCTGAAATTTTGGTTTAGGGAAACACACATTCCGCTCCGGTGCAGTTACTCAATGCACAAGGACAGCTAATGACGTAAACGAACTCGTCACACTGTTCATGTCCAACAGCATGTAGTAATGATTGCAAACTGGAACTGTTCTGAAAATGCATGCCATGGTTGTGTGGACCAGCCTCCACCGTACAATCTGATTGCATCACTGAAATCACAACTTCCTGTTTTTATCTCTGCTACTTCAATATTCTTGAGTTGAACTTTCCGTGATGCTTGTTTGTTGCTTCAAGAGCGATGACGTCTATGATTGAGTCCACATGCTTATTCTTGACGCACAGAACGTACTTGATGGCCATGCTAATAAATGGTCCGACAGATCAATCTAGGCACGTAAATGAGTGCCGTGCACTGATGCAAATTTCTGAAGTCTGCAAAGCTCACGATCCCTTCAGGATTTTTAAGTCAACTAAATATTCTTATACAAGCATTATTTGTCACTTGCGGGTTCTGCAAAAATTATCTAGGATTTCCGGTCTTGTTATTGTTCGTGTGTTTGCAAATGGCAAACGGAGTCGACATGACGGCGTTCTGTCGTTCAGCAACTTTTCCAGACGTGAGGGGTTCTGAACTTGCGATAACATCTGGCTCTTTTGTTAACTGCCCAGCACAGTCTTTTGTCCCGTATGACAACAAGGCTGAACAAAGGGTTACTGAAACCTGGAAGAATGGATTGTCTTAACTTCTGTTGTAGTTGGGCGATTTTGGTGATTCAAAAACTAAACATGATCAGCATTTGACAAGGAATTCAGAAATGCTATTGGTTTATGTTCAAATATGTTTTAACTTAACTTTTATTTTTAGCAGCACAACCCAGTCAGGCTAGATACGATCTGGTCGGAGATTAAAGCAATTATCGAACAACCAACCATAAATGCCAGAGTGGAGTTAATCAGTCGTGCAAGGTATAGGCTATAGGGGTGATCTTCTCAACTTGTTGTTCGGCTATAGAATCGAACAAGTTGGGAGTAACGGGAAAACGCCGTAATGAAACGTCATCAAAACTGCAGTTCACAATGCATTCGCCTTATTCGCACAACACAGTCGCACAACATAGTCGCATATCACAGTCGCACAACACAGTCGCCACTTGAGTCAGCTTGTTTCATTTATTTTACCACCATGTCGGATTTCTATGTTCTGTTTCATGTTAAATCTTGATGAAAACCAATAATCGTTNTCTCTGCTCCTTTTGTGCGACCTTAAGATAATTGGTTATCAGACTGTGCTCGAATACATTATAGTTTATGCATTGGAGTTTCTAGTTCAAGTTTGCCCTTGAAGACCCTTATATTCGTGATACAAACTCGAGTAAAAACTCGAAATTTCGAGTTCAAACTCAAACTTATTGCTTTAATATTGGGTTTACAAACTGTGAACTAGGGGCAATAAATTATCTACGTAAGTTATTGTGTACTCGAGCATAGAATAATAGACACTTATCTTGAGTTCGCCCAAATGTGGAGTAGAAAATTCCAAACCTAATTTCGAGTTCCATTTCGAGTAAAAAGATTGGAGACCGGGCCCTGGAAGAATGGATTGTCTTAACTTCTGTTGTAGTTGGGCGATTTTGGTGATTCAAAAACTAAACATGATCAGCATTTGACAAGGAATTCAGAAATGCTATTGGTTTGTGTTCAAATATGTTTTAACTTAACTTTTATTTTTAGCAGCACAGCCCAGTCAGGCTAGATCTGAGATTAAAGCAATTATCGAACAACCAACCATAAATGCCAGAGTGGAGTTAATCAGTCGTGCAAGGTATAGGCTATAGGGGTGATCTTCTCAACTTGTTGTTCGGCTATAGAATCGAACAAGTTGGGAGCAACGGGAAAACGCCGTAATGAAACGTCATCAAACTGCAGTTCACAATGCATTCGCCTTATTCGCACAACACAGTCGCACAACACAGTCGCCACTTGAGTCAGCTTGTTTCATTTATTTTACCACCATGTCGGATTTCTATGTTCTGTTTCATGTTAAATCTTGATGAAAACCAATAATCGTTTAGATCTCTTATTTTAAATTTGATTTACTGCTTCCGTTATTTCAGGAGTTTTCAATTTCATTCTACCAGAGATTGAATGCTATAAACGTCACTTCGGCCCAACAGCTCCTTGGCTTGTTACGAAAATCTTCCCATGTCCCTACAAGAGACGACAGCGGACTGTTCGACCCCATTACGGGTGAGTAGGCCACACGCGGCCGATTCCTGGAACAGCTTATTTGCATGCTGCTCAGGCGTGTGTGTTTGTCATCAATTTGATTCTCAAATTTTACACTGTTTGTGGGTTATACTTAGCAGCCTTATGGCAATCAGGGGTGCTACTGGGAGGTGCGCAGTTGTTGGTGATCGTTTGGGGGAATTCGTGAAATTTGCCGGTGTCGGTTGAGCCTGGTGAACAGACAGTGGAAACGGGAAATTGAAATTGTGAAATTTGCGATTTGTTACGTCCGGAATGACGAAAAGTGGCGGAGAAAAGTTTTAACTGGGGACATTGTTTTGACGAAGTTGAATATGACTATGCACCCACCACCCCATTTCAACAGACCCGTAGTTCCACGCAAAAGTCTTAAAAGTTCCCATGAAACCAAAAAAGCATAAATGGTTCTGGTCCCTGACTCATTTTGATACTTGCGCTCACTCACTATGATAGAAACAATAGAAAAGCGCCCACTTTCATCAATTTCAGTCGAGGTTCTCTTTTAAAAAAATTATTGTTTTACCACTCAAAAGGAGATGGGCCGTTTAAAAGTGATTGCCATCATGGCGGCACACTGCCCGGACTTTTACGACTACGCTTCTGTCTGTTGTGTTCAGTAAATTACTTTATCCCTCTTGGCTCCGATTCTCGCGAACCCTTTTGGCGCCCTCCACCTGTCGGTGCAGCTGACCTGTAATTTGCATAATTAGGAAAAATTGAAAGATGAATTATTGAGTTTTGGCAGTGTGTTTATATCCAATATATTATTTAGTGGTAATTGTGTGGCATACTTTATTTATCAATCAAAAAATAAATCGGTTGAGCAGTTCCAACATTATCGACTGCGACATACGCAGCGTAGGTCGTCGTTGGACTCTGAGGTGTTCACTCACAAATGCTATTCATCAAACACAATTCTGAAGGTTACACAACTTTTTCGTTTACGAAATCTGCTGCACAAGTCTAGCCAGGCCTCTCCTCCGAAACTGGTTAGAGTTGAGTAAAAAACTCCCGATTCCTTTTGGTCGTCTCGGGTGATTTTCTTTCTTTGAAAAAGTGAGCAACTAAACAAATACCACCCCAACAATTTGATTTAAAAAAAAAAACAGACTAGAACCATCTATGACTTTTGGCCTAATGTGTTAAATAAACTAAAAGCTCAAATCACATTGATTACCTTGTAAAATTAAAGAAATATGTTTTTTGTTTTAGGTTTGCCCACTAACCGTGCTTTTGGTAAGTATTGTGATAGCGTTAAGTGATGTGTATACAAGTGCAATTTTGGGAGAAAAGTTCCAATTTTTATGTGTGAATATCCTGAGTGACGTTGAAGTCTTACTATTAACAGCGTCCTAACCAGGAGCTCTGCCGCCTCAGTATTAAGACACTATGAAAGGTCAGGCGTAGCAAGTTTTCAGACGGAAAAGGACACCGATAGATAGAAGTCATGGCATCAGCTTCAAATAAAGAACGGTTTAGCGGATTGTGATTACGTCGATCATTACTCTGACGACAACTTGCCACTGATGATTTATAAATTAAGTCACAATTTTCGGACATAATTTAGAACTTCGCTATGATATGATGTAGTCACATTAACTACTTGTAATTATTAGTCATAAATTACTCAGTGCCTGGTAAATGCACTCGAAAACCAAATAATTGGCTGAAAGTTTTCGAAAAATGTTTCATTGATGAAATACTTCTGCGTTATTCTTGTCGTATTTCCAACTGCAAAAAGTTCAATGATTTAACCAATTACGATAAATACTAACATTGTGCGCTTAGCAGAATGCAGTCCCATGTTGACCTCAAAAAAAAAACATTTTTTCACGCTCTTGTGTTTCAGAGTCCTTGTCCGATGTTGTCAAGGGAGACCAATGCGAGCCAAAGAGTACGTCAGTTCCCGTACCAGCGGATCCAAATCCCAATACCTTACTTTATCCTCCGTGCGTCCTCTTGCCAAGGTGTGGAGGCTGTTGTGGACATCATTCCCTCAAGTGCACTCCAATATCAAAAGGGACCGTCGATGTAACTGTAAGTGGATACCGCTTAAGCGTCAGGGCAATGGCCAAGCCAACTGTAGTTGAACATCTTTAGTGAACTTTACTTTAGAATTGACTAGTCAGTCACCAAAAGGTGAAAGGATTGGTGAAAGTGTGTTTACGCCAACATAAGTGAAAAAGAGAAAGATTTTATTGCCATTCGAATCACGACTAGATGGCTGTTTAAGAAACACCTTGTACTTATATATCGCTTGACGTTTTCAGTTAAAGAGGCAATAAAGCCGCGTATTTCTGCCCAAAAATATATATTTAGGCCATTTACTGTTATAATATCGCAATCGTCTTGTTCTGCACGCAGACTAAAAATAATTTGTGGGTTTGAAAAGAAATAAAATGTTCCTTATTGGTTAAGAACAAGTTCTTTAAATAAGTTGCTGTTCACTTGGGGTAAGCTTTGGGTGTCAAGGCAGAATGGCCATTGGGGGCGATTTAAGAAACAAAAGAATAGGAACTAAATATCGTTACTTGGGTGAACAAACGCGCTTGTGTTTTAACACCAGACCATAGTTAATAGTGACTATGAAACCGTGTTCTCTCAAAGAGACCAATTTCCTCAATCAGACAACGATGAATTATCGGAGTTAAGGAACTCTGGCCTTCACCTTGTAATGTAACTTTTGATTTAGAGCACTTGCCGCTTTATAAAACTGATCTCAACTTGTTCCTAGCTCACATGACAAGTGCTTTCTGGGCTTGGAAAAAAATGACACTAAAGTTAGTTTTTGTGGCGAAAGGCAGTCTTTTTGCTGAATTAAGCTTAAAGTACTCACGTTGTAATTTCCATGTGGTAGCATTACATGTAATGCTTAAAGACTGTTGTAAAGTTGACGTGTTCAGTAATAAGGAACAACGGTCTGGGATTGCATCTTTTTCTAATACTGGAGAGTATTTCTGTGATAATGATCATTTTATCATTACACTTAAAGGTAATGAAGACAGTCTTCGACTCTCCAGCGGCCTTAACGATTACGGGATTCCAGCCGGTCGTGCTCCGAATGGAGAAACATCTTGATTGCCAATGTCGCTGCTCCGTGCAGCCGTCTGACTGCAATATAGAGAAGCACGATTTTCACGCGGGCGACTGTAGATGTAAGTGTAAGAATGAAGACACGGATATGGGCAAGTGTCACCACCTCCAGAGATGGGACGGCGACGATTGTCAGTGTGTCTGCAATAAGATCACCAACTGTGAGACCGGAATGTACTTCAACACGACCTCCTGCCTGTAAGTCAATCGTAAGAATAGATTTTTCCGATAGCAGAAATGTGCCTTCGTAAATGAGCAATCACGACATTGTATTTTTTCTACAATTTTGTGAAGAGGCCTAGTGGAAATGAGTTTCAGCCCGAATAGTGTCAGTCAATATCATGCCTTCTGTATCTTCGCCTTGACAGTTCCGATAAAAACTGAAAAGTGAGAATTTCATCATACTTCTTTAAGATATTTATAAGCTTAGATTAGCGTAATATTATTGTCGAAAATTGTAATATTGTCCCGTCATGTGCGATCCCCATGGGCAGACAGAGTCTTCCTTAGATCGCATCATGCGCGATCATCATGGGCGGACAGAGCCCCACCCCCCCCCCCCCTTCGGACACATCATGTGCGATTACAATGGGCGGACAGCCCGCTTTAGACAACATCATGGCAATGTCTGCTTCTTACGGTAAGAAGACTCATATGCCGTCTGGTGTGAAGGCTGAACAGACGGTTCATTGGCGACTATGAATTAATTGTCTGATCTGCCTTTTGATCAGGCGGCATGTGACGCTGTGTGAATTTCCACATACATGTACTCTATGCGGGTTAAGCGAATTCGATTTTTCTTCCTTTTTTACTTACAATTTAAACTTTTTGATCTGTACAGGTGTGAATTACCACAGCGTGCGCGGGAAACGAGCGTCGGAGGCACTAATTCAGGAAACTTTGCCAACAATCAGCCGTCAACAGGAGGCGCTAATTCAGTAAACCCTGCCGATCCTTGCTCCAGCATCAGCTGCAATCAGCTGGGTTACATCAAACAAAAAGTGGGCGACACTTGCAGATGTATTTTTGATATTTTTAGTTTACCGTAGTTGAGAAATCAACTGTTTCATTCTTAATGCGTCGTTGTTATTGCACAACGTTTTTTCGCATATTTTGTTGATTGTTTGTTGCTGATTGAATCTGTCGCGGCCTGCCTACAGAAGAGGTGTCGTGTGGTAGAACTCATAGATGTGGACGTCCGTGTAACATGAGAGATGTCGTCCTAATGTGTAATATCTTTGTTGCTATCGATTCCAAATGGCAAGTGTCTAAAGAACAGGTTAGCTTTTACTGATATTGAGTTCATCTACACTTTCTCTATGATTGTCAGTGAAGATGTTGAATTGACCAATTAATATAAATACATGTATGTATCGAAGCTGGCATTTCGTTTTTGAATGATTTGAGCGTTTAATGGACTGGTTCTCAGTTTTCGGACAGAACAGAGTCCGCTTTGTCATATGCAAAATATCGAGTGTCCACTGAAAAGACAACGTGTAGAATTGAAAAGTTTTCATTCAACTGGACATTGAAGGCCGAACGCTTCTTTTTCTTAAACATTCTATAATCCCTATTAAGCCAATGAACAAAGAATGTCACTCTTGGAAAAGTTATGTGGTGATTAAACTCTGAACCAGTTATACAGACTAGGACTAAACGCGGGGCTGCGATCCATAGAACCGAAATATTAGCTTATACCTGCGGCGAGAAATCTTTGCTTATGGAACGGAAACAGTGAATTCGATCTCGCAGTTTATAAATGCTCTCCAATTACTCATTATTCCAACCTCAATGATCAATCAGTAAGTTCAGTGGCCTCGGTCTTGGTAGCTTACGATACTAAGTCTCGAACAATCCCTTTTGTCCCTCATGATTTTGTGAGTGGTACCGTGATCTCTCTTCTTTCGTGAGAAAATTACAATGACACGGGTAGCACAGCACTGAACAAAGTAGGGGCTATAGCCCGCCCCCCGACCCTATGGTCGGTGCGCCGCCCGTGAATGTGTATTTGACATCAATACTCAAACAATCCGACAACTCATCTTAGTTGAATTTTGTGTGTTTTACGTTCCTTCACCATAAAAGTGTTCACTGGGAAATCATCTGCCCAGGGTATACTAGCAAGTTTATGTTTATATAAACAGGTAACTTGCCGTGCCGCGCATTATTGAAATTCTAACCCGTCAGACGGTGATCAGGTCTTTGGACAGGCGTTCAGCGTCACCTACTGGTGTAAACGGCGTTTTAACGCCTTTCATGCTGGCAACTTTCCATTGCTGTGCGGTGAGATGTACTAATGCCTTACGGAAAAAGCAAACCTTTTGAACTAGAACAACACTGAATGAACAGGGAGATCGTGTCCCATACATGCCCAACTGCGAAGAAATATCCACCGACAGTGGCTGCGGATGATACAGCGTGAGAATTTCGATCCCAGTAGGTGTCAAAAAGTTAAAATAATTGATGAAGTTAAACTAATCTAACAATGGGAGGGACTGACTGTGGAATTTTATTTTCTGCATTTAAATTAATGAACCACTATACAGTAATTGAATTTCTGTCCACCAAGTCTGAATCGGGTTCAATCGGAAGTCACTTTCGTGTCCTCTTACTCTAAAGAGCGCCAATATGAAAAATCCCCTATTCAACTTTCCTAAACCATAGAGATCTTATTATCACTTTGGAGACGAAAGTAAATCAAAGATGGACACGTAGTTATATCAATATCGTCACAACAAATACGTAAGATTTACACTGTACACTGCTTGACTTACGAAAATTAATTGACGAGTTTATTACCAACCTGCCAAAAAGTGAAAAGTTATTATCGGTAAATAAATTCCACAGATAGTAAGATTCTGATCGATGAAACGTCGTTGACAAATAAAGCAGAATTGTCGAACTTAATAAGCGGAAATGGGGGAGTTCTGTGTCGAAAACCAACAAACTAGGGCTACTTATGACTTACATATGAATTTAGAAATCGGTGGCTGAATATTTATTTGGAGGTTTTTAAAGTGTGTTGATCTCNCTCAAACAATCCGACAACTCATCTTAGTTGAATTTTGTGTGTTTTACGTTCCTTCACCATAAAAGTGTTCACTGGGAAATCATCTGCCCAGGGTATACTAGCAAGTTTATGTTTATATAAACAGGTAACTTGCCGTGCCGCGCATTATTGAAATTCTAACCCGTCAGACGGTGATCAGGTCTTTGGACAGGCGTTCAGCGTCACCTACTGGTGTAAACGGCGTTTTAACGCCTTTCATGCTGGCAACTTTCCATTGCTGTGCGGTGAGATGTACTAATGCCTTACGGAAAAAGCAAACCTTTTGAACTAGAACAACACTGAATGAACAGGGAGATCGTGTCCCATACATGCCCAACTGCGAAGAAATATCCACCGACAGTGGCTGCGGATGATACAGCGTGAGAATTTCGATCCCAGTAGGTGTCAGAAAGTTAAAATAATTGATGAAGTTAAACTAATCTAACAATGGGAGGGACTGACTGTGGAATTTTATTTTCTGCATTTAAATTAATGAACCACTATACAGTAATTGAATTTCTGTCCACCAAGTCTGAATCGGGTTCAATCGGAAGTCACTTTCGTGTCCTCTTACTCTAAAGAGCGCCAATATGAAAAATCTCCTATTCAACTTTCCTAAACCATAGAGATCTTATTATCACTTTGGAGACGAATGTAAATCAAAGATGGACACGTAGTTATATCAATATCGTCACAACAAATACGTAAGATTTACACTGTACACTGCTTGACTTACGAAAATTAATTGACGAGTTTCACCAACCTGCCAAAAAGTGAAAATTTATTATCGGTAAACAAATTGCACAGACAGTAAGATTCTGATCGATGAAACGTCGTTGACAAATAAAGCAGAATTGTCTAACTTAATAAGCGGAAATGGGGGAGTTCTGTGTCGAAAACCAACAAACTAGGGCTACTTAATGACTTACATATGAATTTAGAAATCGGTGGCTGAATATTTATTTGGAGGTTTTTAAAGTGTGTTGAACTCAGAAGAAATGTAACAAAACTTCGATGCTCAAATGTGGTAGATGGTCTGTTGATCTCTAACTAAGAATTTGTCCATTTTTTTAAAAATAATGTATTATTTTGATAGAGAAGACATGATCCGTTTATATGACGATCTTTGACAAATGCTTATTCCATTGTACTTACCTTAATGCTTGAAGTTCCTGAGGTGTGCGCACGAGTCTGTCCTTGAAAATCATTCTACATTATAGAAATCATCTGGAAATACATTCGTGTGTTATGTACTATTAGGCCGGTGACCATGTGTGTACAGGTATACCAATACATAATTGACTGTAGGTACCGTGTCATTGACATTCTGGAGAATTTATACGGACATGAAAAGCGACTAGAAAGACGAGTTCAAAGTAAAACTGCCAACATCAAACTAAAATAAATAAAGTTTGCGACGGAAGCAAAAGACGCTAAAGCAGTCATTGAACGCTACGCAGTTAGGGGTGTGAAATTAACAACATACATTATATCATTAGAAACACAATTTGCCATGTAACAACAATAATAATTTATCAAGAATCGTTCAGTAAAATTGGTGTGACCAATTTTTTACTAATAAAATTAAAATTATTATTATAAACGAATTTTTGTGTATGAAACATCGAAAAGAATCATGAACTTTGATCAGGCTACAAAAAATCTCCAAAGCCGCATGTCCTTGCGTCAATCTCTAACAATAGTTGGTGTCCTCAGAAAGGAAATGGTCGAAACAGCGCCTACTTTTGTGAAAGTTTGTTTTCACGACGCGTTTGTTAAAAAAGTTCAAAACTTTGTGAAAACTCATAAAATCTTGTTTAGTGTCTATTCCAAACAATTCAATGTCTATTATCAAAGATGTTAAGAAAGATTTACCAGCTTTTTAACTATTTATTTTTAACTAATCAAAATTTACTAATGATATCAAGATTGGGACATGTTATTCGCGACATTTTTAGATGCGCGACGTCATGGTAGCCTATCGCGCGAAACAAACAGTTTCCCTCAGGCAGTACTTAGTAAAGAATAACAGTTTGTTGTGTTGGCGAAATGATGTTGTGGATGGAAATTACAGCGGCTAATTTTGTTGCACATTGTGAGACCAAGCCCTCGATTGTCTCGAAAACGTAGCTCGCTTTTGATATGATAATCTATTAACGAAATTAAATTGTCATACTGAACTTTTTGAAACAATAGGTGATTGTCACCCGTTGTACGAAGTCATACACACTTTTTTCATAAAGGGATTTCACAATGATCTTCCGAATATTTGAGTGTTTACTAACGACAATTTAATATTCATTACTGTTCGAAAGCAAATGATGAGTATATTTGAAGAAACCGCAATGGCACGATTTAGTGTTAGTAACTTCCTGCTATAACAGACAGTAGTTGATATCACAATAAATCACTTAACCAATTAGATTGTTTATCAAAGTTCTTAAATTACGATGCCCATACAATGTGAAGATGTTTAATCCGGTATTCATTGATCACATATATTAATTAAAACTCAAATAATAATGAAATTTAGCCTAACCTCAACTGTTGAAATAACTTCATTTGCTTGGTGTCAGCGAAACCCCACAATGAGTACGAACGGCTTTAATTTTTGAATTTCTAGTGGCCTTCTTATAAATTATTCCTTCGCATTCTCCAATTTGGAACATAGGATGAGTTTCGTCAGTCTAAAGGAATCGCTAAAATATAAACATTTTGTAACTTTCAGCAACGTTTGAATTTGTTTTACTATGTTTAAAAGTAGGCGGGGTTTCCGAGGAAACCTCATTACCTAGGGCGGCATTCAGGTAAGTTTGAAAATATTTGGAGTTGTGTTGAGTTAGCATTATTTGGGTTTAACTTTCGACTGAACTAACTTGATTTAAAATCTGTTTTATGAAATTTTGATTAAAATGAAGCGGAAAAAGTACCTGTGACATTATCGGAGAGAAATTTGATTTTCTGAAATCACTGAGTTCCAATGCAGTCGCAGCCAAACGCTCTGCTGATGAGTCAAATCACACACAATAAATGACATAAACAACAAAGTATTTTAACTGGTAAAATAACCTGCCTTGATTTCAGCGAATGTTTGGCAGACGTCGGTGAGAATTGGTAATTTGTAAGAAAATCACTTAACTGGTCAAAGCCGATAACTTCAAAATGGTTTTTGCATTCAACAAGTGTCCGATAATGTTCCTTTAAATGTACTTTTAACGCCTTGTTCACCTGCAACACTTTTAACGCCCTGTTCACCTGCAACACTTTTAACGCCCTGTTCACCTGCAACACTTTTAACGCCCTGTTCACCTGCAAAGATATCCTCAAATACAAAAAAGCATATTCAAATCGTTTTCATTCTGCAAAACTGAGCGTGCTTGAAACTCGTAAAAACATCGGTTTGGACAAGCATGAGTATGGAGACACCGTTATGCTACAGCACTGTAGTCGGTGGTTAGTCTCGTCTGTCTGCTCGTGTGTGGTACCAAATACTGAGGCCAAAACATTTTCACCGTCATAAAACTCTTCCCTCCTTATGGCAACCACTTTCGCCACCCAGCCCATCGTCATAGATTTCACAATTCTTCCTTCTCAGGGCATTCTTCGAAACCAAACACATTTGAACCGAGTCAACTCAGGCAATATGCGTCAAAATCAAAAGTATTGGGGTTTTCTTAAGTGTCTGGCCAATACGTTTGTGGCAAAAATGTAAACACTCAGCGGATTGAACGATGGTTCTTCCAAGTTGTTGTTGTAGATGTTGTTTTCGTCGTCAGTTTTATTCATTAACTTGTGTGCTATGTAAAGCCATGTTCTTGTTCCATGTTGTTCTCAATGTGTGATGACGACACTTATAATGACTATGACGACTACGAAACATATTATGACAGGTTTCCTTAAATATATCAATGATAGCAATGAATACTATTATAATCGAGAGGAAATCAGTCATGGTAAACACAATGCACGTGGAGTTTTGGGCCGCTTACAAGACGTCTGGCTGCCATAGAAACACAGTGTCATTGTAAACCTTACTACTGCCGGGACATTTGAGCGCAAAATATTAACCTTGCGTTTCCTATTAAACTTTGAAGTGATTTCACAGACTATCTCCTTGTCCTGCCCGAGCGGAACACGCCCTCAGATCTGACGAACTTAAAGTGATTAACCCGCCACCGAAAGGTCATCGTACTCGTCACAGTTATCGTCCTGGTGGATATCCCGCCTGCTAGTTCTGACAAAACATACTTAACCGACTTATGAAGCCACTTCGCTCATCGACGGTGCACGACACTATATAAAACAGGTGGAGTTCAACTCCCAAGAAATCTAAGCAACACATTGCGTCTGCACTACCGAAGAGCACCATGGTTGGAGCAGGTCACGTGCTGGCTATTTGGTGTCTGGCACTATTGTCGGGCTGTTTTGCACAGGTAAGGCCTATGTAAATTTTTATTTTATGCACAACTCCAGTAAAGACAGGTGGTGTTACGTTCTCCCTGTTTGTGTGTGTGTGTTTTTTTTTTTTTTTTCTTTTAATGAAAATATTAAAGTAACAATCTGCAGCAATAAACTTTTGTTGTAGTTATGAAATAAATGCCTAAATTTATCTTTATGTTCTTGACAAAACAAGTACATGGATATTATGTTGTGATTCACCACGGCGTTGTGGGTCGGGTGCTTAAAGTTATAGGTCACAATTTTTGCTTGTATTTTAGCATCACTCAATGATCAGGTGGATAAAAGGGACCTTGTTAAACAGTATTACGGTCAGTGCCACAAAATCTATTTTGTGACAGTGGGACAAACTTTTGGCTGAACAAAACTTTCATCTCATTAAGTAGCAAGTACCTGAATCAGCTTTGAGTGAAATAGTCACAAAGTTGTTTTTATGATAATCCATTTTCAAAAATTACATGATTTGCAATGACAAACATTTCATTTTCAGCTAAAATGATTAAAAAGAATCCAAAACATCTCTTGGATAGATATGATGGAAATTGCGGGAAAAAGTTTACGCTTAATGGTACCACGTGATATGGCGGGAAAGTAAAGTTCAATCAATCTCAAATCTTTTGTCAAAACCGCAATTAACTGTTGCAATGCGCATGCTCGGCTGTTGCCCCTTTCGGATTTTACTGTTACCTTCCTGAAGAAAAATCCTGCAGTGACAAAATGGTGACGCATCAGTATAAATTTTCGCTTTTTTACTTTCAAATTTTCAATCACATATTAGGAAAGTTTCTGATCTGCAATCGTTGAAAACGCTTGTTGATTTGTGTTCAAAATAACCTAATCGGATGCTGTTGGATTCATTTTTAGTAAAATTTTTTGATTAGCAATTTATAGGGACACGCACATATATTTGCGCAATTACTTTATGTAAAAGTTCGCACACTAAGTATTTTTCTCATTTCCGTTACGTGCACTAGACAATTTGAATTTAACTGGAAAACTTTACAAAATCCACCCTGTTGTAAATTAGTTAAACTCAAATGTTGACCGTTTTGTGGCTCGAGTCTTTCCTCGCGTTAACTCTAGCAAAGTCTCAGGTCAACCTCAGTTCTCAATGAACGTTATTTACGTACAACGCTGATGGAACCATGCCAGAATTGCAGGCTTGCAAGCAGGTCTGCACGTGGGCTTGCAAGCAGGTCTGCACTTCGGATCGAAAGCTTAGGCATGGGAAATTGTTGTACAATTTTTTTTTTTGCTGGCTATGATTGACGTTCCCAAGTGTTTATAACTGATAAACCAGTGCCGGTGTTTATGAAAAATTAATCATTGCGACGACCTAGTAAAGCTACATTGGAGAAGACTGATGGTTGGGATATCTTGACCTAATACCAACTTCGCCTTTTCATAAAATGGTTAAACCTTGCACTTCCTTTAGAAGTTGTGATACAGTTGACAATGACTTTTGATGATTGTTACCGCACACTTGGTCTGTCAGGTGTGAGTTGGGACGTTTGACTGTTAAATTAATTTGAGCTTTTGAAGCCACTTGGGTTTCATTTTCTTTTGGTGAATCTTGAAAAAGCATGTTAAGAAAACATAGATGTCAACATGTTTAGAATGAATGTCCCCGTAATCCCCGACACCAGCATGGTGGAGCTTCCTTTGTTGCCTATTTGTGCGCCTTGGTTGTCGAATGGAGTGTGCAAACAGTAGAAATAGCATAACCCCATAAGTATACGTACGACTATGCGTGAAGTCGTCGAGTCGGACGTTAACACAACGGCGTGAGTATGCAAAATATCATCACGCATACCAAGCAAGACATTGCGATATTGTTGCGGGACGTAGCTCGAATCTTCTAAAAGCGGGGCGGTTGGCAATCATGGGCATTTTGCTATTGTTAAGACAATGTTTAACTATATCAAGATTACAAAGCTTAAAATGATATTTCGCTAATGTTAAATTTCAGATTCCCATATCCGTGTTCAAACAACTAAGTGAATTTGAAGGGTCCAACGAAGAATTCATAGAAAACTTTATTCGAAGAGGCGCTGACCCAAATAACTGTAAGTTGTCATTAGTAAATTTGTCCGAAGTTGAACTTAGATGAAAGTTGAGATGTGATTTACCTAATTTGCATATAGAATTTTAAATTGCTTTCCAATTTATGACAACAAAGTTTGATTGAATTCATTTGCATTCCAGCGACACATCTACCCGATGGATATTTCGATGAAGACGGTAAGATGTTTTCTCATCTTATTCAGCTGTTTATGTGTTGATAAGAACATCTTTTGTAGTGCCGAGAACGAATTGTTAATTTACCCTTTGTGAAGCGTTCCTTTTAAGACGTCAAATGACCCACTCGAATAGTCCCTTCTTGGATTACGTATTTGTGACCATTCTATTCCGGCCGACTGTTTCGAGGCTGAAGGCCGAATAACTAAATGCACCACGACAGAGCACCATGAGTTAATAAAGTTTTATAATTGTAACATAAGCAATATAATATACAATTAAGAGCATAATTCTCATTGGGTAATTTTCTCATTTTCAGGAAATCCAACGTCTGCCGCTCGAGGTAAAACTAACTAGAAATTTGACATTTGAAAGCCCCTGTTTTAAAGCTTAAAATGCTTGAGATTGACCACTATAACTACGGGTAATTAATTATGCTTTGACCCAATTGCTCGTCATACCAGTGCCGCCTACTGTAGTGTTGGAAGCGGTTCAAAATCTAAGCGCCAAGTTTAAATTGGTTTATGCATTCGTGGATCAAGAGGGTTATAGGGGGTATGCATGCAAGGATTCCTACTCGGACACGTTTGTAATATTGTAAAACCCCCTCTGACCACGATCGTATGCCCACGACAGTCATAAGTGGCAAGTACCAAGTGACATGGTATTACTGGGTGTTATTTCACCCACGTGATCAACCCTCCACCGTTGTAAGGTATTGATTTTACTGTACGAACAACGATTTCACCTGTAGAGTACTTTGGTGAAGTCCTCGCCGGAGCTGGTGTCTGCAAGCCCAAACTGCAGGACTGTTCGATAGTAGAGAACTCGACAGACCCCAACGTCCTAACATGGCCCCTTTGCACACCCATCAAAAGGTGCGGTGGGTGCTGTGGTAACTCGCTGGAATGTGTGCCAGCGCAATCCCGCTATGTGAAGAGACAAGTAAGTGTAGTTCTCCTTCTGGTCTTCAATCAAGAGTGGTAAAAAGCGGGGTCAAGAGAGTTTAACGTAACCTTGTTCCCAAACAGTCCTTCCTCCATGGTGTTGTTTCAACACTTGTGATTGGACCACCTCTTGTACATTGCAACCCATTTCTTGCCGCCCTATAAAAGTCTTTTTAACCGGTTCATTTCATATAGAATTTCAATTTGTTTTATCCAATAGGTACTTTACAGTACGAAACTGTGAAATTTTATTTTAAAAATATATGGTATCGTCTTGCTTTTGTGTTTTATTAATAAAGTATTTCTTCCTAATGTTGATTTCTGCTGACGGCATTGTTTAAGTGTAGTTTTACTCAATTGTGGTGCCTCTGTGAACAAAATGAATGATGAATTTTTCGTAAACTTTGACACACATGTGACACACCAGCGCATTAAATGCTATACAACCTATTTTGCTCAAAGGTCATAAAACTTTTATATTTTGCCTTCAACAGGTAATGCTGGCACGCTATAACTCCCAGAATGGTAAATTCGAACTACCGCGCAAAGTGGAAGTCTCGCTCATCGAACACACCCAGTGCGTATGCGCGTGCCGGACGCGAGCGCAAGACTGTTCCAGCCTGCACGACTACATAGCGGCAGACTGCAAGTGTCGCTGCAAAAACCACAACGAAGCTTATGAGTGTGGCGCTCATCAACGATGGGACAGTTCTAAGTGCATGTGTACTTGTGTGAAGGTGAAAATCTGTGAAGAAGGCTTGGTCTTCAATCACGACACTTGCAGGTAATTGTAAATTTCCCCCTTCCTACTTTTCCGCCTCGTTTGTGTTAAAACGCTCATAAAACTAGCAAATAAAGTTAGAAGAGTCATGGTTTGGTCGCAGCGCCCTTTCAATGTGACAAATGAAACTTTTTTATGAATAAACAAAATTTGATAAAGACTGATCGATTGATATGGCGAATCAGAAATTCACCGATGCGCAAAATCAAGCTTTTCAAAGTAAATGTCTAAGTGACCTGTGATGACAGGGCTCAGTTTTTAGTTATATTATTAGAAAATGTCATTAGTCAAAAATGAACTCATTATGAAGATAAAATGATAAAATACTTCGCCTCTGAGTATAGAACGAAACAAATATGCAAAAGATTTAGGGAACTTAGTTGAGTACCTATTTTGGAACGGGAACAAGCCTCTTTAACGTTCGGTTTCAAGCCCAGCGCATATTGCACAGCGTGCTGTCGTTGATGTAACTAATATTCTACCAATGTTTCAGTTGTGTGTTGCCAACTCGCGGAAGGTCTTCTGTGAGTGAGACGGGGAGCAGAAGAATTCCGGAAACACACGAGAACATGGCAGAAGACACGTGCGCTTGTCCGCGTGGCTACAGACGTATTATGGGGACTGCTGGGTGTGGATGTGTTTTCGACATTTTTGGACGAAAATAAGAGAATAAATGACTGAGAGAGACCATTGCTTATGACTTGCCAAGTGTCCCCCACGTGTTGAAAGGTTATCAATGACTTTCATTTCCTATAAAGGCAAAACAGCATAGCTGGTTCTGGTTTGTACCTCGACTCATTCTGAGACCTTCGCTCGCCGACTAAGGAAATAAAAAAGAAATAAAAAACGCTCTCTCGTACCATACAGCCAAGGTATCGTGTTCTTTTTAAACCTGTACAAAGCCAACGTACGCAACACCGCTCATTCGATTCAATGTTCGTCATTTTCGTACGACGTTATATTGCACTTGTGGTATTGTACATGATAACGTCACACGGAAATACGGGACGAACTTCGTATCGAATGAGTATGGTACGCACGCCTAATGAAGGTTTGAAACGCCTAGATTTGCCAATCAATTGGTACGAAATTCTTGCTCGTCGTCAGGTGGGTGCTCTTTTTTGAAAAGGTGAACAACTAAACATTCCGCACTGCTTATTTAATTTTCCAAAAGAACACATACCTTGGACCAACTATGCTTTTTTGGAACAAATATACATTGGAAAAAGTTAAGTGCTAATTCACTTATTCCTTATCAGAACTCCAAGGTCGCCCGGTCCCAGTTAAACGTTAAAAAACAAACATCTTCAAATCTGTCAGAATAACAACGGAAATTTTGATGTTTGTTGGCGCACATGATCATGTTCGTTGATTATGACCTGTGTATGATGTCAGATTACGTGATGGACGTCAGACAAGGTCTTGTTGTTTTTAAACATGGAATCAAAACACTGGTTTTTACTTTCACAAATTAAGTAATTAACCGATTTTGGGGTTTCAATACTTGAAAGTCGTGGCAAACAATCTTGAACCATAGAACCAGAGGAATCGATCATTTCTGGAGTCCCATGATAAAGGTGATGAAACGGGTTGGAAATAAGTAGATTGGAGTCATTGATGAGCTCTAAAGCAGATAATTATATTTTTGTTTTAGACAACTTAACGTTGTGAAGTTGGTAGTCAAACTGGAGGAAATTCTAGGTCTTGGAGAGCGTTGGCAGTTCACCGGTTATTGCTTGATACTAGGGGCTGGCTTACCAACGTGTCATTTTATGTGCCGAGCATTGTCTCACGGAATGACGAACTGTTAGTGCTTTGCAAACCCATAAATCACTGTCATCTAGTGAGTACGAAGAAAGTTGAGCTCATGACTATAGAGCGACAAGTAGTCTGAATCAGAAGGTCTTGGACGGAACACGGATTTATATCTGCTTCTAAGCACGAAACTGATAGCAAACTACCATTTATAAGATAGCCATCATTTCTTATATGTGTATGAAACATCTTTGTGTTATTTTTCATTTTTGTTCTCATAGCCATTGTGTTGTTTATTTGTTATATTAATAGAGAATCTATGTTAATTTTATACGTCTCCTTGCGGAGTGTGCGTCCTATGTGTAGGTAAAAAGAAATTGGTGAGAAAGCAATACGTAAACAGAGGGTGGCGTTTGTGGAGAGTTCTTGTATTTGTATGTGCACACTGAGTCTCCTCGCGAAATTTCGTCATTTGTGTGAACAACGCAATGCAATTCTGAGGACAAAGACTTAAGACGCGGAAAACAATGAGTGATCGTGCAGTGGTGCATTGCAGTTCCCAATAACAATGACTGATCGTGCAACGGTGCACTGCAGTTCCCAATAACAGTTGCTCCAAGTTTTTCATGTTATCTTTACATTTGAGATTTTTTGTCATTTCTTATCATAAAATGAGGTACGAAGCCAAACGGACACGTTAACGTGGTTCCGACACTCTTTTACTCGGACAGGTCACTGGTGAATTAAAAAAGCATATACAACAGCGCGTTATGTTTAAATATTCACATTTTGTGGCTGAGCGCAGTCAAGGAAAACTTGTGCTGCAGATTTTGGATGGCGTCGCAAGTTTCAGTTCATGAACAAGTAGAACAGCGAAAAAAAATTCTAGCGTTACTCAGACAGTCAACCAACTAAGCAAGTCGCACACGGGTGTATTTTCTACGGAGTTCAGTCCTTATTCGTTTTTGCGCAAACATTGATTTTAAACACCACTATAATGTGACAAAGTACCAAGAAAAAGTTCTCTGGGATAAAACGTACTTTACTGTGTGTCTCGTGTGAGGAAGCTTGTGTAACCAATTTGAATTTCTTGTCAGTGTGGAGCGGAGCCGTGTTACTGTACGACAGGTGGGAAGTAGAAGCCAGACGGGAGAAAAAACAGTGAATTACACAAGTTTGCGATTTATTTCTAGAACAAATTGCAATGAGTGAAGGATGGTCAATTTGTTATTTTATACTGAAGCGATTTTACACAAGTTAACATTATGTACAGTAGTTTATATACCATACTCTATCGTTATGATTGCTGACCAGTGACACTGACCAAACAAAGCGACAGTCACGATTCATTAGATGGCCCATTGACTGACCAAGGAGTGTTCACACTAATTAGATGACCCAGTGACTGACCAAGGAGTGTTCACACTAATTAGATGACTCATTGTCAAGGAGTGTTCACACTAATTGCAAGGCTTAACATTATATTGAACTTTTACACCTAAGCCGAACAGGAAGCATGTTTTTGTGTTTTACATCAACCATCCCGAATTCTAGAATGAACTAAATCAAGGCTATGCAATTTTCTTAACCAGGCTTTTGATTTACTGTTCAGGGCTCCGTTACATGGAATTATTTTATTGCTGCTGATGTCATGTAAACAAGCAAATTTTGAGACTTAAACTTTTATTTACTTTAAAAATACACAACAGAAATCTATTAAGTACAACTGAACATATTCTTTTTTAATTTTTACATATGTACAACACCAATAAATATTAAATAAGTATCTACATAATTACATAACCTGCTTATCACAATTTTACTTTTTATCTCTACAATACACAACACATAAAATCCAGGTTTCTTCTGCAAGACACTAAAAGCAGTCTTAGTAATCACCCTTAGCAACACTGATCACATTGAAATTGGTTATAACCAACTATTGCATTACCAGACACTAAAATTGCAAACAGTTGTTTTCTGACAACTAGAGGGTTTCATTTTTGATATGGTAAGAGACCACGAAACCCTGTTCATAGGTGATTTCATCCAAGTCATTTCAACACAAAGCCAAAGATTCTTAGCTTAGATTGAACCTAAAGCTTGAAACTGAGATCAAGTGCAAGCTAGGGTTAGAGCCTTATTCAGGTAAGTCACAATGTATTCAGGTAAGTCACAATGTACTCCAGCACAGCATATATCTTAAATTCTCACACCCTGGGGCCTGGCCGTAAGGTCTCTTAATAAGTTAAAACAGCGTTTGACTACAGCAGCTTTAACACAGATATTTTTCTCACATGGCTTGCCACTTTTTTAGTTTGACTGACTTTTTTCTGAAAAGAATCAAACTTTGTTCCAAATCTCAATCTGACCAGCCCCGGCAGCTCCATTTAAAAAGAAGCTCAAGAACTAGGAATGTATCCTGCAAAGGTTTGAGAGTTGCCTCATGACCAAAACATTTTGACCAGTGGCCAGTTTTATCATTGGAAGTAAAACTTAATCTCCGACAGTCATGCAGCATTTCTGAGGCAAATCCTCGTCTGATAAGCAATCTAATTACTGACTGTGGTTTGTTAAACACCAGAAAAACACAGAATACAACAAAGACACAAACAACAACAGGTTGCAAAGGTCAAGAACAAAAAATGTTTTGGCCAAGTAACATATTATTGAAAATTAATTTGATGTTATGGAGTTACACTTTTCTGAAGGTAAAACACACACAAACTGGTCGATTGTGACCACAGTGCATCACATGTCAGAAACATTCAATAGTTTAATACACTGATACAAAGCACAAATCAATCTAGAAACTTCTAGCCATTAAGTTTGCATGTATTTTCTCCATCACTATATCTGTGCAAAGTAACTGACTACATCAAGTCAGATGCCTTTCAAAATATTTGCACAACTTATTGCCTACGAACTGTATACATGAATGGTAACAACACAAAAAACAGGATACAGCTAATAAATTAATACTAACTACAATGTTATGTACAGATGAGATGCTTTCAAAAGATGGTGTTGTCATGGCAACTTTAATATGACTATGACCCCAAAGAATGACTACAGAGACTCAATATAAAAATAATACATATGTAAAAAAAATTACTATAAAGTTCGGTCTACACTACTTTTCATTAATTTGGATATTAACGTTAATAGCCTAATTAAGAAAAAGCCTACAGATATCACTCTCATTCAGATTTCCTTTGAGGAAACTAATCTGTATGCTACCTACTCTCTTAATAAGTTAAATAAAATATCATGAAGTTTTAACAAAATATTGTAAAAGGAGATTTTGACATGCTCTTACTTGTCAGACCAAACCCAGCAGTCTACGGGCAATTCTAGTCTACATACAAAACTGTATAAGTATATAACTTTGGAGCGATGTGGGTAAAAAACTGGTGAAATACAACTCAACATTTAAAAGGACACTTTTCCTTGTGTAAAGCTCACAGGACACAGTTGTTAAAATACGGTTATTATGTTAATATTTGGAAATGATCAAATAAATTGGCTTTCAATGCCATACAGCAGTACTCGTCACCTACATGCCAATTTCTTTTTTCACTAATTTTTCAACCAACTGTTCTTACGAAAGGTTGCATACAGTTCTCAGCAAATTACTGTAGTTGGCTTCACTCCAAAGTGTTCAAAACTCTGTTACCAGTAAATGGAAATTATAGCAAATTTTGCAAAGGTGAAGTTGTCTTCATCTGCCGAAAGATGCCACAGAAGAGCAAGCAAATGGTGCATTGGGACACGAGTGTACTGTTTTGAAGTAGACCACAGAAGAAGTTGTAGAATGATATAAGAAATTGGCAATTATTAACATATTGCTTTCGCTTAGGTGATACACGACTTAGTGGACAAGTGTGTATAGTTAGGCAACAACCTACAAAACTATAGAATTTAACTTAGCAAAAGTACAGATTTTCTGAAAGTAGAAATTCTGTAGAATTTGATTTTTGACTTTACTCCAATAACAACAGGATCACTTACATGACATGTTCAAGATAAAATATCAAAATGCTGTTAGTTTTCTAAATTGTTTTGTTTTCGTTTTATGTAACTTTAAAATCTTTTCGTAAAAGTCATATAAATACTATTTTTGATAGCAAAACTGGAACATTTCAAAAACAATTTTTAACAGCCTTTTGGAGAATAGTGTATAAAACATAGTGTCTAAATTTTCATGTGAATCAGATCAGCCATTTCTGAGATACAATGTTCCAAAGTTGGCCAAACTGAACATTTTTCTAGTCGGTCCTACATAACCTCAGATGGCTGTAATGGGCAAGGCACACAGTCTGCTGTATTGTGACACTAGTCTTCATACAGCTAGCTGGCAGACTAGGGGCACACAGTCTGCTGTATTGTGACACTAGTCTTCATACAGCTAGCTGGCAGACTGGGGGCACACAGTCTGCTGTATTGTGACACTAGTCTTCATACAGCTAGCTGGCAGACTAGGGAGGTACACACTACATAATGCAATGATTGTTTTGTTCTGATCTTCACCAATAACCAGGATGACACACTAACACCGTAATCTAATTCAACTCTTGCCTGAAGTCTCTAAACAGTTCTAAGCCTCACCAACATAACAGCACATATCCTAAAGCATCTATTGGCAGTGGTCAGATATAATGTTCCCTTATTTTGAGAACCAGTTTGATACCCATTACTCAGTGGAGAAAACTGGTTCACAAAATGCGGGCACATTAAATGCGACCATTACTGCATCTATTGGCTCATGAAACCAAAGTTATTTGATAATCCCCCTGCAATGACTTCAGCCTCAGTGGTGTTGCATGGCCGATGATCGTTACTGTTATCAACAGCAGAATACCTGCAGCAATAACAAACCAGAATGATTACGACCAAAAGCATAACAACAGTCTAATGCATGAAGCTGTTAATCATCGCAACAAGGTACACCAGGTCCAGGGATTGATTTGGTGATCTGCATACTGTCAATACGACTTCTGATTTTGTTTGATGACCTGGTACACACGCACGCACGCACACACACACACACACACACATTAGAGCATGAGGAACAGAAGTAGAACAGTCCGTTCATGTGTCATGCACAGGTGACAGTATCTCCCTAAGATCAGAAGTAAGACTATGCGTTTGCAATGCTGGGTGGGTCGGGCAAATTGAGTACACGATGTACTCCTAATTTTTCCATCGGTGATCTCGGGTGTTCCAGTGGATATTTGCTCAGATAACTAGTTTTTCAATACTGGTAACCTATCTTCTTATTTTTTACAGTTATCACATATGTGTTGTTTATGGGATCTGGGACTTTCGCACCAAGACATAGGGGTTGCCTTATTTTTGTTTTGGTGACCTCGTGTCCCATTTGTTGTGTTGGCGTAATGCTAAGCATCAAGACCTGTACTTAAAGGTGCCAAATGTCAATAAACATTTACTATAGACCCTATTCACGCCGACAGGAGGCGCGTTCCAAAACGAGGCTCGCTACGATAGCTCTGGTGGCTTATCCGCGTAGCTGTACTCGAACAGCTAGAAAAAATACGGACACTCTGTTTTACAATCCCTAAGGACGTTGGGATTCGGAAGCGTTGGGTCCTTGCCATATGCCGCGACGAATGAAAATATGTCCGTGTAAAATTTATACATGTTTTTGAATCATAATTTGTCGCATCTCGGACTGGATGCCGCCATAGCAACGAGGACCGAAGAATCTTTGGCCAGCCAGGCTGTGTTTTCACGACTATGAGTTGAAGCGCGATGCATTTTTATTTACAAAAAGGACAGGGCCCTCAATCCCTCAACTTTGGGGCCAAATATCGGCCCTATTCCCCTCTCAAAAATATTGAAAAATCATGCGAAATTCCCAGCCATGAAGCCTAAAAATCCCTTTTGTGATTGAAAATTTCTCTGGCCAACGGTTCAAATCACCTGTGACCACAGAGGTGACAATTTGAAAAAGTACAAAATCATTGGCGGATTTGGGGGGGGGCAGGGGCTCGCCCCCCCCCCTTGCATGACTGCCGCAAGGAAAATAAACCAGCAAAACGTAAAGCGGGAGGAAACTTTAATTGTATCGGAGTAATTGAGCTAGGACCGGTAGCGGACGAGGGGGAAAACACGTTCCGTTTTATTTTGTTTTTAGTCCAACGACAGATTTCCTGAGCAGAAGGTATACATCCTCGGCGCCCGCAACTTCCGGGCCGCCTGCGTGCATACAATCGCACTTTGCCCGCGGCTTCTCCGAGGATGTCGCCCCCCCTCACTAGGCCTAGTATGTATCCTAGCCGGATTAGCCACTGAAAATGCTACTTGAGATAGAGTTATGAGAGCTTGCAAAAGGGCGGGGTGCTATTGGTGGTGTCGGGAGGTCAGTAGAATTTTCATTGACCCGTCACTCGGCAAAACGTTCCCCTCTCAGAAGGCCGTACACACATGAGGCACCTTTCCCCTCGGATATGAACGAGGCTTCTGAAGAAACACAACTATGCTTGTTCCAGGGGGGATCCAGGACTTTGAGTTGGGAGGGGGCAAGGCAGTGTATTTGCCAGGATTTTGCCCGTCAGAAATTCGCGCTCCTGAACTGCCAAATGGAATCTGGGAGAATTTTAGGGGGGGGGGGGGGGCTATGGCATAGCCCCTTGGCTCCCCTCTAAATCCGCCACTGTGTTAACTGAAATTGAGCTCTAAAATGAGGTTATGCTTTGGACGAAAGAATTAGATGTTTTAATTTTAAATTTCAACTTGGTTGAGATTGATGATATTTGAGTATAACACATGATATAGACGTAATTATTAAAACCAAGAAAGCAGAATTGATGTTCATATAATTTTTATTTTCAGTTGCGAGCCTAGTTTTTTTATCGTAATCAAAATATATATTTAATAACATCTAGTATTATTTCAGATCAATGACAAATCAACTGTTAGTCCCGGTAGTGACTACCTCACCAGGACCTAGGCTATGCTTGAAGCTAATAGGCCTACTCTTGATCAACAAATTAAACCAGATGAGACTAATTGCACATGACAGCAAAATGCTGTGAGCCACCACTGTCGAAAATATCTTCAACTCGTCAACAATACGACCAGATGACCTGGTTCATGTAGAAAGCATTTTTATCAAGAATTTATTAGAAGAAACGTAACCCTGCATTCAGCATGATACCTAATCCGTAACACTACGATCGCCGCAATTTGGTTATGTTTACTTTTCATGTTTCGAACGTAGTTTTCCGGAAAAAACCTAAATCCTTTCGTCAGACAACTCTTTGGTGCATTGACTTGTTCTTTAACTTATTTTTCTACGTCTCTGTGGTTAATTATTGACACATCTTTTAAGATTTAATATTCAGGTTGGACTCCAAAGACCGGCCATTTAACTCACGCAATGTAAATTTCCGCTTTGTTTATCGCAGTGAGCCTCGCTATGGATTTTAATGTCCGCCGCGTGAATAGAGTCTATAGAGTGAGGCCTCCTCTTTATTTCTCCCTAATCAGTGTAGGTCAACTTCATCATCGTTGGCACAAAAACCAAATGTTTATTTTACTGGAAAGAGGGCAATATAATATGCCTGTATTTTGAGAACCAGTTGATGCCCGTTATCATAGTGGAGAAAATTGGTTCTCAAAATGCAGACACGTTATAACTGACTATTACCAGAAAGAGCATAAATTACACGTTCCTGCCTTACCTGAATGAACATGGAGTTGGTTTGTGTTCTAATATAACAGGCAGAGAGCTGTAGTCATATAAACTTGGTCGGTTGATCTCTGCCAATGTGCGTGAGGACAGCCTCCATTTAAGCTTAGTTCTTGGTGTCAGTGAGATTCCCGCTAGATAGTCATCCATCATGTTGGTCACCTTCTTCAGACACTGTTTCAACTGCACATCATCAACCTATGACAGCAGTTAGTAAACTAAATCATAACCAAGGCAGAGATAAGTTTAGGAGCGTGCCCCGCATTAGTGGCACAAAAATAATTCCATTCTGATAAGATTGTATCCAGGCTGACCAGTGGCTGTGCTGTGAAAAGTAAAAGATGTGTTATAAACCGTTTGAACACAAACCAATAACAATTCTGAATTCCTCATCAAATGCTGGTCATGTTTAGTTTTTCAATCACTAAAATCGCCCAACTACAACCGAAGTAAGACAATCTATTCTATCCGAATGCGTACAAATGCATTGGCTTTGTCTTTGTTCATACGCAGTTGGTAATAAGGTGCAACTTACTTTTCATAACGTTTACATCCATGATACAGATACATAAACCTTATGTTTGATCCAATGCGTTGTACAGTGTATTTAGCAGCATATACGACTTTAATAAAGATATTACCGGTACACCTGATGTGTTTGTTTTATTTAGTTAAGTTACGCACATTACCATCTTGGTCAAATTGATTACTGTAAGCTAAGGTCACGTGCTTCCTGTATGCTGTAAATACGCACCTAACTTTCATTTTATTCCCATAAGAACGCAGGTGTTCACGTTCCCACTCACACTATGAGCGAGGTTGCTGGAGCTCATAAAACTGGACGAAAAATTTTTGTTTTTGATTTTTTCTGATGTAGACATTTTCAATTTAATTTAATACTCAACAAAAATACAGCTTTTAGTGAGAAAATAAAAATTCTTTGTCAGGATTCCTGAAAGTTGTCCTTATTGTCGTGTAACAAGAACAACGTGGAGCGTTGAAATGCGCCCACGAATGCAACGCGAATGGTGTGCTTTTAGGGTTATTTACATGAGTTGTATCATAAAAATAGTTACTAGATGGCGCAAAAACGTACAAAATGGGAACATGCCATATTTCATAAAAATCTGTCAAGGAACTTCAGAGAAACAATGGAAAACGGAATAAAATGAAATTGCCACTAGTGGGCACAGAATCTGTTGGATCCGCCTGAAAGTCATCATGCTCTATTGTTATTTTGATGCAGCTATGGGCGCGAATTTCCGCGAAACAAAACAAAACTACTACTGGGAGGCGCCACAGTAGTCAGTCGCCATCATCAAACGTCCTCTTCACACTGAGAACCTTTCAATTTTCAAAACCATCCCTAGAAGAGGGGTGGACGCCAAAACCAGGGTTTGAAAACAGCAAAAATGGTCACCATGTGGCGCAAAATACCTCGATTCCATCCCAAAACAGGAGCAAAGCGTTATCTCTTCAATAGATGCCTATATTCAAAATTTATGAAAATACGTTGAGGACCTTTGAAGATACAGAGGTAAACGTAAAAAAAAAAAAAAANGTAGTGGCATCGCTTCGTGCGCCGAACGAGAGTGTGGGACCTCAGCGTGGACAAAGCGATTCTGTCCGGAGCCACTCTGTGTTCTGCCCTCTTTGAGGAGTCGTGTTTCGACTCCAATCGGAGGAGATGTTACGATGAAGGCCTGGTTCAATAAAAGACAATATTTACTATTCAGAAACATCGGCTCTTTATTCAGGATCGTCTGTTGGATGACTGGGTTGACTGGCCGAGCCCAAGGCCGCTTCTCTCGCGTGAGGATCCAGTTCGTAAGGCCTCAAAGTAGAAAAGTACGCAGCTGAAAACATATCAAACTCGTTCTCGCTTTCGTGCAACCCCATTTCGTCATCCTGGCCACCATTCTCGTACGTTTCTTCATAGTATTTGTTCATTTCTTGCTCATAATCGTTGTCGCTTACAAATTCCCTACTCTCCGCCGTTGTTCAATGCTAGTCGCTGATCTCTTGTGTTCAACCCATGATGTCACATGGCGGGAAATGTGAAAATTGGCAAAATTGAAAGAGAAATCAAAATTTCGAGCTAATGACACAAAATAATCATGGATTTGGCTAAATTTTAGGTCATACATTTAGTCTGTGGCCACCGTTAATTCGAAATGTGCAAAAATCCATGGTGTGTACTGTTTAATAAAATGGGTCGCTGGATCCGTTCCTCAGTAATGCGTGTATTTTTGGGGTAAATACAGAACTAGTGATCTTCAAAAGCTGTACAGCAAAACTTCTTTAAAAATGAGCAGGTGGAGTGGCTTTTCTTTACTGAACAAACCAGCTCGTGAGCACCTCGACTTCTCAGAGCTAATAATACTTGCTGGAGTCCACTCCCAATATTAACTGAAGCTAAATCTTTCATGGAAAAAGTCCCAATGCTGATAAAATGGTTATTGACAAACCAAGAAAAACGTCATCGACTACCATCAGTTATTAATTGTTGTTCAACCTTTTGAAGCCTTGCAGATAACTGACTTGCATGTTGTCAAAACAGACAAGACTGTGCTCGGCAGTTAACAAACGAGCAACCGCTCTATTTCTGGTAAAGTCATTGAATGGGAAAACGGCCAAATGAATTGGGTACTCTATGATGACAAATTAGCACCCACATATTATTGTTTCTTGCACTTTCAAGGCCTAACTACAATAGTACAGTGTATTTTATGTAATAAACATTTAAAAAAGAAAGAAGAACAAGTTAATGAACTATTGACATCTTCACCAGAATTCCAGATGATTTTTTTCTCTCAAATAACTATTTCAAGAGTTAAATGCAGATAAGAATAACAAGCACTTTTTGTGCTCTTGTTTCAACTCCTCAAAACTGTAAGGTCTAACAAGGAATGAGCACACATCAGAGTGAATAGTTGTATGACTTCTCACCTTAGAGAATGCTTTTAAGTATGCCATGGATGTTAGAAGGGTAGTACCAGTGCACAGGTCTGCTTCTTGTAATGCGTGATAAATGATAGAGAGAGCGAGGATGTGAGCCTGGAGAATAAAGGACAATGATACACTAGTGACAAATAACCATCCTTCGTTAAAGCTGTATATCGTTGTTTGATTGGGTAAAAATGAAAACCAAATTAGGCCTTTTACTCTCATCAAATCAGCCTCCTAATATTCATTACACTATGATAAAATTTCATTTTTGTTACCAATGCTAACGTCGATAAACCCTGAAGCGTCTTTTTTGAGTTGCAGATGGTTTTGATGTTCTTGTTGTTACCGTAAACAGAATCACTTGACGATAAGGAATGTTATGAGAATAAAAAAGCTAGCTCAGTTTAGTTTAGCAAGTTAAACTGGGCAGAATACAGATTGAACTCAGCATGCACAAAACATGGCCTCTTTACCACTCTGACTTGGCAAAAGTATTTAAAAGGAATTAGAATTCACTAACATTTTATGTTACTAAGTTGGAATGACCAGCAAACAGCAGGTTCTCTTGAAGCAAAGATGTGAAAAAAGGAAAGATTAGTATCAATTTCTTATTTCAATACTTTCTAGAAATTTATTTACAACTGCCCAGAACTCACCACTACAGCCATGATGTGAGATTCTACCTAATGAAAGTCTAGGATTTGAGACCACCACACTTAACTCATGATTCAAGTTTTGAATGAGATTATTAAACTCTTGTATTGAGTCTTAAGTAAGCCTTTGTGTTCAGTCTTAAGTAAGCCTTTGGTGGTGCTGGGACTAGACCTCATACATTATATTTACACAGGTGGTGAAAAGATAGCAGTTTTCAGTCACAAAAACACTGGCGTTGTAGCCAAACAGACTGTCTGTGTAGGATTCATGTAGGGATAATTTCCTAAATCACTTTTTGTTTTAAAACAACAATTGATGAAAATCATGTTACTCGCCAAGATACATTGATAAACAAAGGATTTCACTATACACATGTGTCCTATAAAGTGACCAGTCTGGCTACACAGTGCTAGCAAACATGCCAGCACTTTTTGGCTAACTCAAACCGTCACCAAAAGTGAGCCTTGCAACAGATTACATTGTTGTCACTTTTAATACCAAAGTTATGCTTTGTCTGGCTGCTCACAAACAGCTCAGATTCACCTACCTCACTGGACGCAGCTGACACATTGGAGAGACACACCTCCAGACGGGAGATAAGCACTTCTACCACCAGGTAGGAAGCAAGCCAAGGGTGGGTCTCAGTCAGAAGCCTGTAGTAATGTTCCAGGAACTTAAGTGGAGTAGTGGCATTCAGGTCAAAGTTCAATTTCTGCAGGATGATGGATTCCATTCGCAGAATGTCACTAGGTTTAAAGCTGCACTGGCCAATGGTGAGTAAGTCAGTGAGACGTGGAACGCTCTAGCAACAGAAAAAAAGAGATATTAATGTCAGCAAACTGTATTTGGGCAACATCTCAAGTTGCTATGGAGAGAAACACAATTACAGTGACGTGAATAAAAATGTTAGCGCATGTGTACCTGGCTTTCCTCACATGTCTTGGTGGCAATAAAATAGCAGGACATGGCAATGCACGACAAATACTTGGGTCTGGCCTTCATCTTGGACAGGAACCGGTCTAGTAGATTGATGGCGAGAGCATATGTCTCTGGGGTGAAGTGGTAGAAGACATGAAGACACCTGAGGTCAGTCACCACTTTGGCACGATGCGATGACGACACACAATCCTGTGGAAGATACAATTCATGTGTCCCTAAAATGTTCACAGAAATATTATAACATGTGACTACCACCAATTCACGGTGTCCCTAAAATGTTCACAGAAATATTGCAACCTGTGACTACCACCATTTGGTTTCACCGTGCTTCGGCTTCAGGACTTCCAAAGTCTTATTTCACAATCTGTAGAAGTTAAAAAGTGACTCAGGTGACTTCAGCAGTTGAGAACAAAATGTGTTAATGCGGAGAACAATTCAGTGAATTGTTTCTGATTGTTTGTAGGTCAGTTTAATACATGGAATGAGAAGTGCTTGTTTGTAGGTCAGTTTAATACATAGAATGAGAAGTGCTTGTTTGTAGGTCAGTTTAATACATAGAATGAGAAGTGCTTGTTTGTAGGTCAGTTTAATACATAGAATGAGAAGTGCTTGTTTGTAGGTCAGTTTAATACTGACATAGAATGAGAAGTACTTGTTTGTAGATCAGTTTAATACATAGAATGAGAAGTACTCGTTCTGTGTAGCATGCAAAACTGTAAAGTCTGAAATAATTCAGTCATTGTTTCACAGCAATTAGAGTCAAGTGCGGCTCGTAAACAAAACTTTGGAATTCCAGGTGTTCATATTTCAGAGTATTCAAAAATTTCTGGGACACCCAATTTATACCATATATGCCCTGAGGTACATAGATTTATAATTCATACCTGTATGGTTGTAAAATGTGGAAAAACACAATGAATTGGCTACACAACTGAAAATTTTTCAGAATCACAGCACTGATGAAAAAACACTGTATCTTTGTTCTTGATTCATAATGATGATACACACTTTTATTGTTTAAAAACATTTGCTGAACAAGCTTAGCTTAATTTTCTATCATTTTTTAAAATGCAAATTAACAAAGCAAAAATGGTGTACCAGATCTGTTACTTGGACCAACATTAGAATAAAACTTACCAAATATAACAAAATTTGTAATTAGATATTTCAAAGTTTCATTCAAATAAGGTAAAAAAGCATACTCGGTTCTGGTGTGGCACTTTTAGAGATTTCTTTTTAATTCATTGCTAGGCAAATTTTGGGATTTCAAATCTTGCTAAACCTTTGGTTACATGCCTTAATGCAGCTTTCAAAAACAAAACCGAAAAAAAAAGATATCAGCTAAAATTGATGTGACCCAGCATTTTTATTATATTTCCTTTTCTAGTCAATGACCACAGGTCTCAAAATGGGCCAGAACCAACCTTGCTTTTTTGTCAACTGTTATGCATACAGAAGAAGCAAAATATGCAGACCGAATTTTGACAAAACAAGCAAATATGAGAGGTCTTTTACTCGCTCACGTAAGGTAATGTAGGACATTATTGACCTATCATCAAAACCATATAGTGAGCCTAATTTTTATCAAAACCAAAAAGGCACATTTTATTGCCAATCTTGCGAAAGTGGAACAATTTCGAAACAAATCCTAACAACAATTAGAGAAGAGTACATAAACCATAGTGTGCGAAAGTTTCCAATCGACCCACTTTAGAATTATTATGTTACAAAGGGTCTTAGTAAAAAAGATGTACAAAAATAAGAGCTCACGCGACAATTTTCTTTCAGGAATGCTGCATCACTTGGCTGGAACTTGTTGCGCTGTTGCAATGATGTCTGAAGCAGCACCAACAACTGTTGATAGTTGGATGTTTGTGATACCTTCACAAGAATATGTGTAGATAAACATATGAACAAGAGCTTGCTACAAGGCATTACTTCAATACGTCACTTGATTTTGACTATTAACAAAAAGAGAACATTCTTGATCTGAACACCAAGATAATATTCTGTGTTGTCCTTCATGTAACCAAACATCCTGCAGGATTGTGTTTGGTAATATAGAGCCATGTCTGAGAAGCCCTGAGCCATGTCTGAGAAGCCCTGAGCCATGTCTGAGAAGCCCTGAGCCATGTCTGAGGAGCCCTGAGCCATGTCTGGGAAGCCCTGAGCCATGTCTGACGGAGAAGCCCTGAGCCATGTCTGAGGAGACCTGAGCCACGTCTGAGAAGACCTGAGCTATGTCTGAGGAGACCTGAGCCATGTGTGAGAAGCCCTGAGCCATCTTTAAAATCTTAAGCCATGTTTGAAAAGCCATTTTTTCTGCATAACGAAACCAATGATTGAAAATGGCATCATAGCAACTAGCGTGAGCGGTGTAAAAGTGGTCATTTGCCAATTCGGGCAACTGAACAAAAGATTGCTTGAAAGTTTGATTGCAAGAGTATTTGTTCGAGTTGGAAAGAATTAAAGACACCCACGGCCTCTATGCGCAACAGGTACTTATAGCAATGAGACTTTAATGGTTTCATGACGGCGACATCCCGTTGCTCCCAACTTGTTCGATTCTATAGCCCAACAAGAAGTTGATCAGTTTAGCCCCGCAGCCAATATCTTACACGACTGATCAACTCCATCATTCTGGCATTTATGGTTGAAGGGCCTGCGCTCTTTTGTTCGATAATTGCTCTAATCTCCGATCAGAGCGTATCTAGCCTGACTGGGCTGGGCTGATAAAAATGAAAGTTAAGTTATAACATAGTTGAGCTTAAACCAATAGCATTTCTGAATTCCTTGTCAAATGCTGATCATGTTCCGTTTTTGAATCACCAAAATCGCCCAACTACAACAGAATTTAAGACAGTCTATTCTGTCCAAACCGATTACCAACGCACTGGGTTTGACTCTGTGTTGTGAATACGCGTTCGGTAATTGCGTGCAACCACTATGCGTTTCCTTTGAAGCCTGGGAGATAATTGGCCTGCTTGTTATCATACAGGACAAAAGACTGAGCTGGGCAGTTAACAAAAGAGCCAGATGTTATCGCACGTTCAGCACCCCTCACGTATGGAAAAGTTACTGAACGACAGAACGCTGTAATGTAATTAGTGTTAGGCATAATTTGGTGAAAAACTTTTGGACTTCGGCACCGCCTCAACTGCTAGTCAAGACAGTGTCACTGTTGCAGCCAAAACTGATGGCTCCACCTAACTGAAGCTACTGTAAGTTTCTAAATTACTGTCATTGGTTTAGTAGGTTTTTAAATGATTACAAAACCAAAATTGACGGCAATGAGTGCGGGGTGGAGCGTAATATTTACTCAGAGCGCTTTCCCAATGCAATTAATCCTTTAGACAGTGACCACCATCTCTAGCTGAATCAGTGGAGATGGAAGCTTTACGGCGAATTGTGCCTGACACTGATTAAAAAATCAAAGTCGCATTGTTTTATGTACCTTTTGCGCATAGAAACACATCTTAGGAGGCCGTCGATGTCTTTAATTCCTTCCATATCAAACAAATACTTCCGTCATCAAACTTTTTCTTCGAGCAGTCCTTTATTCAGTTCCCAAAATCGGAAACTGGCCATTCTTAACACTGTGTGCGGCACATTACTGCATTCTATCGTTCAGTGACTTTACCAGAGGTAGAGGGTTGTGAGCCTGTGATAACATCTAACTCCTTTGTTAACTGCCTAGCACAGTCTTTTTGTCTATTATGACAGCAGGGCAGGCTAATTATCTACCAGGCTTATTACAGACCACATGTCACAGTCAAACCCAGAGCAAATTGGTACGTTCGGAAAGAATAGATTGTCATAACTTAGGTTGTAGTTAGGCGATTTTGGTGATTCCAAAACTAAACATGATCAGCATTTGACAAGGAATTCAGAAATGCTATTGGTTTATGTTCAAATATGTTATAACTTAACTTTTATTTTTAACAGCACAGCCCAGTCAGGCTAGATACAAGCTGGGAGCAACCGGAAAACACCGTAATTCGAAGCTTTTACTCGAGTTTGTAGCACGGATACAATTACAAGGGTCATCAGGTGAAAACTTGGACTAGAAACTCATATGCGTAAACTATAATGTATTCGAGCACAGTCTAATAACCACTTATCTTGAGTTTGCACAAAAGTAGCACAGAAATTGCCAAAAATAATTTTGAGTTCGTTTCGAAAACAAAAATTCGCGATTCCGAGCCCTGACAATTCAGAAAACCCATAAACCACTGGTAGTAACTTTGGAATTTCAATATGGCGCAGACATAAGTTTGGCTCACCAACCCATGCCAAATTGAAATAAGTCAAATCAGTTTGGCCCAGGCATCAGTTTGGGCTGCAACAATTAACTATAAACTGTGTCTACTGCTGACAACTGATCAGCTGATAACTGTCTCTAGACTCTAGTGTCAAACTGCAGGCAAATTACGACTAAGCGTTAATAATAATTCTCAAAAGCATCTAATTTTACAAATCTATTCACTTTACCTTACTGCAACTGCCCATCTCATTTTTCTCGCCAAATATGTTTGTTTTGGCGGAAACGTCGCCTTCCTTTGTCGATTTTGTTGTTGTGTCACCTGCAACAATACGTCTGTCAAGTTCCTCAACATCGCCCATTCTCTCTGTCATCTGACCAGTGTCTAGGCCCATGCTTTGTGTGCATTCCTACTAATACTTCTTCTTGCAATCAATTAGAAACCCATGATTGTGGAAAAGATTTTTTACAAATAATAATCAAATATGAATTTCAAACGCAGCAGACTACCCAAACCAACCCTCTGGAAAACATAAACATCGTTTTGAACTTGGCGCTCAAACTAACTTAGTTATGATGCTTTTTCATTGGTAGTGAAGGACCACATGACACGTAACCATGACCTTTTCTGTTACACCTAATATAATTGGCTGTTATTTATAGAGCTTCTGCATACATTATGATAATGACAATATGACAGGGAAACCTGTTTCTAGAATTTTCTTCAGCTCAATAACATAACTTTTATAAACAACAATTCACCATCTGATAGGCTATTGAAAATGTCATAAAATGCCATAAGCCCAAATTCCTTACAATAATTTTTGCCTCAACTTATTGAAAACTGGAAAACACGACAAGACAATTGAAAACCAAATTACCCCTACAATTTGTAATGTAGTAGTTCTTTAACAATATAGTTCATATTTTTTCACTCATTGGCGCATGGAATGGCATCGATGTATTATTTAATAACGCCGTGACATACTTCATGCTAAAATTATTTATGTGACTTTAATGTGTTATAATTGCACAAATCCAAGATAAAATAAGCAAAATTTATCTGACGCTATACGTGTATTAATACAAAACAAACTCAGCTGCAAAACGACCACAAACAGTGAAACGGCGAACTGTGTCGTATATACTCTCCCAATTTTCTTCCTTTTTGAAGGTTCCGTGTGTGTATACAACCATGAAAATGGAAGACCAGCAGTAAATTACGTTTCGAGAAACCTGCATGGACCACAGAACCGGTTCGGAACTGAAACAAGGCCGTGTAAACGGGGAGGTAAGTAACATAATTTCAGCTGTCAAAAGTCTTGTCTGTTCTTGTCAAGATTCCACTTGAGGGCGGAAAAACCCGTTGACATTAAAACTTCCACAGTGATCTCAGTGATTGATTTCGCAGTTGGCCTAACCCATGTTAAATTTTTCAAGGACAAGGTGTGTAGTCTTCGGTTAGCCTTGTAATTGGTGCAAATCTGCATGCTAAATTATAGTCTTCAGGCAGCTAGCTGGGCAATTACATCGCCCTGGATGCCGCCGGCATACAGGGGCGATAGTTCATCTCCACAAAAAGTTACGAATTTCAAAATACAGGATTCAAAATACAGGATATAAAATCAAATGAAACATGTATATATGCACATGGAGTTACAATTAACACATACCATAAGTATGAAGACGATTCAGTCACGATAATTTGAAGAAATTGATGAAAATCTGTTGCGGTTTGCTCGAGTTTCTCTTACTGGGTGCCATTTCGAGGAAGTTAAATGAAATCACGACTAATAAATGTCAAAGGGACACAAATCTTACAAATTTCACCTGATACCTTCCCATGCTATTTTGCAAGTGTCACGCGTCAGCGTCACGAGCTTCGCTCAGTCTTGCGTTAGCCTTTGCCTAACTAACGTGACAGTTGAAATACTTTGTGCCTTTGTGGTTATCGTGCTTGGTGAAAAAGTTAACAATGACCAAAAAGTGGAGTTGGAGTTCTTCGCTGAAGTTACCTTAATTGTCGTAGCTATACTTCATCAAACATATGTATAGCAGTAGAAAGGAACACCGAAGAAAGTAAGCGCTTTTGTAAGTCATTAGTTGTAAGTGTAGAATGTATTTTTGACTAGGTGAAAACTCTCAATCGGTGAGCAGATTTGGCCTACTGCCGGTTTAAAATACATGGGACGACATGTGGAAAGTGATGTGAAGTATTGTACTAGTAGTCCGTTACCTGCCAACTGAGGGGCTACGTGTTGCCTACTAGCTGGCTGGCTAGTCTTCAGTTATCATTTTGGATTTCTTGATTCAATTTCGCTTAGCTTCAAAAGTTCTATAGATGTCACACGAGTTATCAGGTACGGTAACTACACTTGGTCTATATTGGTGAGTATTTTCATTTCATACTGCTCTCCGGTTGACATGCATATAAGTACAGGCCTGACATTAGTTCGGAGATCTGGATGCTTTCAAACACTAAATCAGCTGTTGAATAGCTGCTAATAAATATTGAAAAAAATTGCTTGGTGAAACTTTAAATGCAGGATACAAAGATATTGTCCAACCTTTCATTTTACGCTGTATTTATGACCATTTCGGCAAGTGCTATGAACTTGTGGAAAACTAACAACTTGATTCACCATCATGACAATGTCTAACAATGGCAAGCATGAGATAGTGTTCATGATGTAAAAAATCACATTTCACAGTGATAAATGAAACTCTTTGAAACTTGTCTACCAAGATTCTTTTTCGGTTGTCGTTGATTTCTAGGCAAAACAGTCACTGAATGACGCCTAGTCACTCCTGCTTTGTCTTAAGCTATTGCCTGTGCCATCATTGTTGACCAGATTTGTTTTTACAGGGTTGTAGGTGTATGGTGTGGGGAGACGGTGTCCAGCTATCATGATGCTTCATGCCGGTCTTGATAGTGGTCAGTTAGTAGAGATGCTTAGGCAGGCCCTTTACAAGCAGAATCAATCATGGAAACCAATCTACTTCATGGGTGCTCCACTTCAGCAGGTAAGATATTTTAACATAATAGTGAGAATTTTTCATAGATAGAATTTCATTCCTTCTTATTTCTGTGTACGTCAACTCACTGACATCAAACAACATCAGGACAAATCTTCAGAACTTGTCTAAGTCAAGTGTTGTGCCTTTAGAAATTTTTAAGACTGCAGTTTGAGCTGTGGGATCTTACCAGTTTGAACAATTTTTACAGTAATTTCAAAATAGAACACAGTAGTTGTGAATTTCAGCTAGTACTGTTTGGTGTTAACCATTGCCCATTCTCTATATATGAATCTTAGTGGTACCAGATAGGCTGATGCAAAATTGTTCAGAAAGATCTGTATTTTTACCAACGTAGTGAGGGTTTTGTTGCTGGAGGTTGAACTTACTGGAATTTTATGATAAATTGTCAAGTTTTTGATAAGCTGAGCTTGTACAGTTTAGCTTGCTATTGCACCTTGTCCACACGATTTGTTTTCAAACTCGTGTACATTGATGTTTGTGTATAGGTTGAGCTGGCTTTCCCTCTTTAACACTATTACACAAGTGTTCAGTCATTTAAAAATGATTTCTGTTGCGTTGATGAAGCATTTGTTTTAGCCAGGAGAACTTGTTTTTGTATTGTTGAGAAGTTGAAAAAGGTTCAGTAAAAGCAATTTACTTCAAGCTGGCCAACTGCAGAGAGTTCATAAATGATTTAATTGGTCCTCAGCAGGACACGACTTAAGGATTTTCCAATGAACCATTGTCCTCTAAAACATAATCTAGAGACCAGACATGTCACAAGAAAATGACACAAACACTGTAGTCAATCCTTCTTACTAAGGTATTTCTTTGGTCCAACCTAGCTTTTCCCATCTCTTTGTTGTATGCGCATTTTTGTCCATTCTGGCTTGCATGTGCACTGTATATTATTGAGAATGGATTCTTCATGTCGTTATCGTCAACAAAATTCACATCAATTCATATGTTCAAAAATAGTCAGAAGACTAACATACTATTTTGAAAGTACAACACAACCTGTTGCCATTTTGTTTTGAGGGCTGTCAGATTGGTTCATTATAGTTGTTTAATCATCCACTAGGTGTTAGAGTTGCAGGTTTTAGGGTGTTCTTTCTGCAGGACGCCTCCTCCTTAGTAAACTTGGTATTAGATCACGGCTACTGCCATTTTGTGAGTCCCAGAATTGAGAATGGGGAAGGCCATTTTCAACAGAATTTGGTGTACAAGACCTCGCTAGCCTAATGCAAGTATATAGTACTCATAACACATTGTATGCAAAAAAAAGAAATTTTCCTGGGAATGATGGGGCTGGGTGCTATGAAGTCGCGTGCGGCTATTGTGAAACGCAAACAGCTGATCGTCAAGAAATCATCGAACATTCCTGTATTTTTTGCAAGTCGTTCGCACTAAGTGCTTATTGATAAGAACTGTTTTAAAGACACTGACTGGTATTGATACAGACTGTTTTTAAACACTGTCTGCTTATTGATCAGAACAGTTTTGAAGACATGGATTGTTAACTAAAAGACTAACTCTAACTGGTACTTTTGCATTTAAAGAGTATTATAGCTTAAAGCAAATTTGAAGGTGGTAACGTAGTCATATATAGTATATAGGATTTCATTATGTGCTCATCAGGCTATTTTCTGCTTTCAAACAGTCATTGACGAGGCCTTAAATTCGTATTAAGTAGCCTATTACAGGCCCTAAAAATGCCTGAAATTGGGCGTCAAAAGTTTATATGTACCATGAGTTTGTTGCCCAGCTGGTTGATCAAATACTTGACCAGACAATTCAAAAGCTGTGATCAAATAGCAGGCGAGTAGAAACCATCTTTTGCAATCGACAGTGGTGCTATCATTTTTTATTTGATTTCAAATGCTACTTTTAGATGCACATGGCGACCTGTGAGTGACAAAGTCATGCCCTGCTCAACTCATCAAGCATAATTTTTAATACTAGGCTATATAACATGCTTGGTTTCAATCATAAGTTCCATCTTGGTAAGCATAAAATGTACCCACTTTGTTCCAAATATATGAATGTACTTAGTACATCATGAATATAAGATAACGGAGGTGTATATGTGTGTGATACACTTGACTCAGGTTAACAGGCGTACATTAGTTCTAGTTCAAAATTCATATATTTTTGGTTTCAATGTCTTATGGCCAAGGATTATAAACTTGTCTTTTGTTTTGCATTGGTCTGTTGTATTTACTGTATCAATAGTAATTTTTTGCAAAGTCAGTTCTGAATCCTTGCTTCACTGGGCTTGTGGTGCCTTGGGCAATGCTTTATCTCTTGGCTCTGTGCCAGAGTAAACTTGAAACCACTGTGATCTTGACAAAAGAAGCCAGTGTCTTGCTGTGTGTGACCTGCATTAGTCACATGATACTCTTGTGACTCAATACTTCTGGGCAAGTCTGGATCTATGCTTGTCCTGGACATCTGAGAAGTTGCGAATCACATCTTCCAAATTACTTGATTAATGCTGTATTCATTTGTCTATGTACAATGGTGATGTGGGCATCGTTGTACTCCTGAGACATGGTGCTCTCCTCACAAATATTGCTCAGGACAGGGCTCTTGTGAACATAATAGGTTGAGGGTTATACTGCTGCACATTCAATATCCAGACTACTATGCAATGCTTGTGCAACCAGGAAAATAGGTAGCCAAGGCAATGCCAAAATAATGAGGAAAACTGGTAGCACATTAAACAATACTTGTGTCTGCTGTGGTTACAGTAGAATTCATTAGTATCACACAAGGTTATTACCATAATTGATATGTAGCACCAAATGAAGGCTTTGTCATCTTCAGGTTTTATAGTTAACTCCAATCACTGTTTTGATTTCAACTGCTCAAAACATTGTTTGTTGTTAGCTATAAAACTTTAACATGACAGAGCTTTCATTGGTGCTACTTATCCTCTTACGAAAAACGTGCAAATTTGGACTTGTTCACCGAATTGTGTCTTAATTTGGTGAGATGATACCACATGCTTTGTTGAGGCATGTTGATGCTACTCCCACTGTAGTAAGTGTTCACTAGATGTGTCACTGATGCATTATGTCAAGGATATACCTGACTACCTTTGAACCTGTGCCCTCAGGACGCACGATGATAAAAAGTGCAATTTTTCAAAAATGTGTTAGTGTTGTATTTAGACGGCCGATTTGCCCACTTGCCAAGTGTAAAAATCCACATATTGCTAACCCGGATAACCCCTACCTTGTACAGTTTAATAAATAAGACCAGCAATTAAATACCAGGCCTAATCATGTTACTGATAAGAAGTATACTGAAATGTGTACATTGGTCCAAAGTACACTGATCCAGGGATTCCGGTTTGTTCCAAAACCCTGGGCATCAAATGGGGAAACGGAGACTTGTTGAAGCAAGGTTGTTACTGAGCTAGTGTGAGACAAAGAGGTACCTAGAGGCGTTAATAAATAAAGATAATTAAAATAAAGATAGTTAATCTATGTTTTCATCAGAATAATGCTTTCATTGATAGAGTGATCATTATGCATAATTAAAAATTAATGGGCAAGTTCTCAGGTGAATAGCGAAACCAAGAGTATACATAGTTTATCTGCTGTTCATTGTGTAGAATGACTTGGGAGTGAGTGAACTTGAACTACCCATATTTGTAACTTATTGTTCCTTATGTGGAATTGTTTCCCTTGTATAACTCTGCTGTTGACATAGCCCTCATGTGTCACTGCATGATAGCCTCAACCACCCCTCAGCTATTGACCTACCTATTATGCAAGCAGTGGAGGGGTTTGAAGTTCTGGATATATTGGGGGGCAGAGGGCTATTAGATCTAAGTAGAGTTTTTGATTTTTATTTTAATTACTCAATTTGAAATTTCAAGTATTTTATCAGACTTTTCTTATTGGTGTAGTCTAGAGTAATTAGAGTGTGAAAATGACTTAAACTTGATACCGACTCAAATTCAGTGGGACAGAAATTTGGATTTAATCTTTAAATGTGTATTCCAGACAATAATAGATTTTGATACTTGCTGTCTGTGACTAAATGTTACTGCACTACATGAGATAAAAGTGTAGAACATGGTTGTAATAACATGTGAAGTGTTGAACTCAGGTGGAAACAGTCTTGACCTTTGTTGGTGATGGGCATAGTTTAACATACTCTGGAGTTCTCCTGGCAATCACTTTCCTTAGCCTTCCTGAGGCTATTTTTTACCACACTGGGTTTTATTTGTTCTGCTCACAAGCAACGAAAGCTGGATAAGTGTAGATTGCAGTTATTGTAACTGTTCATGATGTATTTGACGTGATTCTTGTTAATTGTCCCATTTAAAAAATCTTAGTGTTCACAGGATGCATCAGCGCTACCTTGCGATTACTTTGATGATGACACCATCACTTTCCGTTTACTCTGATGCCGTTTTAAGCTACCGAAGCTGGTATGAACCATTAGTTAACTTGGCTGTTTACATCGACACTGCACTCACACCGCAGTTAAGTTATTATTAAAGGGCCTTTAATTATACTCAGCCAAAACTTTGCTTATGAGTTTTAATGTCTTTGAATTTTGTGCAAAATTAAAAACAGATTGATAGGTTTTCTTATTGTACTCATCTGTCATAAACCTGCATTTTTGTGGCTCATCATTCTTTATTACCCTGAGCACTACATCTGGTAGGCTGGATTCATACATTATTACTGAATGAAGGTGGTGTCAGTCTGTGACCTGAATGAATCAAGCCACTATGCCTGTGACCCAATGTGGCAGATGTGTGGGTCAACATGGGTGTGTTGAAAATATAAATTTAATTTGAGCCATTGCATAAGTTACTGGATAGTCTGTTTTATTCAGCAGATATTAATTGTTTTAGCATTGGCTATTAAGGGCCTTTCCTGCTAATGTTGACGCGTCGATGGTTTGGGGAGTTGCGGTCAGTATGAACGCTTAACTCCGGTCCTGTATCGCAGTTAACAGCTCCAGTTAACATCGCAGTTAACCGGTGGATTTAACAGCGCAGCGTCGACACTGCGGTGCAGTATGAACGGTAAACTTCAGTCCAGTCGAAGTTATCGCCAGGTGCCACTGTTATCGTCAACAGTTGCAGGGTAGTGCCATCACTAATAGTTGCTTATATTTTGCTCTAATAATAACCATTCGATTTAAAAATAAGTTTAATGTCAATCAGCTCATGTAAATGTTCCCAAATTGTCACATTGAAAAAAATCTTAGCGTGCAGTGCTACGTTGCTATGACGTCGATGACGACAGCGTCACCTACCGTTTACTTCGATGTTCATTTACTGCCGAAGTCAGTATGAACGGTCCAGTTAACTGCGCTGTTTACGTTGACGCTCTACTCAGACCAGAGTTAAGTCGATATGAAAGGGCTTTAGTTGCTCAACGTAAATTGATGTTTTCTTATGGATGGATGTGAGAAGGTGGTTGATAGTCTGCTTGTATTCTGCAAATGTGAAATTAAGTGGGCACTGGCCATCAGTCAAGATAAGTGTGTAGAGACTTTGGTTATCTCCTAGTGTTATGACCTCCTAGTGTTATCACCTCCACTCTGCAGGCTCATTGAGAGCTGTGTCCATACTTATGGAATGTAAGCCAGAATTATCATGGTCTGTTGCAGAGCCTGTCAGACTTGTTTCTGTAATTGGCTGCAGTTTACACATGGTTTATTTTTAGTTAATATCCTGAAGCCTTGGAGGACAGGCTGGACCAGAAGGCTTTTCACCATTCTCCACTTGGTCAAATGGATATAAACCAAAATAATTGGTGGGGGGGGGGGGGGGATTCTTGTTCAGTGTGTTAGTACTAACCAAATCAAATTCAACATCGAATCAAATCGTCTGCCATCTTGTAATTTTAGTTTTTGACCTACTGATGTCAAATAGTGACCTGAATGAGTCCATAAGTTCTTTGGAAGGGCTTGATTTTGTGCTGTTATATTAACAGTATTATTTCAGCAAATAAATTTGTTCAATTTCGACTGTGTGCAGGTTAATGTTTGACATACAGTTTGAGTGTCATATATATGGCACTTGATTCTACACTTTCACTGTGTTTACCGACTAGCCCTGCTTTGTTGGAGAATAGAACCAAGTACGGTAGATATCAAATCTTGCCCGTGTCTGTCTTTGGTATATATTTATTAAAAAGATGGAAGGAAAGAAATCTTTGAATTAACTAGAGGTTGTGTCAGTAGGAGTCTTCAGAAGCATTATATTGAGACTGGAAATTGTGACGTATGCTAGAAGTTTTCCGTGATTTGAGATGTGTACATGCACGTCAACTTAGCATCGTAGTAAGTTGAACAAACTGTGCTGTATCTTACGACACAGTGAAAATGTTTGCCATCTTTTAGTTGAACACATTGACAAGTGAGTGCAAGTGATAACTGAAACTTTGTGTAGTCATAGGCTCCAGTTAGTTTGGTTGTTGAGTGTGTTTTATCTGTCACTCAAGTCCAGGCAGTACTTGACTTTAAATTTAAATCTAATGGGATTTTCATTTGAGTGGTTTAATGTGACCTTGTGGTTGTCATTGTTGTAATAACACATTTTGTCTGACCTGATTAGCAAGACTGAAGGTTAATATGTTGACAAATAGCATATCCTGTGCATATTAGTAATATCCAGTTTCTGATTGGGGTTTCAGCAGTGAGCAAAAAATTACCATGATTCACTCCATAATTGCTTGTATCATTTCCTTGTCAATAGCATGAGATCCTAGTTAGACAATGAGTGGGATAAATTTTAATCTCGCTTATCCATAGTAGGGGCTTCTGATATTGTGTCTCTTTGCTTTAGTGTTGTACTGCCTAGCGAGTTCACCAATTGTAAAACTCAACTATAACTGTTTGTTTCCAGGTATGCTCAGTGGGACCGTCTCACAGAGCTGAGATTGTACAGTGGTTGTCCAAACTCAATGAGACGTTTCGCTTCTACCCTGAAACTTTGGCACTGAGTGTCACAATTCTTGACAGATTTCTGCAAACAGTAAAGGTTTGTCTTGTGTTTTCTTTGACTAGTACTCTACTTGCATTGAATATCAAAGTGGAAGTATGATTTCTGTGGCGATGCTGTTTTTCATCATTTAAACTCACTAAGAGTAGAAAACATTACTGGCCAGACATTGTGTGTGGATAAGTGGTAACGACCTTATTACTGGCTGGTTCTGCTAGCAGTTTTGTTCAATCATCTTATGAATATAAGCGTAATTGCTGTTTGTTATTACTCGTATGGCTATTTTTCAGGTTCGGCCTAAGTATCTTAGATGTATAGCAGTCAGCTGCTTCTATCTGGCTGCCAAGACATCGGAAGAAGATGAGGTAAATAGCTATATTGTACTTACACTTGAATAGAGTCATCTCTTGTTTTATTTCATGTCATAGCTACTTAAAGTAGTACACTGGTGAAACCCTTTAAAAGGAAGCCTTATGTATTGCAACAAAATAGGTTGAACTCATTTTGTGTTTTAAACATCTATTTTATTTCAATTAAGTTTTATCTGTGCATCTGCAGTAAACAGATCTGCTTGCTTTTTGTTCAATTATGGAAACTGCTGCTCAGCCTGAAGTGATTTTATTGTCAAGTTCAATTCATAAGGAGTTAAGGAAGAGAGTATCTGCCATCTTAACAGGGTCTTGTTTTGTGTTGATAGGTTATACCAAGCGTGCGTGACCTTGTGGACAGGAGTGAGTGTGGCTGTAATGTGGCCGAAGTGCTGCGAATGGAGAGAATTATACTGGACAAACTGCAGTGGAAGCTGGACACAGTCACACCTCTACACTTTGTTCACATTGTAAGTGCCTTACTGCCTAGATGGTTCAACTGTTTCCACAGTGACCACAGCCATTTTAGAAAATGGATAGTATGCAGAACTGCTGGTTTATTGTGGGGGGTGCTTAATTCAGCGGGTTCCTCAACGTTTTTCTGTTGCTTGCTGCTGGATATGTTAAGGGTATGTAGGACCTTATTGACTTGCCAGTGTGCTTAGCCAAATATCTATAAACATTATCTCAGTGAAAGGAGAAAGCCTGTAGGATTGGTTTGTTCACTTTTTACCAGACTGCTATTAATTAGGTCATGGGATCATGTTTTTAAGTAGTATTTAGCAAAAAGGAAGGTACATCATTAGCAAAACAATTGTATCTATTTCATAATCATGATCATATTTTATTAAATGTTCAAGATGAAATCACAAAAAAATTCTGTGCACAGTTTTATGCATCATGAAATTTTTCATTATGCAAAAGAGGAACGTTTTAAAAGCAACCCATAAGCACTGTTTTGGAGAATAGTGCATAAAGCATTGGCAGTATTTGAAAGTTTGGTGTGCCATTTCTGAGAGATACGGTGTTCCAAAGTTAACCAAATTTGGACATGTGCCTAATGTCCTACATATCCTTCACATTGTTGACTCGTGAAAGTCTACTGAAAGTTTACCTAAGTTTTTTGATCCGTGATTAGTCTTAAGTTGCTCATATTCATGTTGTTTCATTAAAACCTCAGCCAGTCTTTACAGTGATTTTACTTACTATTTGTTGTTTCCGTCCTCTATTTCTAGCTGCATGCACTGCTTCTGTGCAAGTGTCCCCACCTGTTGGATGCCTATCCCCAGATGTCTCCATCACGCCAGCTCTCCGTCCTCACCAGGAAGCTACAGCTGTGCCTGGCTGACCACCGTCTAACTGCCTACCCACCGGCAACACTGGCCCTGGCCTTGGTCAGTCTTGAGCTGGAACTGTTCAAGCCAGACTGGCTCACCTACACTCTGACAGTGCAACAGATGACTACGGTATTAACTTGATTTTATGTGCAACATAATGACCACTATTAGAGATTGTCTGAAATGTACACTTAGCACAGAGGATGTGATGTTAATGGTGAAATGGCACGCTTCTTGCTGTACAAGATAGATGAATTTTATTAGCAGCTCTGATCACACAGCACAAATCGTTGACTCTGTTTTCTAATTACCCGAATTAAATAGTGAGTACTAATAGAAGAAACTCGCATAAGAAACCTGCATGTAGATACTGAATGTTTGTTTGCCCTCACCAGGTGGATAATGAACAGCTGATAGGATGCCGTGAGATCATGTCGCGACACCTCTCGTCCTGTCCATGGGTCTTCATATCTTACCACCCTGTCATACGGACGCCAATCAAACCAGGCAAACGCAAGGTTGATCAGCTGTCTGACGATGAAGAGGATGACATCTACGCTTGTCTGAAGCGTCTTTATAACGACGATCCCATTGCTGAAGTCACCGTTGCTGTGATGTCATCGTGTGGTGGCGAGATGCACCAAGATACAACAGACTGCTCTCCGTTCCAGAGCGTGGCGGCCAACTGAGTTTTCATTGACCGCCATTTTAACATTTCGCATATTTGTTTTAATTGGTTCATTTGCTAATTTGCAAGAAACATAGGACAGTTTTCGTAGCTCAGCAAGGTTATTTTGATTTTACTCTTTTTAGATGTCACAGGACAACTAGGGGCAATATTTTCGTTGATTTGCTTATATTTTAAATTAGATTATCATCTTTTGTTGTTTCATTGGTAACTGTTTATTTACTAAATAATATACATTTTATCTGTTGTTTGTTCTCACTGTACTGTGGCACTCATTTTCATGTGTTTTAACCGTCGCTTTTGTGTTATTTTAGCTAAATAATTGCAATTGTATAGTTGACCTCGTTGCTAGCTGTGTTTTATGCGTTTATTTCAACTCTCATGAACTGGTCACTTGACACATAGTGGGATATGTGGCCAGTTCAAGTGACAATTTCTTCTGCTTAACACCAACAATATTGCTAGAATACCTTTGGTTTCACCATTGATAACTGAGGTGACTGTGTAACCTAAGCGGCCAGTTTGTGAAGAGCAGGTCAATCACTTTGGTTAGTTTCATCAGTATTATCACTGAGATGATGCTTAAACAGCTTGATCCTACTGTTGTGATAACTGGAGTGTGGCAAAGTTTTTAGTGTGTCAAAAAGTTGTCATCCACATCATGCACTATTGGGTGATGGTGGTTTACTTTTCAGGTTGCAGCACCAGGCCATTTCTTTATGGATGTACTGCCATTGCACTGGTCCCCAGTATAACCTGCTGGTAAAGCGGGGCGTTTTATGTGGCAGTACTGGTGCTTTAGTCCGATTAAGGTGAATGTGGCAACACCTGGTGCTGTAGCCTGCAAAAAGGTGCTCCTTGTGAATACATTGTCAGTTTGAACTACAGATTACTGCTTGTACCCAGTCCTCTTTGCCATACAATACCGTAATGCGTACTATGTATGCATGTATATACATATAGTTTTAATATATTGTGTAGTTAATATATTGTATTAACGTGTAAATATGTAAAAATTTCTCGGCTGAGCCGTACGAGATTTCAAGAGTGTACATATACTACGAGATATCAGATCTTATCATTCATATCTATCTCTGGCTCAGGGAGGAGATAAAAAAATAACAAAAGGAACAAAACCTTTAAAAAAGTCTTTCAGTTTAAATGTATAGTTGTAAGTATTGTATAGTTAACCAACCTAACAGGACAGGAAGAGGATGGATGTGACGAGTGTTTTAACTCACCTGTAAGGCTGTAGAGCAGTATCCACTGTTAATCTTTACACAAGCGTACCTGCTTTTTATATACAGCTGTGTGTCTGATGATGACACTAGTGTAGGAAACTAAGCACATTAGATATTCTTTGTTTTGTGCAGCCATTTTATTAACTGTTCAATGGCATCAAGCATGTGTTTTCTGCAGCCATTTTATTAACTGTTCAATGGCATCAAGCATGTGTTCAATAGTTAGCCTGTTAGTCACATGCGCACAAGATATCCACTGGTCGCTACAAGCACATTTAAAATGTTCGTCACTGTAACGCTCCAAACTGTAGACATTATTAAGATGGTGTGGATTTTCTTGTACAATTTCTTAGTTTTATTTTCATGATGATTGCGTGTTTCAACCATTCACTTAAGTTTCTTGCTGTCAAGATTCATCGCCCGCCAGGTCATAGCGATACATTGCCGTTTTCATGGGTTTAACTTACTGGTGATGTAATATTACTATAACAATAGTCTTAGTGGTCCACGTTTATTTTGTGTTCATACTGTGGGCTGGCAAGTCAGTATACATGTTGAATAAACTTTCCTGTGTGATTCTGAAAGTATTTGATTGTATTTACACATCAGCAGCACTTGTTTCCTTCAAGTAATGGCAGAACTTGTGTCGCGCAGAATGCATTCGTCCTATATGGCTTTGGCATAATTATTGTTATCTATCTGTGAAGACTATTTTCACATAACAAATAACCCAGACAAGTGCATATTGATTTATGATACCAGTAATACTCGCCCAAGTTGGATGCAATGGGAAAGAAAGATTTAATTGGAGATTGGTGAAATTCGGCTTATCTAATGGGCTGAGTGCATGAACTAGAACAGCCATTATGCAGAACTTTGTCAGAGTTGAGTGAAAACGCCCGTCTTGGGCACGCCTAACTTGTGAGTTTTATGATACTAGAAATTACTGAGAATATGCTAATTAGCCAGCTAATTGTTTTTATGTGACTCAATGAGAAGAAGTATGCAGCATAAATGAGGGTATTGTGGAAATTTAAAGTTATCGCAATCATTCACTAAAAGGAAAAATGAAAGCATGTTTATTATCACAAACTACAACACTGCACTTTGTAATCAACAGTATTTGGGATAAGTACAATCAAATGGTAGGAAAAATGCAACACTCATTGGAATGTGTTCCTAGACTAACATATAACATGATCAAAGCAACAACAGCTAAAGCTGCACTAGACTGAAATTCAACTGAATGCCATGTGCCTTGCATCATTTCTGGCTGCCAACAGAACAGTACTGTGAAGCACAGACAACGGTTAATTTTCAAAATATTTGACCAAATGCTGAATATGTCAACATCATAACCTTTCAAAAAATAGCTCTGAAATGATGGATGCTTGCAGAGCAGAGCAATGACTTCATGTGTTTTTACATTGCTGGCCTTGTGAAAATACAATGCGCAGCAATTGAGGCTGACAATATATTCGTAAAATGTGTGTAATGTAACCTACACCACATATCAAAGATTTAACCCAAATTGCTTCATTGATTTCTATTTTATTTCACCGTGCAATAACCCAAAAGGTCTGCAAAAACTGACACGTGTATCAAGATGTGTTGTAAACTCAAATAAACTGAAGTCTCTTACTGTCCAATGGGAACAGGAAAATTCCCACCTAAATTACAAAGGGTACTTGAGAGGAGCAAAATTTTAATACGAGTGTCTATTAGAACATCACAAAGTGCCTTTCACAGCGACTAACATGTCTTGCTAAGCAAATTAATAAACTAATTTATAAAAAGTTAAAATACCTGGCTAAAAACTAAACTTTATATTTACAACATTTACAATCCAAATGAGAGTCATCGTCGTATGAAAGGTGTAGGACCTTGAGTGCGACTTGATAGTTTTAAATTGACAGAAGCCAAGAAGATTTAGAAACTTCTACAGATACACTGCTAACACTAAATGATGTAATGTGTCTGGTGAGGCATGAAAACTCGTGTATCAATGGGACGAGAAATCATTCAAACCAAACACCAGTCTTGCTATACAAGTTTAAAAATCCAGGGAAAAGTAGGGAATTCAATACAAGGAAAAGGCCTTTGTTTAATCCATGACAAGTGTTCACATACAGTCTCATAAACTGCATGCTAAACTACACAGATCATTTACATAATTTCCATATGAAGAAGTGGATACCTTCTGGCACATTCCACATCAATTGTTTAAACTCACGATACACTTGGAACAAGAATTACCAACAACCTTATCTAAAAACAGGACTGTAAACACGATGGTCAACGCCTTCTAGTGGTGCGTGTTCGTCGCTTAACCTACAAAAAGAAAACAAGAAATAAATATTGATTTTAAGTTGGGGTCAGCAATGTTGAAATGGTCACTGACCATTTTGGGCTCCATTCAGGAATCAAGATGTGTGACTACGTCTAAGGCATCCAATACATAACACAGTGTAGACAGAAGCATACAATAAACTTTCCTTAGTAAGAATATAAAACTTTCTATTTTTGTTTAATTACTATGACTGTCATAGTCGCTATAGTCATAGTCTCTATAGTCATAGTCTCTATAGTCATAGTCGCTATAGTCATAGTCTCTATAGTCATAGTCGCTATAGTCATAGTCGCTATAGTCAGTCGCTATAGTCAGTCGCTATAGTCTTCACATTATAACGTGAAAAACGTAACATATTCAAAATGGAAATTTTAGCATTGAAACACTTATAACAGAACTTGTTATGGTAATGTTGATATTACATTAGTAACTTTTAGAAAGAAAACACTGGGAACTAAACAGTGTTTTTGTAAACAACGATTCGATATCATAACTGAGTCGTTAATGTCTTAGAACCATTAGACGACATACAGTAGGAGGTCTGAGACTCATTGCGTAATGAAGACATTCGCAAGTGACACCTAGTGGTATCACATACTTCTCGTGATGCACATGTGAGTCACATGAGCTTGCCGAAGTCCCAAGAAACAAGCCTGATGCAAAGAGGCCTTGGATCTGATACCTGTACTTGAAACTTGACCAATTACACAAGATATATAGAATCTAGGATCTCAACTATTTTTCAACAGCAGTGGTCATTTCCAAACAGTTTTAGGGACGTGTCCAGAAACTGCATCATTTGCACAGCTCACCCAATCACAGTGAACTTACGTTTATTTCATCCTCCTCACTGTCAGGTGCAGGCCTCTTCCTGGTTGCTACTGCTGACCTCTTGCTGGGTGATCGCGTACTAGACTGTGAACTGCTCCGTGTACCCTCACCATCTGAGGTACCGTTACTTAATATTGTGGGCTGTCTATAGGAAGAAAGAACACTCATGTAATTCGATTCACCTCTACTGTGCCTACACAAAAGTACAACTGTTATGTTACATCAAGTACCAGAACACTGCAGAATACATACCAGTGCACAATACATCAATACAATGTACATTAGTACAATGTACATTAATACCAGTACATTGTACATTAATATTAAAATAACGTAGTTGATATTTTACATCGAGCGTTTATATGCACCCAACATGTGCACCACAAACAGTGCAGATAAAAGAGAAGACCAATATTTTAAACATTCCCACTGATCGGGGCAATGTGAGCCTCTAAGAGATACAAAGCAAATCAGAAATGCTATTCTCAACAGGAGCACACCTGCCACCTTTAATCATGATTCTTCCAAGCAGTTTGGAGCTTAGGGAGGCACACTACAATACACAAAAACAATATGCAACAAAGGAGATAAGAAAAATGGGAAGCTGTTATTGTCTCTTTAATAGAAATCTATTTGCCACGTTTCATGCAAATCTGCCATAAAACTCTGAAGATACGGAGGAAACATAAAACAAGAGCAACGCGGAGCATTGAAATGCGCCCACAAATGCATCGCAAATGGTGTGCTTTTAGGGTTGTTTATTTGTGCCATAAAAATGGCCACTAGATGGCGCAAAAACGTACCATCCATCCGAAAACGGGAACATGCCATTGCTTCTTTAATAGAAAGCTATACACCCAGTTTCATAGAAATCCGTCATGGAACTTCAGAGAAACAACGGAAAACAGAATAAAATGAAATTGGCACTAGGGGGCACACTGCTCACTGGATCCGCCTGAAAGTCGTCATTGTCTGTTTTTAGCATCATATAAATACACTTACTAATTAAATTTAATAAAGATCCTGCAGTGGGTTTAGGAGATACAGCTATTGGCGCAAAACAAAACAAAACAAAACAAAACAAAACAAAACAAAACTACCACTAGGAAGCGCCACAGTAGTCAAAGTTGTCATCGACAACCGTCCTCTTCACAGAGAACATATACGCCAATTTTCAAAATCATCCTCAGAATGATTTGGTTGATAAAAGGATAGACGCCAAAAAACAGACTCGAAAAAACAGCAAAAATGGCCACTAGGTGGCGCAAAATACCTTGATTCCATACGAAAATGGGAGGATAGTGTCAAGTCACCAATAGATGCTCGTATTCAAAATTTTATGAAAAGCCGTTGAGGACCTTTGAAGATACAGAAGTAAACGTAAAACTAAAATTGCCACCAGGGGGCACACCAGAAGTCAGATCTATTCGAAAATCATCGTCGTCCGTTGTCAACATCATATAAACACATTTGTTAAATTTAGTAAAGATCCTGCAAACGGTTCAGGAGATAAAGCCATGGGCGAAAAAAAAATTTCACTAGGAGGCGCCACAGTAGTTGAAGTCGTCAGAAAATCATCTAATCACCTGTCCACTTCATAGTAAAAGCACACATGCCAATTTTCACAATCATCCTGAAAGCGGTTTGGTTGATAGAGGGGTGGACGCCAAAAAACAGACTAAAAACAGTAAATATGGCCACTAGGTGGCGCAAACTAGGTCGAATCCATCTGAAAACGGAAAGATAGCATCACCTCACTAACAGAAGCCTTTCACGAACATACCTCAACCGGTCTTGGAGATAGAGCAGCGGACGGCGGATGGACGCCGCCCAGACGGACGGACAGAGATGACGGCATAATGTGGCCACATATAAATATGTGGGCGCATAAAAACTTAAAATTGCCACTAGGTGGTGCAGAATGTGTGGAATGCATGTGAAAAAGAGAGGCAGAGGCAAATGTAAAAAGACTAAAAGTACTACTAAGTGACACACCCATAGTCAGATTTGTCCTAAAATACACTCACAGCACTCCATTCAAGAACAAAAACTTCACGCACATCCATTGAGGGGTTTTGGAGACACGGCAGCTGATGCCAGATGGATGGGCAAGAATCATTCCAAAATAAATCAACACAGATTCCAGTATCAGATTTAGAGGAACACTTCCTCCTCCCATAAACCAAGGATAGTTTGTGTGCGACACTATGTGAAGTTACATGCCACCTAAGTAAACTTACCTTCCTTTCCTGAGGTTGGCTCTACGTGGAGCACTGCGGAGGTTTTGAGATGATTTCAATTTTTGCGGGGACAATGAGACCCCTTTCCTTGGTGAAGGAGGGGCTCCTTTCCTGGGGGAACTGGAAGACCCCTTCTTAGGCGACTCCGCAGATCCTTTCCTCTGGGAACCTTGACTTGAAGATGCTGAGGATCGCATTTCATCACTAGACGTCTGACTATCTGCTTTTCTTTGCCTAGAAAAATGTGCAGTTTTTTTAAATCCAATCAACTACGATCAGTAAAATTAATTAAGATATCAATTCAAGAGAGGGCGTGCTAGAAAATACAACGTATCAGAAAAAAGAATTGAATATCTATTAAACATCTAGACAAAGTTTTCATTTTCTATAGCGGTACCGTTAATACCTTAGGACAATTGTAAAGCAGAAAACGTGACCAAAACAAAGCAGTCAAATTTGACTACTGCTGTTAAACAAACATGTATACTGGTTTTTTGTTCAAATAAATATATGTAAAACAAGAGCAACACGGAGCGTTGAAATGCGCCCACGAATGCATTGCAAATGGTGTGCTTTTAGGGTTATTTATTTGTATCATAAGAATGGCCACTAGATGGTGCAAAAACACACAATCATCTAAAAACAGGAACATGCTATAATTCATAAAAACGTGTCAAGGAACTTCAGAGAAACAAAGCAAAACAGAATAAAATGAAATTGCCACTAGTGGGCAGTGTCCGTTGGATCCGCCTGAAATCCGTCGTCATCTTCATATAAATACACTTACTAAATTTAATAAAGACCCTGCAGTGGGTTTAGGAGATACAACTATGGGCGCAAAACAAAACTACCACTAGGAGGCGCCACAGTAGTCAGTCACCATCATCAAAAGTCGTCTTCACACTGAGAACATATATGCCAATATTCAAATGATTTGGTTGATACAGGGGGGACGTCAAAAACAGGATTTGAAAACCACAAAAATGACCACTAGGTGGTGCAAAATACCTCGATTCCATCCAAAAACAGAAAGATAGCGTCATCACACCAACAGATGCCTATATTTAAAATTTTATGAAAATCTGTTGAGGACCTTTGAAGATATCATATTGCCACTAGGGGGCACACCAGTAGTCAGATCTGTCCGAAAGTCGTCCTCTTCTGTAGTCAACATCATATAAAAACACGTGCTAAATTAAGCAAAGATCCTGCAAACAGTTTAGGAGACACAGCCATGAGCGCAAAAAAAAATGCGGCACCCCAGTAAACGAAATTGTCAGAAAATCATCGTCAGCCGTCCACTTCATAGTAAAAACATACATGCCAATTTTCACAATAATCCTGAACACGCTTTTGTTGATAGATTAGTGGACGCCAAAAAACACGAAAACAGTAAAAATGGCCACTAGGTGGTGCAAACTAGGTTGAATTCATCTGAAAACGGAGAGATAGCGACACCTCATTAATAAATGCCTATATGCCGAATTTTATGAAAATATGATGAGGACCTTTGAAGATACAGAGGTAAACGTAAAAAAATAAAATTACAACGAGGTGGCACACCAGTGGTCAGATCTGTCCGAAAGTCGTCGTCGTTTGTTTTTGACATCATATAAATATATTTACCAAATTTCGTAAAGATCCTGCGAACGGTTTAGGAGATACAGCCATAGGCGCAAAAAAAACACAACTGCCACCAGGAGGCACCACAGTAGTCAAAATCGGAGAATCATCGTCAACCGCCCTCTTCATAGTAAGAACATACATGCCAATTTTCACAATCATCCTTTGAGCGGTTTGGTTGATAGAGGGGTGGACACAAAAAACAGACTTGAAAACAGTAAAAACGGCCACTAGGTGGCGCAAACTACCTCGAAACTATCCGAAAACAAGAGGATAGCGTCATCTCACTAATAGGTGCCTACATACCAAATTTCATGAAGATACAAAGGTAAGCGTAAAAAACTAAAATTGCCACTAGGGGGCACACCGGTAGTCGGATCTGTCCGAAAATTTGCTCATGCCGTCCCATTCATTAATGGAACACATGTGCCAAATTTCATGAACGTATGTCAAAGGGTTTTGGAGATAGAGCAGCGGACGCCGGACGCTGGTTGATGCTGCCTGCCGTTTATCTAATACTAAAAGCAAGCGCAACAACTGTATGAAGGTAACAGTTTCTATACCTCTTTGATGCAACCACTGCTGGAGAATTTGCGCGACGCTTCCTAGGCGACGATCTTACACCGTCACTGTCCAGGTCAGAGGTGATATCCCTGGCAACCTCCCTAAAATGGAATAACAAAACTTAAGTATAAATACCAGTAAGTTTGATATAAATTGGATTTCTTTAGTTTCTGCCAATATCTATTACCGTATTCGCCCTAATAACTGCCCAGGGCGCTTAGAAAAATTTGTTTCAGGGGGGGCGCTTATTGTAACCCAAGGCGGTAGAAACCCGGTCTCCACAACAAGTAAAATCGGAAGCTAAGATTCATCATATTGACGCTATGTGACGTATCTGTAACCTATGACAGGCTTTCTACAAAATTGTGGTGCATTGCTATCAAACTTAGCTGTTAGATTACAATCATTTTACAGAAAATTGTGCTGAAATCCCAGGGCGAAAACTCGCCGACTGACTGCCTCGCAATCGTCGATATGGCGACTTGGAATAAAAATAGTTTCGACTCAAGCAAATTACCTGAAATCCTCCTTAAGTTTTCCAAATAGCCTCCCAAAGATTTTTAAGCTCCCGTGGAGTCGGGATTAATGGCAGGTTAAGTCCAAATCTGTGCTAGATTGTGCCATCTATGATCGGCAACATGAGAAAAATTTCTTGACGAACACACGTTGTTGTCACGTGACGTTTGTTTTGAAGGTCATTTGCGTGTGAGTAAGCGAGCGCGTGCGTGACACCAGAGTTCGTTAGCCAGAGTAAACGCAGTCTAACGAGCTAGATGTGCATGACTGTATCTGTGCATGACTGTATCTGTGCATGACTGTATCTGTGCATGACTGTATCTGTGCATGACTGTATCTCTGCATGACTGTATCTGTGCATGACTGTATCTCTGCATGACTGTATCTCTGCATGACTGTATCTAAAGAAATTAGCATAAGCAGTAGGCCTAAAGAAGAACGTGTTTCATTCAGTACTTGCCGGTCTTATGTGCTAAAAATGTTCCACATTATTTGTCTTGGTAAGGCCCAGATTAGTCGCCGTGTGGCTGGATGCGTATGTGACTACCTTTTCAGTGTAAGGGTGTGCAAGCAATCGCTGTCAGTGGTCATTTTATGGGATATTTGGCTTTAAGAACACCAGTTATGATTAATCAAACAACCCCTCTTAAAACTAATGCAAACACTTTTTACAGTATTAGAAACTGTTGGAAATTAGTGCCAATATTCATTTCTTACCGATGCTATAAGGTACCCCAAGTACAGGGAAAAGCCCGTTAGAATTGGTGCGCTAGGTCAAAATATCTTGCACTAAATTCAACTTACCATATCTCAAAAACTACATGTTTTTAAAAATCTTTCATCCAGTTAAAGCTTATTTCAAACACTTTCCAATGATATAAAATATGTCATGTTTACTCATTATCCGCCACCTTTAATTACAAACGAAACAACAACGCTTTATACGCATTACTCGCATTTTCGACGCTGATAAATCGACTGCAAATCGGATGGGCTGCATGTTTTGGTTGTGCGCTGCTGCTGGGAAATTCTATTTACCTCATAAGGATATGCATGTGATGTCTATGTGCATGTGATGTCTGTGTGTACATGATGTCTGCATGTGATGTCTATGTGCATGTGATGTCTATGTGCATGTGATGTCTATGTGCATGTGATGTCTATGTGCATGTGATGTCTATGTGCATGTGATGTCTATGTGCATGTGATGTCTATGTGCATGTGATGTCTATGTGCATGTGATGTCTATGTGCATGACATTCTACACACCATTAGCTGCATGTACGGTTTTTTCCCCTAAAAATACTCTCAACTGAGAGATCACCATGTGAAGTTTTTGAATTGTCATAACTTCGGAATAGAAATTTCAATTTTGAAAATTAAAATATGAAAATGAAGGTTTTGAAGTCTAGTTTATCGTCTTTTTCTTCACTTTGTATTTGCCATCACCGAGAAATAGCGCGCGGCTTATTTGTGAGACTAGCTTTACTTCATCATGTCTCGCTCGCCGAGTACGGCTGATGGTCCCTCGTCAGATATTTCTATGAAAATGCCAAATATGATGGAAGTATTCAAGGAAATAGGTGAGAACAATGATTAATGAATATATCTTTAACAAGATTTTATCCATGATTTTGTCATTATGGTAGGAAAACTTTGACGAAAATCACACATTGGTCATGTTGTTTGTGTCCAGGTTTGTTGGCATGAAAAATTTGGATACGGCTGCGTTCTGCCTCTTCCACAGATCTACCCCATAAAATTGTAACCTATTAAGAAGTGAGAAATACGTGTTGAAGAACATGTCCCTTGAGATGCAATTCTTTTGGTAACATTTCCAATTCTTCTCCACGCAACTCAAACCTACTTTTGAATTTCCAAGATGGCGGCCCCCATGTCATATGGCTATCATTAGTAAACAAACGCTTTTAACCCGAGTTCCGTGCTTAAATGTCCTGTCAACTGTGATTTTGATAAATGTGGTGTCATTGTGCGTCTTTCTCAACCAGCCATGCAATGGAACCATAAAACCAGGCTTTTAATGCCTTAAAGAATTTTACTTGTGGTACCTAATGCTATGCTACCCGTTTCACGAATGGATAGTTCTGGACAAATGTCTTTAATGACAGGTACATGTATGTAGCGCGCGCTTCCTGCCACATGCTTTTAACACTGGCCATGGTTTTTATCAGTCTTCGATTCGCAGTTTTCACGTGTACAAAGAACCTTGTATTCCTGTTGAGGGGGGAAATATCTACAATACAATCCCGTTGACACCTTGAAGTACGCTTCGTCTGTTCTGGAAGGCCAGACCATAGTGGGACACATTCTTCGCAATATCAGCAAAACTTTTGTGTTCGTTTTGAGGCATGGCGGAAGTTTCAAGAGTATAGTCACAGATAAATACCGACATAGCGGAGAGGCTCGTGGTCCATTAATTCTGCGCACAATGATTTTTTTTCAGGACTGTAGGATATTATTGATAAATTGAAGACGTTACTGTAGAATTTTAGGACTGTAGGTAAGGCATTTTTCCCACTTACATGTTCATGGACTGGGTGCTTATTTTAGCAAAGTCTGAAAACGAGTGGGGGGGGGCACTTATAGGGGCATGGGCGGTTATTAGGGTGAATACGGTATAGTCGTTGAACAGAAAAAAGTATGTAATTTTAGACAGTCAACCCAACACAAATAAACTGATACTCAGTGTACAGAAAAATTCTTTTGTCAAGCATTAAATAGTTTTCAAAGCTGTCTCCTTGACATTTCTATCATTTTGAAAACCTGATTCAATTTTTATAAGACTACATTAAGAAGTTATAATTCCTTCACGATTAATATTAACCGTGGGAAAAATGAGACAACACTATCAAAGTTACACAACACAAACAAAACAAAAACAATGATGAAAACCATAGACATTCCACCAGTCAGCTGTTAACCTTTAACCTCTGACCTGACTTTCCACTTACTTGGCTGTTTTCAGTGAAGCTTGACGGGATTTCTTAGGAAATGACACGCTATTTTCCACAATGGCTGCCCGTTTACGTGGCGACTGGTTCGCTGCCATTGGAGATTTATTTGCTAGCGTATGCGTCTTTTTGATCGGCGACGACCTGAGTGACAATTTTATTGGACTCTTCACAGGGGTCGACTTGGCTGATGATGACCTTAAAGGGGTCGACTTGGCAGATGACGGCCTTAAAGGGGTCGACTTGGCAGATGACGGCCTTAAAGGGGTCGACTTGGCAGATGACAACTTCAGAGGGGTCGACTTGGCAGATGACAACTTCAGAGGGGTCGACTTGGCAGACAATGACTTAAGAGGGGTCGATGGAGACTTCTGTGGGGATGAGGATTTCCCAGAGGATGATGATTTCTGAGATGACCTCGGTGAGGTGCGTGGTGTTGCCTTAGCAACTACTGTTCGTTTGGCAGATTTAGCTAACTTCCCAACAGTAGGTTTCACAGGAGATTTCTTAACATTATTTTTTGATCCAACAACTTTTTTGTTTTTCGATTTTGATGCGTTAGAAGTAACTTTTTTAGGTGACTCCTTCTTTTTAGTAATGTTCTGTTTCTCAACTTTTTTATTCACAATTTTCTTCGGAGTAGAAGGTGGACTGACAACATTGGTGCCTCTCAAGGGAGCTTTTCTGCTCGGCTTTTTCGGTGACGGCGAACTCATTTCCAATGTTGAAGACTTTTGACTGCTTGCAGTGCTGATACGTGGCGACTCGGACTCAGACGACAATTTTAGAGAGCCACCTTTCCTATTTGAAGGTCCCGGGGAAGTTAACTTGGTCTGTTTGAGCTTTTTGCTGGATGAGATGTTGACGGGGCTAGACTTGGTCATCTGTTTAGTTGAGGCTTTGTTTCCTTTCTTCAAATACTTGTCTATAGTGTTCTTAGCAGGGGGTGACCTATCACAACAAACAAAAGATTCTACAATGAAACGCTGGTAAACACATTTCATCAAGAACGCTCCATCCACACAATTGTTGTAATGCACACCTTTTGATGACGGAAAAATACATTTTTATTTCAATACCCTTCATCTACACTGATTCTTGCAAATGAAATTAACACGTGTATATGAGCAGGATTCTCCACCAGGTCTTTGGAGCCTAACTGAGACTAACGCTGGTTTTTCAAGAGGAGAAAATGGCTGTTAGAGAGCAAAGCATATACCTCTAATTCTAATTTTGTGGAAAAATGCAACCTGGGCAATTTCGTGTTTTTTTGGTGGACATTTGCTCAGTTCGCCAGTTCTTCAATTCAGATATCTCATTTTCTCAATTTTTTCGCTGTTGCCAACTATGTGTCATTTATAGAGGTCAGAACTTCCATAGCCTCGCAGAGGGGGGTTCTCTTGTTTTTTTGCGAGCCCAGTTCCCATTTGGCGACCAATGAATTTTGCAAGGTTGCATTTGGAGACTTGATGTTATGGTAAGTCTCGGACACTGCATATGTCAGCCTGTCTATGTCACCATGAGAATCCTTACATGATACTCTATTCAAAACACGGTTAAATACAGCTACTTTCAGCTTTTCGGTTTTCGTTGTGTTCCCATGGTGATGGAATTTGATGTGAAAAGGCTACTTCACATATCAGCTGATGAGCCTACATTTCAGAGTTTAAATCAATTTTCTGATGTCGCTTAATTACTGTTAGGACTATATGGGTAGCCTGACTCAAATAAGACTATCTGGGTAGCCCGATGCAACTAAGAGTATCTGCATAGCCTGATACAACTAGGACTATCTGAGTAGCCCGATACAACTATGACTATCTGGGTAGCTTGATACAACTAGGACTATCTGGGTAGCTTGATACAACTATGACTATCTGGGTAGCCCGATACAACTAGGACTATTTGCGTAGCCTGATACAACTAGGACTATCTGGGTAGATATATACAACTAGGACTACCTGGGTAGCCTGATACAACTAAGACTATCTGAGTAGCCCGATACAACTATGACTATCTGGGTAGCTTGATACAACTAGGACTATCTGGGTAGCTTGATACAACTATGACTATCTGGGTAGCCCGATACAACTAGGACTATTTGCGTAGCCTGATACAACTAGGACTATCTGGGTAGATATATACAACTAGGACTATCTGGGTAGCCCGATACAACTAGGACTATCTGGGTAGCCTGATACAACTAGGACTATCTGGGTAGATAATACAACTAGGACTACCTGGGTAGCCTGATACAACTAAGACTATCTGAGTAGCCCGATACAATTAGGACTATCTGGGCAGCCTGATACAACTAGGACTATCTAGGTAGCCTGACACAACTAAGACAGCAAAAAATATTTCAAGGAAGGCTTTAACACAATACGTACTTTATGTTTTTACCCTTTGTTTTCGGTTCCAGAGACTTCAGGGTTTCATTTGCCTTCTTATTGGTGGCATCTTTAACAGTTTTTGGTGTTGATTCCTTAACAACAGACGCCTTTTTCGATACTGCCTTGTTCTGAGCTGACGTTTGCTTGCTGTCGGATTTTGTTGCCTTGCCAGCATCATTTTTAAAGAGCGTCTTAGGGGAGGCCAATATATTGGTCACTACACCTTTTTTTCGCGGCGGTGTAAACGTGAGCTCCTTGGGAAGGTATGAAATGGAGTTGATCTTGTTCTGGAAATAAGTAACAGGAAGTTTACTCCAAAAGTAAACATAACGAAGACCACTGGTGGTTTCTTACGATAGACACAGTTACATACCTCTATGGGTGACAGTCAGCATACATTCACTACTGTAAAATACAAAATACGGGGCATGCCATTCAAAGATCTGTAGTCAAAAATCAAAGCATCAAGAGTGAGCTTACCTTATCAGGTTTTGTGAACAGCTTAGAAGGTAAGACAGGCTCAGCTGTGTGGTCCTTAAGAGTAATGTTAGTTGACTTAGACGCAAGCAAGCCCAAGGCTATGTCACAGACTGCATATAATTTCTGAAAAGATAAGTGTTATTATAACTGCCAACCACAGGAACTTTAAGAGAATAATGCTAGACATTACTTTATAAGAAAAGAGCCATCACAAGGCAGTAGTTGTACTTGCAGTAGTGAGGAGTAACAACAATGTTCTGCAGTTGGCCACTGTTTAACACTTTTACCTGTTGTTTTCATAAACATTTACAATTAATGTTATGTAGGACACTAACTTGGGAACGTCATGTCTCACAAAGGAATGATCAGATGACACCTTCACACACAATCTATGGTTTTTTTTAACTGTTTTCCATAATATTAGGGATTGTTTTTGAAATGTTCCACTTTTGCACGAGGGGCTACAAAATAAGACATTAATGACTTTTTATGAAAAGCTCATAAGTTGCATAACATGAAAAGGAAGTAATGTTTTAGAAAACTATAGTAGCGTATTTGCAATTTCATCTCAAAAATTTGTGTCAAATGAAATTCTTGTCAATGACACCATTGTCGTATGAATGTACCTGCCTAAGTTTATTTTTGCTATATTTTACTAAAAAGGCACGGTCACAAATTTAACATAGACTGGCACAAAGTTAAAACTTGAAGTCTATAGTTTTTTTTACTTTTCAATAACTCAGCAAATATTTGGCTAAATGAAAAGAACCTACATAACTTTAAATCGCAAGAAATCTGCAAACAATTGAGGACTCTTCCAAGGTTGAATCTACAAATCATGCCACACAATAGAAATTGAAACAAAAGCCAAACAAACAACTAATAAAACAAGAACACACTCCAAATTCCTTGCCATCCCATGCTCACGTACTTTATTCATTTCTTCATTTTCTTTGCCGTCGGCGTTGACCCCTTGGGCGTCTCTGGTCTGTTTCATACACTCAAACATTTTTCTGAAGAAACTATAATTATAACTCTCATCTTTAGTCAGTGGCTCCATCATGAACCACAGGCACCTGAAAAATATAGTTTTTGAAAGTGATATCAGCTCAACTCCCAGCTTCATAAACATCAGGGGTCTTCATCACCCACGCCTGTTTGTCCACATCAAAGTGGTGACATCAGGTGAATACCAGAGATAAAAAGTTGGACAGATACTTAGTGTGTTGAATTATGAGTAACTGTTGCGTAAACATCCATAACTGTCACTTGAGAAAAGATATGTCACTGACAGTCATTTCTAGAAAATAACTACATCTGGTCGAACAGCTACAACTGGTCGAACAGCTACAACTGGTCGAATAGCTACAACTTCTTAAATTTCTGTTTTCTCATGTTTCAAAGGCTCGCTACATGCTCAAATTCTCAACAAATATCGTTTGATAACACAATACAGACCATGCTGACAATAAAAATTTCAACAAAACTTCTCAACCATATTGTGTACTTAATTGAGGAATCCTAACCCCATGTACCAATCTTAACCAACAGCAATAAACAGGTACGACCCAGCAAAATTGCAACTAACCGCTAGGACCACAACACCCAAAGCACAAGACGTTCATCAAAACAATAAGCCACGATTACACTCACTCTTTAATGTTCTGCAGAGCCTCAATACAGTCGTATGTCTTCAGATCAGGGTCATGTGCCAGTAGGTGGACGGTGTACGGCATGACGTAGTCAGGCATTATTTGGATCATCATGGCCGCTAGATTGGAGGACAAATGTACCATTACGACAGGACACGTAGGCAGCAACAAAGGGACGCCCACTGTACCAAAGGAAGGTTTCCATATTTGGTAAAATATAACAACGATATAAGAAATGTAACAGCTTTATTGCTCAAAACTTCAGCAAAATATGACGGATGGCAGTAAAAATGTCCAGATTATTCTTAATAACTTCGGTTTGATTAGAAAAATAAATGTTTTGTATCAGTGATATGATATTTACATGAACATTATCCTTGCCATGGCACTCATGTGAAAAAAAACAAGTTTCTAAATGTCTTATGTAATGAGTTGAGGGCTGTTTTGTTTGATTTTGTGGTCATTTGCTTCTGACAGTTCCCATCATCCAAATGAACACTTCAGCATTAGTCACTGTTAAACACTGTTGTGAAAGAAAATTATTTAACAGAATCACATTTAAAATGTCATTCGAGTAAACAACGAACATTCTAACACTTGTCATACTATTAACTATTAACTGAACCAACAGGAGTCATACTAGAAACAAATGAATGAACTAAGAGTTAAAATGAAAATAAGAGTGATACAGATAAGACTTGAAAACTGTTGAACACAACCTTTGCTGTGAATAATTTCTCCAAACAATATCACTCCCTCTTCATACAATATCACTCCTTCTCACTTACTGGAGTTGATGGCATGTTGTTTAGAGTACTCTCGTCGCCTCTGAATGTTCTGTACGATGAATTTGCGCACTTCGACCCGCCGATCTTTGATGGGGTCATTGGCAGCCAATGAGAAAACAGCCATGTACTGGAGAGGAAGTCTCAAGCTGAGCAGGCCTTTCTGTAGCTTCTGGGAAAACTGGAGACGCACTTGAAAGCATGTGTCCTATGTACGGAAACGAATCAGTGCTTGAACAATACCCATTTTATTGGTACTGCTTCCATCATAAATAATGCAAAATCGTTACCTTTTCCAATCTATAGTTTTTTTTCCATAATAACAACTGATTAAATCTTAACCAAGACAAAGGTTTTCTTCTTTCTATAACTATTAAGTGCACACTTGACTCAGATTTTCTAATAACCCACGACCTATGACCCACAACATTTACTATAGAGAACCCAGTAATTTAGGCATATCAAAATGATCAACATTTAGGAACATCAATTTAAACAAAACATGCACATCAGATGATTTATACCACAACATACTAACATCAATGCGTACAGATTACATTTTATTAAAAGACCAACAATTTACAAACGCTTACGTTAATTAAGAGTGCTACTGCCTGGAAGTGTTCAGGAGATATACAGTCACTGTAGGCTGACTCCTGGGCTATCTTTAGTATACAACACCCAGCTGTCAATCTTAGTCGCGCCATCTCAGCTTTACTGCAACAACAGCCAGGAATATAATCAACTTGGACAGATAAATAATAAAACGTAGTTCTTGAGTCATCTAGGAAATGACGTTGACAATTACTGTTTTTGACCAAACTTAAAAAAAGTGAATCTCAAACAGTTGTGTAGAGTACAAGTCAAAAGTATTCCGACAAAGTGACCCAGAATTCCCTCATCATGACCGTTCCATTCATCATCAGAGTGAGATGAAGACGAATTAATTAGAAAGTTAGTAAACTGGCTAAGTCATTTTGCAATTAGAATTCTAAAGTTAGTAAGCTGGCTAAGTCATTTTGCAATTAGAATTCTACAGTTAGTAAGCTGGCTAAGTCATTTTGCAATTAGAATTCTAAAGTTAGTAGACTGGCTAAGTCATTTTGCAATTAGAATTCTAAAGTTAGTAAACTGGCTAAGTCATTTTGCAATTAGAATTCTAAAGTTAGTAAGCTGGCTAAGTCATTTTGCAATTAGAATTCTGCCATCTTAATAGTTACTACCAGTCATTTTCGCTGTTATCAGAATTAGCTGTCATGACAGAGAACAGTATTTTGTCTGCTTACTTTTGTTTTGTACTGTACGTGATGAAACCACATTTACAAAATAATTAAGATGTAAGAGCTATAGATAAGGTTTCTGCAAAAATAACCATTCTTTTAATGATGTGTTTTGTTTATGATAAGTGTTCAATTACAAATCACGTTAACACAACAGAATAATGCACTGTTATGATCATTTCCAGCAAGAACAAGTTACACAATAAGCGTGTTCAGCAACCACTTGTACAATGCAGTAATAGTCTTGCAGCAGATTTTAATTTACCTAACTAGTCCAGGGAGAACAAAGAATGAACGTTCAGCTCTTAACCAATGGATGACTACCTAACTAGTCCATGGAGAACAAAGAATGAACGTTCAGCTCTTAACCAATGGATGACTACCTAACTAGTCCATGGAGAACAAAGAATGAACGTTCAGCTATTAACCAATGGATGACTATCTTATACATATTTTAGGACACAATTCAATGGAGAGTATGGCAACTTGACATTACACATCTGTATAAACAGGAAGTGTGATCAACAGAAAACATTATGAAACAGATTGAAAAGTATTCAAATACAAGTGTGCAGTTTTGAACGGAACCTCAATCTCAAGATAATCGTGTCAATACTCAAATAACTATTTCTGTCTATTCCAAACAGGTGGAATAATTTTTTATTGCTCTGAAATTGCAGGGACCTACCTTGATGCCTCGAATTTGTGGCCGAATACTGACCTCATTCAACCATGAAAAGTATTAAAAAATAATGCATAATTCCACTCATTAACCCCAAAAATTCCCCAAGGTTAGATTCACCAAAATGTTAGTTTTAACAGTACACACCATGGATTTTTGCACATTTTGAATTACCAGTGGCCACAGACTAAATGTATGACGTAAAATTTAGCTAAACCCACGTTTATTTTGTGTAATTAGCTCGAAATTTGGATTTTTCTTTCAATTTTGCCAATTTTCACATTTCCCGTCAGGTCACATCATGGATTGTACACAAGAGATCAGTGACTAGTACTGAACAATGGCGGAGCAGGGAATTTGAAAGCGACGATGATTATGAGCAAGAATTGAACGAATACTATGAAAAAACATACGGGAATGGTGGCCAGGATGAGGAAATGGGGTTGCACGAAAGCGCGAACAAGTTTAATGTGCTTCAGGCTGCGTACTCTTCTACTTTGAGCCTTACGAACTGGATCCTCCCGCGAGAGAAGCAGCCTCGGGCTTGGCGAGTCAACCCAGTCATCCAACCGACGATCCTGAATTAAGAGCTGATGTTTCTGAATGATAAATATTGTCCTTTATTGAACCAGGCCTTCATCGTAACATCTCCTGTGACTGGAGTCGAAACACGAGTCCTCAAAGTGGGCAGAACACAGAGTGGCCCCGGACCGAATCGCTAGGTCCATGATGACACTCTAGTTCAGCACACGAAGCGATGCCACTTCTGCGCAACTTTAATGTCCTTCGGACCACCGAGACGTTTTCAGCCTGGTTGCTGTTGCTGCAGCCTCCGGAAACACATCTTTTAATCCCTCTACGAACCTTCTTGACGCTAAATGTACTTTGCTTTCACTTCACTCTATACACTTTGTCTCTGATCCGAACAGTATGGCGAACGACTTGGGTTCAACCCATGACGTTGTACATAATTATTATTTTTTCAATTTTTGCGTGTTTCTTTATGTGCTGTGCACTAAAGGCACTGAAATCAAGTAAGATATAATAATAAAATTTATTTTGAGGTACTAGAGTCATGTTGTGTACACTTTAACTACTTGAGGCAATGTCGATGAGGAGTAGCAACTGAGTAATTTTTCCCTCAACCAAAAAATCACCTTCTGGGAATGCGCAGACCCACAATGACAAACGCTGGTCACTTGTTGAATAACTGTTGTCCAGACGACTCACCTAACCTTGTTGTTCTCCATAAGATCACCGCCATGTATGACCATAGTGTGCAGCAGTCTCATACTGGATGTACCTGACTTGCTGGAATCACTTTTGAGGCCTTGAAGCCAGCGAACCATCAACTTCATGGCCAGAATCTAAAGGGAATACAAAGCTTAGTCAAATAAGTGTTAAGGATCCCTTAAAACTTTCCGTTTCCTCTCACCTTCACTCCAGGGAGACGTGAAATCAGGTTGGTACAAACTTTTTCTGCTTTTTATGTCCTGTGAGCTCACTGGTGTCAGTACAAAAATAAATAATCCTGCCAGACTGCAAATAACATCTTTCGGCAACACACGTGCTAAGGGGTCAGTTACAGGAGAAGAAAGAAAACTCGGGTTATCCCAGACAGCTTTCGTGAGCATGCGGTTACAAAACCAGAGCTCGATATCACTTAAGACAGGAAAATATTGGGTCGTTTTCCTAATTTTTAGTATTTAAATCAGACGTGTACAAAGTGAGAACATACCTTGGCTTGTGTTTCTTCAGACACCAAATGATCGGCACACCAGCTTTCTGTGCTCTTACCTTTGGGTTCCTAAACAAAAAACCTTCATAAGAATATACTATGGTATTCGTACCACTACATGACCCAGTATTTCAGATGGCATAAGTTAACCAAGCCCAGTCTCACTAGAAGGAACACACACCCAACATACTGTGACATGTAATTATTACTTGAACATCACAATAATAACAGAATATTTGAGCATCAGACTCGGCACAACCATAACTACCTTGTACATACAAGGTCCATTTAAATACTCAAAAATATTCCAAGCACTCTGACTGGTCATCTTTTTTCACTGAAGGAGATGTGCATGCCAAAGTGTTTTGTGAATTTATAACAGTGTAAGTAATGACAGATTTCATTACTGCACCATGCAGCAACTCCCACAAGATCTTAGATATATGGAGTCTGGCACCTGAACAACTATGACTAGTGTAGTTACCCCCATTGATTCAAAGCACTATCAACACCTCCACATCCCTGTATCATCCTCAGCCCCATGACACTGAATCCCACCCCCACAGGTGTATCCAACCCTAGTTGTACTTACTCTGTCCTGCATCAGTAGATCCTTGACTATGTTTTTGGCCACTATAGACTTCATCTCACTGCCTATCTTCTCAGGACACAGTCTGGCTATGTGACCAAGCGATACTAGTGCAGTGCGGTAATTGGCCGAGTCAAAGGACAACGACTTGGTCGTCAGGTGCTGGTGAGATAAAGCGGAAGTTTTTGAAACACAAAGAACAGTGCGCAAATCATGTAACTCATTCTAGCATGATATTTATCACCGAATTTCATCGCAACACTCAAACAAAGAATTCATGTTTCAGGGCTCAATGTGAAGCATAACGTCAGCTTGCCAAATGAGACCTTCAGATTACCAAAAAAGTTGCCGAATCAAATAAGGGTCAGAAAATAGTGCATGATACAACCTAAGAAAAGGTCTTTTAAAAAGTAATCAACAGACCACAGTAGGAATCTAAAGTACATCAGTCTGCCATCATATTTCAAACTCAAGGACCTGCACATTTCTATTCTCTCAAATTACACAAACCATATATGAGTCCATAATGTAGATGCTCGCAGCATAAGATCTGTGGAAAAATGAATAATAGAGCATACCTCGAATATCTGAGCGAAAATAGCTTCTTTGGCAGGAGATATTGCATCTATACATTTGACCGCGTGCTTTGCCTGGCTAGGGGTACCTATCTTGGCCAGGCTCTGTAGTACAGGAAGAAGACTCCTACGAAAGAAATGTGCAAATACCATTAGAATGAAAGTAGTGGAAAGATGAACAAGCAAACAGAACTCTGGTCATTTGCAAATAAACATTTTTTACTTACAAAACCAATCCTCAAAAGAATGTCCTTTACAGCTCATAATACTTAGATACTTATATAGCAAATAGCTAAAATAATTCTTCCTTTTATACAACTCCACAGATGAATATGAGCCCTGACAATAACATCGATAATAATCTGTAGAAAGACTTAATAGATACTTTATTAACATCAAGCATTTGGTGCAGGGTAACTAGATAGTTTCTCGTCATGTAGAATGCACAATATTAAAATCCATACTAAATTTTCTCACTAAGACATATGCAGAGGGGGACACAAACATACAGGAGTTTCTGGGCAAAAGCAAAGAGGCATTCCTGGGACAAAAAACAGGCATTTCTGGGACACAAACACACAGGCATGTCTGGGACACAAACATACAAACATTCCTAGGAAAAAACATACAGGCATTTTTGGGAGAAAATCATACAGGCATTTCTCAGATACAAACATTCAGGCATTCCCGAGACAAAAAACAATCATGTCCAGGAAACAAACATACAGACATGCTTGGGACAAAAAAACATACAATCATTTTTGGGATAAAAACCTAGACAGGGTATAAACTTCTGGGCGGCCTGCCACGCTCCTTTTTGGCCCCGCCACTCGTAAATAATACTCAAATTGACCGCCACACACATAATCGTGACGGGGAAACTTCACCGCCACGTAAAAATCATCGCTAGCGAAATGAATCGCAAGTAAAAATGATTGCTAGTAATAATGAGTAAGTACAAGTCATACGACACCTTTCACCTTCTGTGGATCGAAAGGGAAAAATAATAATTTTAGAATGGAATCTTGAATTGTGCCCCCGTTAAACACAATCATTCAATCACCAATCTCCTTTCGTACCTCATTTCTGCCTGGTTATCCGACAATGCACATAAACTTAAATACAGCCGGGGACCAGGCAACGACCTCGATACGAATTTTCTGAAGTGGGAAAGCACCAGGGCTCGCTAATGAAGTACGGAACAGTAAGATTTCTGCTTCACTAATTTTATCATATCCGAGTTTAAAAAACACATTGTGAATTATACTGCAGGGCGTGACATCCAACTGTTTAATCAACCATAGCCCCATGCCCAAATGACGATAATGAATGTTAACCAGTCTCAGATTCCTCTGCATGGACTGGATTATACATGGTCTGCTATGCCAGCTGATTTATGTTTAGCAAGACGATATCAACGGAAGTTTCGTAACACGAATTAGTTTATTACGTCTACAAAGTTCACATATTTTTTGTTCTATGTTTATCACTTCGTGGATAATTGAATTTTGACACTGTTTTTTGTACTCAAGTGCGACAGAGATCACACTATGCCGAACACTTCATTGCTTATTTGTCTTGCGAAGTGTCCTTTACCCAGACACTTCCACTACATGAGGCTCGGGTTAAGGTCTTGAATATGATGAGCAAACTGCAATCAATTACATCTAATTTTCAAATTTTGCCATGGGGAAGGTCTCTCAACCCCCCTCCCTGATGGGAGGATCTCACTTCATCCCACGGTCGCATGTGGCGCCGGGTTCCACATCCGCGTCAAGCATTCACCACCACGCTCCTTTTGAAACCCAGACAATAGGGGGCTCCCACTTCTCATATTCGCGTGCGGCAATGGGCTTTGCACCTCGTTTTGGCCATTCACCACCACGCTGCACTCAAAACCCAGGAGAAACACTGTACAGACATATCTGGGACAAAAACACTGCTGCAATTCTGGACACAAACATACAGACATTTCTAAGACAAAAACATAAAGGCATTGCTGGGACAAAAAGCTTACACAAAAATTTCCTGAACAGAAAACAGGCATTTCTTGAACAAAAATATACAGGTGTGCCTGGGACAAAAACATGCAGGCATGTCTAGGACAAAAGCATATTTAAGATATTAATGGGACAAAAACATACAGGCCAGCGCTCGATGCGGCCTCAGATTGTGTTTGGCAACCTGGCAAAAATTGCAAGTCACCAATGCGAGCATCAAAGTCAGACAATATTTCCCACTAAATTCGTTTCAAGGTTCATGTTGAGTTCCAAACTTGAAATTATTAACAGTGTTCCCATATCCATTACCTTCCATTCACAACTGTTCCATTTATTCCATGAATTCAACGCATTTGCCACCACGTTCAAATTACAACAGGAAGTAAACAGAGACAAGTCGTAATTGTTTGGCAAAAATTGAGCATAAAAACTGAATGTATGTATCAGGGCTTGGAATGACCAATGACAAAAAACGCGGAAACTTTGAAACTTTTACGGCCCAAATCATGCCCAATAACCAGCCTTGAAATGGTCAATGTGAACCTTTCCCCGACAAAAATCGGGAGGACTAAAAAAAAAGTTACCACCATCAGTAGCATGTGTCTGCGTCCCTTTAGCTCGCCCGTCCACTCCCAACCCACACATTTTTGGCTGCAGGGCGGTAGTATTTGTCGCCGCGCTTACAATAACACGAGACGCCATTGAAAATCCCACCACGCTGTCCCAGGTGCCCCGGCAATGTTGACAATTTACGTTCCTCCGAAACATAAAGAGCAACTTCCGCTTTTCGAGGTGAACGTTGTCTGCAACGCCGCGGTAAGAAAGGAATTTGCCGCGGAAATTTTATATCAAATCCGATTTTTTTACGCGGAAATATTAAAAAAGCGGAAAGCACATTTGAAAAAAGCGGAAATCCGCGTTTCCGCGGAAAATTCCAAGCCCTGATGTATGTAGGGGGTAAATTAGAGAATCGCACCAAAAATGGCTGCCGTTACAGCTGTACGACCTTTTTTGTTGGTGAAAATTGTGTTTTCAGTAATGGCAACCTCAGATTTCGTTTGGCGACCTGGGATTTTTGCCAGGACGCCAAATGCGATTTGGCGTTTAGATAAGCGCCGAGCGCTGCAGGCATTTCTAACCAACACAATACAAATCATAGACTATTTTGAGATAAACCTTTGTAAGAAACACTTTTACTTACGAGTACATATTGGGATGATTTTTATGCAAGTTTTTTGCCGTATTTGTAAATATCTGCAGTGAAGTGTCGCCCACCACGTCATCCTCATGCTTCAAGAAGCCCATAAGATATTCAAAAATACTTTCTGTGTTGAAGGCCCCGGGAAAGACACCGGAAATACCCTGCAAATACAACATATACAAAACTAAGACCAGAACAAGTTGTCATGTCTGCTTAAAGCAAACATGACAACGTGACAAAACAACATCGATATCTACATGCATTCAAACACAGGACTGGAACGTGTATGAAAAGCAACCAGCAAGTTTAAAAATCTTGAGCTGTGTTTGAAAAGCCAGAACTTCTTCTCTATCTACATTTTACAGAACTTCTTCTCTATCTACATTTTACAGATTACTTCTTCTCTATCTACATTTTACAGAACTTCTTCTCTATCTACATTTTACAGAACTTCTTCTCTATCTACATTTTACAAAACTTCTTCTCTATCTACATTTTGCAGAACTTCTTCTCTATCTACATTTTACAAAAATAATGTTGTGGGACAGGACAGTAATATATTTTCACTCATTTACTGAGAAAACAAAGATGACATGGTCAGCACATGAAATTAATAAGAACAGTTTCTATGAATTAGCAATAATGACTTTTACAAAGCAGAAACATGAAGCAGTTTGAGCAATGTTTCAGTTTGTGCCCAAGGAAAACCCTGAACAGTGTGAGCTAGTTAAAACGGTACACAAATATGACGTGCACAAGGCGAATCACTTCAAACACGTCATGACTACTGCGACTGATATCGTCTCACTCACTTCCAACAGTTTTACACCCGACTCAATTGGGTTCCTGACATCTTCAGAGATTGTAGGTAAGCCGTTTACTGATTCGTTGACTAGTTTGACAAGGGCCTCTACTGCGTCGCCATCAATAATGAGGGGTGCTATCCTCTCCAACAAGGTCTTGGTATTGGTGTATAAGTGGTTCTGTTGTGTTGGGTTCCCCAGCTTCTTGATTATCTCTTTCTGAAGTCAACCAACAAGGGTCGCTTTTAGTTTGTCATAATTCACTTCATTACTGACACAAGAACAAGAAATTAATGGAGAAGTTTATTTCAACAATAATAATAGAGCCAATAATACTAATAACAATAAACCAAAATTTTTTAGAATTCTAAGCACTTCATAAGTGCATTTGAAACCAGACACACAGGAGTTCAAATGCATTACTGTTTCAAGAAGGGCCAAATACTTCATCTATTCATCCTTGTATATATGACGGAGTGAAACAAGTGCATTCTCACAGAACTGAGAAGAAACTACTGCAATGCATTGCTAAAAACAAATGAGAAATGAGTTATATATCAAGAGCTTAATTGCAGCACCATTGTGCAAGAGGAAGTCAAAAATTCAATTCCCTATCGTTCCCAATTTTAACAAATTTCTACTACTTTTTTCCACACACAATGCATGCAGCAACAGGATGTTTAACACTTGAACCACAGACATCACATAGAGCGGGCGCGCGCCACTCAGATACATGCAGCTCGCGTTGTCACACAGGACAATAATGGGCTCAGTCAGGAAATCCGGGGTTTTGCAGTGCTATGCCTTTAGCCAAAGAGTTGAGTTTCTTGGTCCTGCGATTCAGTCATGGGTTCTTTGGTTCAACCATAGAGTTTAGTGCTGCTGCCACTAGGTTTTTTATGTTCTGCCACCATAGTTTAAGTGGAGCGACCATGCGTGGTTTTCACCTCAGTACTGGTGATTGAGACCATATAAGATCAATTAAAAATTATTGACCAGCATATGCTGTTATCCAATGATGAGTAAATATTTGGTATTAATGACAATCGTGTTTTTACTGAATCAGAATCATGGACGCCCTGGAATATTGGGAACCCTTTTTGGACACCCTATTTTCGAAATCCTGGATAAAGGTCTGTAACAACCCCGTAAAAAATGACCCTGGTTAGTTTTTTCACAGGGTTTAAAGTTAATGTGAAGAATTTCCAACCCATGAAAAAATGTCCTCACGTCCGTGAAAACCTGTCCCGTCATTATTCAACGGTTCCCCCGCCACAGGGAGTTGGGATAAGCAGATATGATACCTGCAATAGACTATCTTTCAACAATGTTCGATACGCGGATGTTTATGTCTGGGGATGACCTGAGGACAAGCCTTTATGCAGCGTATGTCCAAATGATACATTGGGCGTCCTTTCTAGGGCGTCCACATTAGTGCTAGGGCGTCCATTTGGACGCCCACTATGGACGCCCACTATCAATAGGAACCTTTCAAGTTTGGATACATACATTGTAATGATCACTAGGAAGCCTATGAAGACTCACAGTGGTGGCTCTTTTTCCAAAGCAGGAAGAAATATACAATGCTATGCTCACACTTGGTTGATAACATTGTAAAAGTCTTGGTCTCCAGTTTTTTTTAATAAAAGTGCTCACTACAGAAGGCTGTTTTGTAAACTTAGATGTAGAAACCTTGGTCTACGCATTTTTTGTAAAAAAAATCTGCGTGTTTAGGGGGATTGCTGGGGGTGGGGGGTTACGCGTCGGAATCATGGACGCCCTGGAATATGGGATCCCCATTTTGGACACCCTATTTTCGAAATCCTGGATAAAGGCCTGCCTGAGGATGACCTGAGAGGCATGCGCCAAGGGATATGTATATGTCTTGCTTTTTCAATATATGCCACAATTAGGGAGAAATACTAAAGGGCGTGCAGACCAAGAATATGATGTGTGGGAGCTGGGCTGAAGCGAAAACAATCACTATTTTTCTAACAGTTCTTCGTTCAGTTGCCCAAACCAGCAACTGCCCATTTTTGCACTGCTAGTGCCAGGATATAATATCTGACTAGCTGCATGAAGACTAATTCAAAATACTTGGCCACATGTTAAGAATCTTCCAAATGCAGACAAGTTTTCTTACTAAGTCAATGAATTTGAAACTGTGAGAAAGCCAAGCGTGCGTGAGAGAATTTATCTTAAATTTCTCGGCTGAGGGATGTATAGTACATATATCAGATTAAGGCGAGGGAGGGAAAGGAACGGTTGGAAATAATGTGGGAGCGAGGCTGATCTCTGTGAGCAAATAATTACACAGTATGGTGCTTGATCGGGAGAGAATTCAGATCCGTGACAGAGGAATACCATTCGTGAGAGAATATTTGTATTTTGATGATCAGGAAAGGAAGTCTGTTCTTTGCTTTTTACATTACGACATTCTCCCCTTGAGTTCAACTTGCTCAGTTGTATAGCACAACAAGAAGTTGGGAGGATGACAGCTGTAGCCAACACTGACCACTGATTAAGTCCATTCTGGCACTTAGAGTTGGAGGGTATGCTCTCTTTTGTTTGATAATTGCTCTAATCTCCGATAAGATCATATCTAGCCTGACTGGACTGTGCTGTTGAACAAATGTCAAGTTATAAAATGTTTGAACATAAACCAATAACATTTCTGAATTCCTCATCAAATACTAATCATGCTCTCAGTCTTTGAATCACCAAAATCACCCAACTACAACCGAAGTTAAGACAATCTATTCTATCTGAACGTACCAACGCACTGGGTTTGACTGTGCTCCAATGTGATCGGTAATAAGTCTGGTAGATAACTGACCTGCGTGTTGTCATACCAGACAAAAGACTGTGCTAGGCAGTAAACAAAGGAGCTAGATGTTATCACATGCTCACAACTGCTCTATGTCTGGTGAAGTCACTGAATCTTGAAAACCTGTGATTTATTTATATGACCCCAATGGGGTCATTTTTCACAGTAGCTCACATTAAATTTAGACCACATTAAACGCGGCGCAGGTCATATTGCAATATTAATAAGTTACCTGGGGACATTTTTTCAATACTGACAAGGCGTATTGGGGCATCGCGAAAGTACCTACCACCCGAGTGAGCGGCACATCCCTGTATACACTTGGATATACTGTACTTGCTTCGAGCAACATAAATTAAATGATAAATTTGCGCGATCTTACTGTTTCTCTTGAAAAAAAAGCGAAAAAAATAAATCACTCACAATGGATTGTTAAGCGTGCAGCCGCACAGGCCACTCGAGAATCTGCCACTGGTTGCGATCTTCTGTTAGTTTGACATTTTCCCTATCGACTGATTGACACTTAAAAAACGCATGTAAGAATTGCATCACGTTTTTCATGTTTCTGAAAACGCTCACCCTCTTCCGTCTCTTTATGTGTTAGATATCGCGCTTTGAAAAGGGCAATTTGACCTGTTTGTTTACACGGTGATTAACTATGTCACGTGACTAGAAACACTTTCCAATATGGCGTCAAGTTATCAGCTGCAGTAGCGCGTTCGCCCAGTCTATAGTATTAAGATGTCTATGACTTGAACATTTTACTACCACTGCATTCTAAAATACGTGGACAACTACAGTTATCCCGCAATAGTGAGATATTACATGCTCGCATTCCACTTTTCTCCACTGAATAGCGGGCATCAAACAGATTGTCAAAATGTGGACCCAGTAATTGTAAAGTGGTACTTACTACAGTAACAGCAGCCTTTTTACAAGTGCAGTCAGGTGCCACTAGAGCTGTGAGCAGCTTTCGAATTCTCTCATCATCTTTGAGAATGCCATTGAGCTTCTTCATGGATTCACTGGCTCTGGTAGGGTCTGGGAATGTCCCTGAGAGAGAATTACATACATAATTCTGGAATATGACAACAGGTGGGGTCTGCAAATACCCTGAGAGAAAGCAACACATGTGACTGGTGAGGTGGGTGAGTGTCCCAGAGAAAGAACAACACAAATAGTTCTGGAATATGACTACAGGTGGGGTCCGGGAATGTCCCTGAGAAATAATGGCACAAATAGTTCTGGAATATGACTAAAGGCGGGGTATGGGAATGTCCATGCGAGAGCAAGACACAAATAGTTCTGGAAAATGACAACAGGTGGAGTCTAGGAATGTCCCTGAGAGAGAATGTAAAATGTTGAAGTCATGACTTGAGAGATAGAGGGACACACCCTTGCTACCCCTGGAGTATGAGTGCACCTATCACAGAGGCAATATTTGACTATTGTAATGTTGACATCATTGAATGTGACCACGTGAACACTTAATTAATGCTAGAAATATACCATTCAGCAGGTGATAAAATTATTAGTTCTTGTGAGATAAGTTTTAAAGAGCAGCAAAGTGTTTCAATATATAAACAGGAATCTCCCTGTTACTGAATTTACATGAAACTCTTGTAACAGAGTAAGATGTGAAGAGGCAAATAAATGAATGTCAGTGTTAGCGTGTCTCAATGTTGATTACAACCACTTCAACCAGAACAACTCACTTGCTATCATGAAACACTTATTGAGCCTCTGCTGCAACACATCGTCTGAGGGGTCACGCGAGTGCAGGTCAAGCAGTTCACGGGTCAGTCGACGCAAACTGAAAATAAAATGAAGGATTGATATATCCCACGCGAGAAAGCATTACGAGTACGTTGTGCATTCAAGAGCGAGTTGACAGCATAACAATTGTTCACCCAAACCTTGAAAGTTCCACTGAACATGGATTAACATGACAGGCGTTAAGACTATAATACTGAATGTCATTTGAACTAACGAAGCATCACCTGTTCACCCATCCACACACACACAGCTCCCATTGTGCTGTTATTTGTACTATTATTAGTATTACCTATCCAACAGGACTCGCAATAAAAGATAAAAGAACAATTGTTGTACGTCATAAGGGGTGAGGAAGTACATAAATAACTGTAGCTGTAGGATAAGTGTCAGAACAGACTGAGGAAAACAAATACTGCACTACTGTGTGCAACTGACCAACAAAAGGAACAAGTAATAATTTAAACATTTCTGTGACAGCACAAGTCTTGCTAAATTTTTTTAATTAACTCAAGACTTTAGTTCACAATAGGTTAGTCCATTACTGAAGCGTGCAAATAACTTACTTTGTCTGAACTTTAAGTAGCTCGTGGAAGGCTCTGAAAACAAAATCTCCAAATATAATATTTGTTAAAATACAATCAAAGATGTTTAACACATCCAATAGAACATCCTGAACACTGGTTGAAACATTTCGTAACACACAACTATTCACAATGATTACCATGGCGATAACTTATAACCAAATTTTCTAAGCATTGCATGGCATCTCATCCAAGATAAAATGTTGATTGAAAGATGATTTAAAACTGCCTTCTGTTTTAAGAATAACTTTAAGACTTTCTACTTTAAAAAATGGTCTCAACTTGTTCCTTATTTATATTTAGAGATTTGTGGTCTCAGGAAGGATTGACAGCTTCTTATTGCTTGAAACTAGACTCAGTATGTTAGCTTACCATACATTAGCTAACCATACGTTAGCTTACCATACGTTAGCCAACCATACGTTAGCCAACCATACGTTAGCTTACCATACGTTAGCTAACCATACGTTAGCTAACCATACGTTAGCATGGTTAGCTTACCATACGTTAGCTAACCATACGTTAGCTTACCATACATTAGCTTACCATACGTTAGCCAACCATACGTTAGCCAGCCATACGTTAGCCTGCCATACGTCAGCTTATACGTTAGCCTGCCATACGTTAGCCTGCCATACGTCAGCTTATCATACGTTAGGTAACCATACGTCAGCTTACCATATGTCAGCTTACCATACGTTAGCTAACCATATGTTAGCTTACCATACGTTAGCTAACCATACGTTAGCTAACCATACGTTAGCTAACCATACGTTAGCTAACCATACGTTAGCTTACCATACGTTAGCTTACCATACGTTAGCTTACCATACGTTAGCTTACCATACGTTAGCTAACCATACGTTAGCTTACCATACGTTAGCTTACCATACGTTAGCTAACCATAAGTTAGCTAGCCATATGTTAGCTTACCATACGTTAGCTTATCATATGTAAGCATATCATGGTGGATCATATCACGTGCCAAGCATGGTCTTAAGCAAAAGCAATTTTTCATTTTCTTTCCTCATCTGAGCAAGGAACAAAACTGATCAGTTTTAAAGTGGTGAGTGACCAAGATGAACAGTTAGTATCTCTGTGGAAAGGTAGGTTTATAGCAGCAACCCAATAAAATATGACATTGTTACAAATAAAACTTACGCCTTGAAACAAAGATATATAATTATAGAAAAAGAAGTTTTTGAGCTTGACAACAGTGGAAACATTTGTTCTTGTTTTTATCAGCATAGTTTGATAGCTGTCCATCATTAAAAAACTTATTAAGTGAAATCACGAATGTACTTTCTGTTGGACAGCTTGATGTACACTCCTCATACTCTCTGCACTATGTTCCATTGTAACGCAAATTGCCAACAGACACTTCCAACAAACATCTTAAAATAACAATATTTGGAGACCACTCTCTCATCCTTAGACACATGGTAGAATGAACACATAATGGAAGTGAAATAAACAGTATGACATTCTACTTCCTGTCATTGCTTATTTCTCTTAAACCATGTTCATTTAACCAAGTGCCAGAGGTCGAGATATGTGATCGCAAAATATAACTACTATTTAAATTGTTTATTTGTAATGTCTGTGGGCAATTTGCTTCGCAACTGCACACCAAAGATCAGAATTGTACAGAGCGTGTGAGAGAGTGTATATCAAGTAGTACACCAACAAGTTCAGTCGTGTTTTCAATCAAGTTTTTGCATTTATACAAACGTGCTGATTAATACCGAACTACTTCACAGAATAAGCTACAATATGACCAGTGGAGGTGGTGACTAACTTACTTAACAGCAGGATCATCCAGTGAGCCATATAACTCATACATTTTCTTCATACGTTCACTGGGCTCAAGTTGATATGGTATCAGACATGTGTTGAAGATTCTCTCCACAACCAACCTGCAACACAATGTGTTTTGTGACTTTCAACACAACCTGCAACACAATGTGTTTTGTGACTTTCAACACAACCTGCAACACAATGTGTTGGATATTGTCAATAAAGTCAATGTGTAAACTACTGAACAAAAATATTTTAGTGCAAACTTACAAACCAAACAGTATAGCCTGGAATACAGATAACATGCTTCTCATTTTTTAAAGTTTGTTTGAAATATTTTGTAGTGTCATAAAAACAAGTACTTAGATCTGTGCAGAGGCAAGTGCAAAATGTTTTTAAGTTTGAAGAAAGATTCCACTTCTTACAATTTTAGCCGTGCACGATTCAAAGAAGTACGTGACTAAGGCTGGTACCTCCCACATTAGACTGATCATCAAGAGTACCTCCTGCCATAGTGACTGACAGGAGCCACACCCCCAAACACTTGACAGATGGTAATATCTCCCACTGCAGCACCATATCAATGTCAATGTGTACCAAGACCTACCTGTCCTCAATACTTTGCTGGTAGTAGGCATGCATCACTTTGTTGCGTATCCATGACAACTGCTCCAGGTCGTACTGATTAGCATTCTCTTTAATGGTATACTGTTTGTATATATTGCCCAGCCCCAACAGAGCTTCACGCCTCACCTTGGCCTGGTTAACAAATGTAGCAAACACTACACCATAAAGTAAATGAACAACTCACATATACATGCCATAAAGAATGGTTACAATCAACTATAAAATGTTGAGTTACGGTTCACATTAACACAATAAAAACCACTGATACGTCACGAAAGTCAGTAATTTCTTTACTTTTTATGACACATCAGCGAGTGTTCTGGTGTACTTACCGATTTGTCCAGAGTCCTCTCCTTCACAATGAGCAAGAGATCGTCATTCACGTACCCCAGATCTTTACGGGCTGCGTTAACAATGGCTAAAATGACCTCGTGGCGGACACTCTCCTCCTTGTCATGTGACCTCTGACGCATGTGTTCTACGAGAAACACAAGTCAATACTTGTTTATATGCAAAATACAATTCCAAATTGGGCAACAGCTACCTACAGGGGACCAGCATTTTGAGAACCAATTTCTCCACTGAATAATGGGTATCAACCTTGTTCTCAAAATGTGGAACCTTGTACGTAACTATTAGCAACGTTTGACTCACTTAAGGGCAGGTGTACTCACTTAAGGGCAGGTGTATTCACTTAAGGGCAGGTGTATTCACCAAGACTAACATGTTGTTGACATCACACTCAATCATACCATAATGCAAAACCACGCTAATTTTTGGCGAGTTATCCCATAACACAGCCACTCCAAACCTGCAATAAAGCGACTCCAACACTGGGCAAATGGCTGGTACTAACATGTAATCAGACTAACAATTGAGTGTCGAAGTATTATTTTTAGCAATATATGGCACAAGAACATTAACGTTTTTCATAATTTCCATTGACAAGGGAAGTTATCTCACCACTGGTATTTCACAAATGACCAGCCAAAGCAACAGTGCTGACTGTACAAAACAACTGGCTCATTACCAAGCCTAGGACAAGCAGTGTAACCTACCAACAATATCTCTGATGAGGGAGGGGTGGTTGACCAAGAAATGTTGCGAGTACTGAACACATGTTGTCCTTACGTTCATATCAATGTCATTATACCTACAACACAAGAGACACAAGGCCCTTAAAAATCCCCTTGAAGATTTAGTTAAGTCATTAAGAAATTACACAAGCAAGGTTAAAGTTCAATTTTAACCATTTTCTCAGAGGTTTATTTCACTACATACGGCCACTTTAGTCAGATCTAAGATTTACACCTGTTTGAATTAATCTTTTTCTACTTTTTCCCCAAGATTTACGACATGTTTCAATGAAAGATTAAGGTCAGCAAAACACCAACGTTATATTAAAGCTGTACTTCATCCTGATTAGCTGGCTAAAATAAATTGGGCCGTTTACTCTCATAAAATATTACAACTGATATTATGAAAGTAAAAAGCCCAATTTCATTTTCGTTTTTTAGTAGCTAAACAAGGCCAAATGAAGCATTAAACTATAAAGCAAAGACAGTTTAAGATATAGTTAACAAATGACATATTATGAAACAGGGCACCATGAGTGAGGTTAGGGGAACATCAAGAAAAATCCTGTCAAACAAGCTCAGCATAATCTCTGTGAGCATCAGGAATGCCAGTTTTCATTCACTTTAAATTTAAAGTAATGCATGAAGATCTCACAGTTTTGTTACCATGACAACAGGAGACATTTAAGAGTCTATTTTATCATATCTCACTGCTTATTTGACAAAATATGTATCCAAGAAAATCCACCTGATGGATAAAAGAAAAAACCTTGTTGCTGATAAAGACAAGACTAGGTACATTTTTGCACAAGAGGTAGCATCTCTCACACACCTTCCCAGATACGAGATCCATAATGTGGGGTTCTGTACTGCCAGGTCTGACTCCTGCTGTGAGAACATCTTGGCCAAAATACGCGTAGCTGAACGACGCTCCTTTTCATCATTACTCTATAATAATATGATGTAAAAGTGAGTAAATCTGTTCCACTACAAGAACACAAAGAACACGTAGTGTATTCTCCACAGCAGTACAGAAATTAAGTGGATTTAAGTTATAACTTGAACACAAAAGAATGTGTTGAGTGTCCTCGAATGAATTGGTGTTCAAGAAACGAGAACGCTTAGGCAGTAGAGTATAAAGAACTAGAGATAAGAACACTAAGGCAGTAGAGTATAAAGAACTAGACACGAGAACGCTAAAGCAGTAGAGTATAAAGAACTAGACACGAGAACGCTTAGGCAGTAGAGTATAAAGAACTAGACATGAGAACACTTAGGCAGTAGAGTATAAAGAACTAGACATGAGAACACTTAGGCAGTAGAGTATAAAGAACTAGACATGAGAACGCTTAGGCAGTAGAGTATAACGAACTAGACATGAGAACACTAAGGCAGTAGAGTATAAAGAACTAGACATGAGAATGCTTAGGCAGTAGAGTATAAAGAACTAGACATGAGAACGCTAAGGCAGTAGAGCATAAAGAACTAGACACAAGAACGCTAAGGCAGTAGAGTATAAAGAACTAGACACGAGAACGCTAAGGCAGTAGAGTATAAAGAACTAGACATGAGAACCCTTAGGCAGTAGAATACTAAGAACTAGACAAAAGCACGAAGTGCTAGACCTACACTGGGCAACAATAGAAGGAAATACTAGAACAGACAATGATGATGATCAGTCTGGAGCTGAACAAGGGAGGAGAGTACTAGGCAGAGGCTTGGACTGGCCATTGAAATTTGGGGGTGGTCTGACAGTGAATGTGTTGAGGGTCCTCATGGAAAGCATTGGTGAGAATTGGTGAAGTCATACTCATTAAAGATGAAGAAAGTGGTTACTGCACTCTTGGATAGAGTGTCCCTCAGGGCCCTCTTGGATGGGGTTTCTTTCACTACATACAGACTGGACGTTACCTTGAGTTTGAACTCCAGTTGAGGAAGCACCGACAACAGAACAGTGGGTGCGATCTGGTTGAGTTCATAGATAAGGTGGTAGATATGGCCGGACATTTCACTGTCTGATGTCTTGCCCAACACCAGGGCATTATTGAAGAACTGAAGTAAGAAGACAACGGAAATGCATCATGAAAGCCGAGACTTTTAGAGTCAATATTCATCTTGTGTTAACAATACTTTAAACAGGAGAGGCTGCAATAGATTAAGTAACATTTCTGTACTTTACACAATGTAAACTACCTGTTGAATGCATGAAATATTGGGGGAGGGATAGCCCATATCTACAACAGTTTTCAAATGGCTGAAGTAGACAAGGAAATGATTACTACACATCCCGGCCCATTCTAATAAACAGTTAATGTATTTGAAGCTGGTGCCCAGAGGCAAAGCCAGCTATAGGGTTTATTACACAACCAAACACAAATTTGCCTGTTAAACCTGCCTTTCTGAACACTGTGCATGAGACAACACTACAAAACTTAGCAAGGGGAGAATTCGGTGAATGAAAAGACTTCAAGCAGACTTGGAGTATATCACTTACTGTTTGTATATAAGGTTCTATAGCATTAGCAGTGCGACGAATGAGATCCTTAGCCAAACTGTACGCTTCTTTGAACTGTGACTGAAATGAACACATTTATGAAACTTCAAGCTAGATCCGTTTCTGAGGACAAGTTAGCGCATTAAAAAATTTGCTGCTAAAATCAAAACCAATGCGTTCTATAAAACCTAAACCCCAAACAATAGGTTTTAATCGCTTCCAATGCTGAAGACCAATCAAAGCACATGCATACACTAACATTAATTTAAAATTTCAACACGTAAAACAGTGTCAACACAAATGTCTAAGTCAGTCAATAGTCATCGCTAAGAAATGGACACTGAAAGTTTTTGACAAGGCATTGCAATGGACACAGTTCCTATGCTAGCTGTCGTTCCTTCAGTCGTCGTATTACCAGAGAGGGAAAACATAAAGCACGACAGTGCTCACCTTGTGTGGTTCAATGATATTGATCATGACAATATCCAGAAGTTCTTGTGACACCGTGTCACCTTCGTTGATTAACGGAGCCATCAAGTCCAACATGAAGTTACGCACCTTGCCCTGGTGTTTATCACTACAGTTTGATTGGAAAACAACGTTAATAGTTACCAGAGCAATATACGCACCTTGCCCTGGTGTTTATCACTAAAGTCAGTTTGGAAAACAATGTTAATAGTTACCAGAGCAATCCACGACCGAATGATTAAATATAAATAGGTTTCAAAGACAACCCAATAATGGACAAAATTCAACTTTTACAATCACATGGAAGCAATGTAGAAACCATTACCATGATTTTATGCAGTGTTAATCTTGTGAGAAAAACCCAAATCATAATTTTACATTACAAAAGAACAGACGTCTTGCACTTAGACTATAAGCGGATACACTTTATTTGTCACTAGCTTTTCAATCCTAAACCTTCAATTATAAGTGAACCACAGTAAACAATCCCAGCTTAACTCAAGAAATATAATGGTTTACTACTGAATGGTTGACGGAAGTTTTATAATGGAGAAAATATCACCTAGTCTGTTCAAGTTACTCAACTAGAGACAGCAGTCAAGAAACACAGCCTTTCTCAGGACGTGGCTCTAATTAATGTTTGGACAAACCAATACATTACAATATTACAACAGTTCGCTTATCAGCAAAAATAAAAGATTGCTGGAGACGCCCAACCTTACCTAACAATGTCAAAGATGAGCTTGAAGAGTGTACAGAAAATTTCCTGATTGTCTTCCAACTCCAAACAAATGTTGAATGATTTCACCCATGCCAAGTTCTACAAATTCAAAAGCACCGACATTAGAGCTCAATTAATTACTTTATAATACAACCCTTATTTTTGTGTCTGAACCAAAGTTGATGCTGGGCACACCTTGGTAACAAGCAAACTGGCCTCTGTAAACATATCAACATAAATCCTTCGATTTCAGTAATCCTGAAGACATACCCTTATAGGTTCAGACCGAATAATGTAAAAACATGGCTTTATACCAAACACAGAATAACTTGAACAAAAGTAAGCTCACCTCCAACAGATAGAAGTACCTCTTGAATGAGGCGCCCTCTATGTCATCAAGTCCTCTCAACTGTTTGGTAATGAATAGAAAGATCTCCTACAACAAAATGAACAAGTCACACAAAGGAAACAATTTTTGACTGATTTTAATCCAAAAGACGTCTATCTGAACAATTTTTACTAGGCAAATTTTAGCACAGAGATTGCAGGTTACTGATATGTATGATTCTTGACAATTCCGAACAACAGACAGGAGCTAGGAACGAATTGATGACTTTATCTTGTCTTCACGTAGCACGTCATATCATCTATATCGATTCAAGGATTGCAGCAGATGGAAACACTTAAATGTAGACACAAACACCTAAGTGACCATATGTCTAAGAGGTGTTTAGGAAATATGACAACTATGAAATTTCAAAGAATTACAAATTATCTAGTGTATCAATAAGCAGTCGCGTACATTCTCTAAAACAAATTCGACCATCGGGTCATGACTGGAGGCAAACAATGAAATGTAGTGACATGTAAAATGAGGATTCACGTCATTTAATACATAAACCTTGCACTCCTATCAACACTACCAAAAAGCTTTTAAGACTTCTAGAAGTTCTAGACACTGTAGTAAGACTGATGGTTGACATTCATCCTTACTTTCAAGTGTTCGTTATCCTTGTAAGGGGCCTCAGGTGCAAATATCCTGAATATGTCGGCAATGCAGCATGCAACAAGCAGGCGGACGTCTTTGCTTTGGTGGTCCATGAAGAACTCTGAGGCTAAGTGGAGGGCCAGAGGAGCATACTTGTCGTTATTATCTTGACCCATCTCTTGGAATGCCCTGGCCAGAGCCTACAGCAGGTCATAAAAATAACGGTGAAATGGGTCACAATGCTAATACCCAGGGTGTAGTTACAAAGACAGATAACCAACATTTGGTTACTAACTTAATTTAAATTTTGATTAAGTTTCATAGTTATAGACAATGGTTAGACAGTGTTGCGTCATCTACAAACGTATTTAAAATGAGTCTTAAAAACTTTTATAACACAAAAAAGTTTAAATTTCATTAAAAATGAACAAATTGCTAAACTTTGAGAAAGATGGCCAGCAAATGTTATAAATGTACTCCAAAACGGTTTGTCATGGAGTGTTCCACAAGATGTCGTTGCCTTAACAGGCTTCCACGAGAAAAATTAGATCTCGTGCTATAAGTAAATCTACATCTAACATTTACAATAAAAGTTTAAAAAGACAGTATTTCCTAGTTTATTACCACGCTCTTTGGTGTTGTGCTTTATAAACAAAGCAAAATGTAATAAGCTATTTGTACATTGAATATGAATTGGATTATCAAGTCATTTTTATACTAATACTATGACCTACAGCTGATACAATACAACATATAGATCTAGTTCACATCTCATTCGGGGACTCAGTGGACATTCAGCATTTTTTCTGGCCGCCACCTTTTAGGAGCCCAAACCCGGAAATACACTTAACGAGCTCAAACCTGGGAAAATGGGAGGAAAATATGCCATCACTCGAATTTTCAAGCGAACATTTTTGCCTGTGTCGAGCGCTGCTTTAAGTATGAAAGGTCAGACTGCATTACTGACCTTAAGTCGTCGCACCAGTTCATCCTTGCTCAAGTTGTCATCGACATCCTTACAGTCTGAAGGATACTCTACCTTGTCCCTGTTCCGTGGCATACTGATGACAATGTGTTTGGTGATAAGGCCCCAGGCCTACCTGTAATTTGAACATATCCATGGTAACAATAGTCACAAAGTCAAACTGGCCCAAATTCAACACGCAAGTTATGTAAAAAAAGAATAGCAAACGAAATACTAAAAAAGTATTTAAAACACTGCTCCAAGGTTAGCTTCCGAAATTAAACACATTTTCTTTGTTAAGTTTTATTTGCTAAATTTAAACTGATCACTAAAAAAGCACAGATATTTTTCAGACTAGACATGTGATCAGGTTTATAGTTTGAATTTCCATGTCAGAAAGTCTATAACATTCTGAGGCCAACAGGATATACATATTGTAAGCAGGGATCAACATGGCAACTGGCAGGTTTTGTTGGGTCACCATGTGCTCAAATTACAACTATACAGGAAGTAAACAGACAGGAGTTTGAAAAAAAGGGAAAAGCCCGTTCATAACTCCCAACAAAACTTGCTAAAGCCTCGGTGAATGCTTTACAACTAACGTCTAGGTGACAGTTGACTTGAAGGCTTTACAGCTAACGTATAGGTGACAGTTGACTTGAAGGCTTTACAGCTAACGTATAGGTGATAGTTGACTTGAAGGATTTACGTCTAGGCGATAGTTGACTTGAAGGCTTTACAGCTAACGTATAGGTGATAGTTGACTTGAAGGATTTACATCTAGGCGATAGTTGACTTGAAGGCTTTACAGCTAACGTATAGGTGATAGTTGACTTGAAGGATTTACAACTAACGTCTAGGTGATAGTTGACTTGAAGGCTTTACAACTAACGTCTAGGTGATAGATAACTTGAACAGGGATATACTTAGCCACTCGCCCAGTCGCCAATGCGAGTAAAAATGGTGCTGGGTGAGTGGAAGTTGACTTGCCAGTCACCCAGGTGGCGAGCGAATTTTCAGACCGCAAAAGCACTATATCGTTTCCCAGGTGAACATGAACAAATTTTCTCCCCAATGTGCTGTTTTTGCCATGAATTCAATTTTTATCAGTTTGGTCAGCGTGTCAATGCTGCGGCAGTGAAAAACATCGGCGCAGTGCGCTCCTACCGATTCAGTAGATGTCACCCGCTGTGCGATTCGTCTAGACAAAAGATCAGTGTGTGGTCGTGCACAAAGGAATTTGTGGACTAGTCCGAAATGAAGAAAAGGGGGGAAAGGCGGAAGACCGGTCCATGTGCTCACAGCGAGTGAAATACCATATTTCTTGGAACTGATTTCTACTGTAATGTTCATTGTCATTTTAACCAAAATTAATTTATAAATAATAACATTGGTCCTAGTAAGCGCCCATGCCCTTATAAGCGCCCCCGCTCATTTTCACTTCGTTAAAATAATTAAGCACCCAGTCCATGAACATGTACATATGCGAAAAATGTCTTACCTACAGTTCTAAAATTCTACAGTAATTTCTTCAATTTATCAATAATATGATCAGACAGTCCTGAAAAATCATTGTGCGCAGAATTTCTGAACCACGAGCCTCGCCGCTATGTCGGTATTTACCTGTGACTGTGCACTTCAAACTTCTGCAGTGCTTCAAAAAGAACGCTAAAGTTTTGCTGATCTTGCGAGGAATGTGTCCCAATATGGTCAGGCCTTTCAGAACAGACGCAACGTACATGTCATCAAGATTGTATTGTATCTTTCCTATACAGATCTTCTCCCTCAACAGGAATCCAGATTACTTTGTATGTAAAAACCGCGAAACGAAACTTGACCAGTGTTAATAAGCATGTGGTCCAGAAACGCGTGCTAGGGCCTACATATACTACTTTGGCAAACGAACTCTGATGACACGCACGCGATCGCTCACTTAGCACACACCTGCAGACTAACTTCAAACCAAACGTCACGTGACAACATGTGTGTTCGTCCAGATTTTTCTCGTGTTGTGGGGTGCAACCTAGCGCAGATTTGGACTTAATCTGAGGTTAATCCCGACTTCACAGGAACTTAAAAGTCTTAGTGACGCTATTTGGAAAACTTAAGGAGGATTTCAGGTAATTTGAGTTGAAACTGTATTTTTACTCAAGAATTCAAGTTTCCCTATCGACGATCGCGAGACAGCGACGCATCAGTCGGCAAGTTTTTGCCCTGAAATTTCAGCACATTTTTTTAAACAAGAAATGCGTTGAAATGCGCCCAAGAATGCATTGCAAATGGTGTGCTTTTAGGGTTGTTTATTTGTATCATGAAAACTAAAAAATTTCATCATTTCTTAAAAAGAAAGCCATTTACCAACTTTAATTAAAATTAGCCAAGGAACTTCAGAGAAACAGAGGAAAACAAAATAAACGAAATTGCCACTAGGGGGCACAGTATTCATCGGATCCGTCTAAAAGTCATCATCTTCTCTTACTAAATTCATGAGCTAAATTTAATAAAGATCCTGCAGAGGGCTTAGGAGATACAGGTATGGGTACAAAAAAAAAAACGCCACTAGGAGGTGCCACAGTAGTCGAAGTCATCAGAAAATCATCGGCAACCGTCATCTTCATAGAAAGAACATACATGCCAACTTTCACAATCATCGTTGGTGGTTTGATTGACAGAAGGACGAACGCCACAAAACAGACTAAAAAACAACAAAAATGGCCACTAGGTGGCGCAAAAAACTTGAATCAATCCGATGAATGGCTAGCGCACCTCACTAATGGAGGTCTATGTGCCAAATTTTATGGAAATCCGTTGAGTACCTTTGAAGATACAGCGATAAAAGTAAAAAACTAAAATTGCCACTAGGTGGCCCACCGGTAGACCGATCTGTTCGAAAATCGTCATCGTCTGTTCTCAACTTTATATAAATACATTTGCTAAATTTAATAAAGATCCTGTAGAGCGTTTAGGAGATACAGCCCAGATCACAAAAACAAACAAAACTGTCACTAGGTGACGCCACAGTAGCCGAAGTCATCAGAAAATCATCATCCACCGTCTTCTTCATAGTAAGACCATACATGCCAATTTTCACAATCATCCTTAGAGTGGTTTGGTTGTTAGAGGGGCGGACGCCAAAAAAACGGACAACAAAAATGGCCACAAGGTGGTGCAAAAAACCTTAGGTGATACTTGACTTGAAGGCTTTACAACCAATAAAATAGTATCAAGCCTTGAAAAATCATTTTCAATTTGTTGTATGTCTGGGTTAGACATTTATAAGCAAGTGAACACTTGGAAATGTGTGGAAAAAGTAAAATATGACAAAAAAATACCTCACTCGTGCACCATCGTCGCTTTTTAATTTTTTTTTGTGGTCGCTACTTTTTACAAGCTCAAATCTGGGAACATTTGTGGCAAATATGTGGTCACTCGTATTTTTGAGGGAACATATGAAAGTCGAGCAACAAATTACCAGTAACATGCAATTCTGAGCAAAGTGTATTTCCACGAAGGTGGTGTCATTTCCAGATACATGTCTCTACACAAAAACAAAAAGTGATCCAAATACATGTGTGCGTCACAAGCATTGTTTTAGGTCGACGTGAGAATATGTTAAGTTACAAAAGCCGGAGTGCAGTGTGATGTTCATCAGATTCTGTAGGAGTAACTTGAATGCCATAGTTACAAATAAATATGGGCAGCTGAGAACTAAACATTTTGGTATGAATTTTATTATTCCACCAGACAACATTACATTGAGTTTCAACTACTTGAAAAAGAAAGCCAAACTTTTATTCACACCGGTTGCTGGCTGTGTTTTCATGTTCAGTCCTACAGAGCTTGTTGGTTGGCTAGCAAAATTCAACATGTCCCATTTCTTGGCATTTCGGTGCTGTATGAAGACTCGCTCCAAAATACAGCTAGGGAGTGATGCATGAAAATTTCTTAGGTTTTGAAATTTCACATTGTTGATCTAAGATCTAATGTCTGCACTGGTGCATGCAACAGCTGGGAGACAACTGACACTCAAGGTCAAGCACGGAATTATCCAATGAGTTACCGATGGATAACGGCAATTGCCGGTTCATCATGGAAGGTTACTCATCGGGTAATTCTGCACTTGACTTTGAACTGACTCACGTGACCTGTCTACAATGGTTGGGGTGCATCGGCTTTTTGGGTAGATGTTTGTGTTTTGATCGTGATTTTGTTGCGAACTCACTTGAGCAGGATGCTGTAAATGCTATCAGGAGAAAGAACAATTGTTCATGGTTTGTTGAATCCCTGTTTTGTGTAAATTTGTTGAGATTTGTCTTTGATATAGAGGACTGAAGTGAAGCACCCTTGAAATTCCAAGTCCCGAGTGTCATACTGTCTAGTATAGTCCGGTTACCTATTGTCGTCAGGCTCCAAAGGTCGTCCGCCATCTTGTTTCGCGTGCAGCGCAACCACGCGGGACTTAGCGTTCCAATTTGGAGTGCTCGTCTGCACGTTAGGTACTAACTTATCGGAAGAGACACGTATCAAAGTAATGAGACAAAAATCGGTGAGTTTACCGATTGTTTTTTAAAACCACTTAAAAATCAGTAGATTTTACTAATACACTTTTTTGTGCGTTTTCAGAAGATGTTTTCGAATTTAAATTTTCTTCCGACGGGACACAAAACATGATCCAGGGTTTGTTTATGCAATGTATCTGTTTGTCCCAGGCACTAGTAGGATCTAGAAGGCCAAAGGAAAAATCCGCAGACAAATGCGATACGCTGGGTTCTTAACATTTTTGCCTCACGCATTCACCATTAAACTGCATTGAAATGTTGTCCAATTGGCTTTTATTGGAAACCACAGTGCAGAGCTCAACATCAAAGCTTCAAATCGAGTTTATGTCAATAAAAACAGGCTGTTGCAATTTTCATTACTTCGTTGGCCCTTTTCTGCATGTTTCTCAGTTTTTACAAAAGGGGGCAGCATATGACGACCTTAGGTGTCACAATAAAATGGCTGCCGAAGGTAGTGCACATTTGAAATAACTCGGCACAAATTAAAGAAAACTTCCGAATCGATGAATGCGGTATATCTGTGAGAGTTAAATCGAATCCTATTCAGATCATAACTTTGAAGTGGAATAATTCGGTGAGTACAACAGCAAGTCGGTTTTATGCTTAGGCGGACGACCATTGGGTTCCCGAGTATATATTGTGGACAATCAGAAGCTAAGGACGACTGTGGTTTTATCAGGGTTGCTGGTTGATTCCCGGGTCGGGTAATCTCGGCAACTGCTTATTACTTCATCTTTTCTTTTACCCACATCATTCCAAAACTGTACATTAGTTGTGCGCTAAGTCTCAGAAGTTAGACTGAGCAGCCATAAGTCTTAGGAGTGAACGGACTAATTTGACTAATTAACTTGACTTAAGCCCACTTTTGCTTGTTCTGCAAGATGGACATTTCAATAACTGCTACAATTATCATACCTGTAGTCACTTTTCAAGAATAACTGAGAAAACAAAGTATATAAACGCTTACAAAACTTCGCAAACGGATAAATCACGTTTCCTCTGACAGAATGGGGGAAGCCATCTTGGACTTGGATTTGGTAATCCTCAAACGAAGTTTTGGCGATTTACGAACAATCAACGGTGCAAATAATGTCAACAACCAATTCATCGACACCTTGGAATTTAAGTGTTCAAATCAATACTCACCAGTTATAAATTACAAAAGCAGTCTTCTTGCAATTAAGAGATTTTTAAGGGCCTTGAATGAAGTTTGAAGCAACCGGCGGGAAATATTGTCGCTTTAGCAAGGAATGCAACAACCATTCCTATTGGCTGCATTTACTACCACGAATTTTTCATGTTTATTGAGAGACAAACTCATAAGGCAAATTTATTTTTAAAATTTGATAATACAAGCTGAAAATACAAAACAGCACGTAAAACAACAGGACAATTCTTAATTTTGTGAAAGAATTGTATGAAATATGATGATATCTCATCTTCTAACACAAACTCCCAAGCTCTTATTAGCCAATAAATTCCATCGGCACAACAACATAAAATATTGCGCGAACGATACTGCGCATTGTGGCCGAGGTAAAAGGTCATGTGTTGTGTTTTGTTGTGTGGGGAAGTTATATAAAAACTGTTCGCGAATCTGGCTCCAGCTGATGCTTTGAAAGGCGATTGCTGCAGCACATAACACCTAAAGAATGCCTAAGAAAAAGACACAGAGATCGCGAAACACGAGTCCCGAAAAAGCAGCCAAAAATGTGTCAAAAGTTCACGGCATGCCAGACGATGGGGAAGTTCAAGAACGCGTGTTTCAACAGCTGCAGGAGATGTTCAGTGGCCAAATTGAAGCCGACGTGATTCACATGGTGTTGAGTGAATCGGAATGGAAAGGCACGTGTTGTGCTAAGAAAGTAGTCTACGCTTATAGTGGCTGATCTATGAAATATGCTAATTAGAAGGGGAGAGGGTTAGGCCACAGGACCCCAACAAAATTTCAAATACAACTTGCCCTCGCACTAAACAGCAGGTCAGCCACTAGACAGTGACTACAGTCTCTACTGCCTCCGCAGTAGAGACTGTGAAGCTCCTATAGGCACTTCATACGCTGGAAGATTTTTGGCGAATTACTCTTGAGTTCCAAATAGTTGTAGAGATGACGGCAATAATATGGAAATTTTCAAGATTTCTAATAATAGTATAGACCCAACATTTTTGCCACTAGAAGAGTAGAATAGTAGTATAGACCGGAAATTTGCAATAAAAAATAGTATAGAATGGAATCAATGGTATATATGGCAAATTTGTGGAACTTTTAAAATAGTACAGACTGAAATAATGATAATACTGATTACATATTTATGTAAAATGTTCACGATGGAAGCAAACTGGCATGGCTGGTGCATGACTTAGCTGACAAGTCTTATAACTTACAACTTTTCATTGGGCAACGAGGTATACATACCATGTGTTTGTTGCTACTTATGAGAATACATACTTGGGAGTCCGAAATGTACAGTTGTATACTTAACAAATAAAATCTTTTTCATGTGCATGTTATTACAAGTGCCTTCCGTGTGTACCGAGGAATTTTGAGTAACAAAAAAAAATTGCGTTCGAGAAATGAGTAAGAAACAGCCAACTCCCACCTTGACCTAATAATTGTAGAGAAGTGGAGAAACCTTCTATAATTTATAAACCTAGACACCCAAATAAGCTTCATATAAACCGGAAAAAGAGTCTGCAATGAATTATCGTATATATGTGAGTGTTCGGAACTCGAGAGTATGCCTCGCTTTGACTAAAACATCAATGCTACATCATGGTTGTTATAATTACCTTTTGTGCATAGAGCAACAACTTAGGAGGCCGTCAATGTATTTTATTCCTTCCAACTCGAACAAATACTCCCGTTATCAAACTTTTTCTTCGAGCAGTCCCTCGTTCAGTTCCCAAATTGGTAACTCACCATTTTTAACACTACGCGCCAGGGGATATGCCGTCATACCACCTGGCTCACGCAGTGTTAAAAATGGTGAGTTACAGATTTTGAGAACTGAACGAGGAACTGCTCGAAGAAAAAGTTTGATAACGGGAGTATTTGTTCGAGTTGGAAGGAATTACATACATCAACGGCCTCCTAAGGTGTCCCTTTGTGAGCAAAAGGTATTTATAACAATGTGACTTTGATGTTTTAGTCAGTGCAAGGCATAATTCGCTGAAAAGCTTCCGGCGTGTGAAGCGCCTATAGGAGCTCCCCCGTCCTACGTGCCAGTTTACAACCTGGGTATAGTAGGATTAGTAGGCTACATGACAACATTTTAAAAACCTATCTATAGTTGTGCAGAATTTGCGTTTTTTGAAAACTTGTAGACTAGCTGTCGTCTCAATGAAAACTCTTATTGCATCGAGTGACTGTCATTTCTGACTACGATTTTTTCCCCAACTCAAAATTTGATTGTCAAAAATTACCAAGGATCAGTGATTTTTGCGATCTTTTGAATGTAGTGTGGTGTCGCGCTCTGAGTAACGACCTTTCGGAGTATATGGTCCTTGAAAGGCTTCAGAGCATCGAACCAAGAAAACAGAGTTTGTAACTGTAGATGATCCTTCGGTGTATTTTGTCTACACTCCAAAGGGCTGATATTCCAAATATAAAATCTCCTTAGAGGCCCTTCGGAATCAAAACAAGTCTTTCAAAATAATAACCTGTCCCACCTGTGAGGAGAAGTTGCAATGGTATAAACCTAGATCTGTTTGTTTCTTTGTAGTTGATGATGCTCTGGACACTCTGTTTACTCTGGCTGGATCTGAGTGGAATAGAAAAGAAACAGCGTCTGGGATTGACCTACTCTCCATTGCATCCACCTTATCAACACCTTCATCCATTTGTCCATCAACACCCGGTCATGGTAACGTTCTACAGTCTGGAGCTAGCATTGAAATTCCAGAAGATTCACATCCAGGGAGTGTTGTAGAAGAAGTGTCCAATAAACAGAGCTTTGGAGATTCTTTACCAGTCGTTGGTGATTTTCAGATGAAAGAGAAGGGTTTCAGTCAAACTGAAACTGACAAGTTGAGCTTCAGGGACATGTACAATTTATCCAAACGGGAACTAGAATGTGAACGTAACTCAGAAGTATCCAGGCTTCAGGATAACGAGTCTGACAACACTACTCTGTGCAATAAAGGTGATATGAGTTTTGTCGAAATGTTTAATGTTATTAAAATGGAGATTACGGATGATAGTCCTGCCGTAGAAAATTGGTCACATCTTAACAATGAATCTTACGAACCTAGCCCTCCTTTTGACAAAGAAATACCTCATGATTTTTGTGAAGGAGATGCAAAATCCTCATCGAAGCCTCTCCAGCAAACTATAAGGTATGGCGACAGTTTAGAGGAATCTTCCTGTGCAGCTATTCATAGAGAGCAGCTGATTAAAAGTAAATTCAAAGAACCCTATCATAATTTTATGGATGCTGGAAGCAGCAGTAAAAAGATGAGCAAGGAAAGCCAAATGATTGACGGCAGGGGGAGAAGCCATGTTGAATTTATTCAGCCAGTACATGGACGGACCCAGTGTCCCAGTGATGTCAGGTTTCATAGACCACCTCAGGTGCAACGAATTCCAGGAGTCGGTGAGAATCCTCTTTATCTTAGCTCTAAAGGAAACAATAGGCAGACTTCAACACTGTCTGTTGATTCGCCTGTATTCGTTCCTGTGACACCAGTTGAGAACAGTTCATTTCTTACAGAAAAACTCCAAGGAAGTATGCAGTCTTGGCATGCTGAACATGAGAAAGAATTCGTTGTGCCAAAAATGTCACCTTCTTATCCCACTCACCTTCTCAATACTAGTTGGCAATCTGTTTTCAAATCTATATCTGGAACTTCTGGTCAGTCACCTCTGGCAAATCCATACATGTATGCACATTCAAGACAAGCTGGTCCTTGTGAAAATACAAATGTTGGGCTAGAAGTGAATGATCCGAGTATGAAAGTCTGGGCTCAGAAGCCCCCTGCTGTCAGTCAGCCGGGGAAACGTCAAGAATTTTCATCTCAGAAAAGACAAAGTCATGGTGCATCTTGGGAAAAAGGAATGGCTTCCTTGAAGAAGACTGTTGGTCATTGGTTGCAGGAGGGTACCAAACTGTTGATCATCCTCAGGGGATGTCCAGGAAGTGGAAAAACTACTTTAGCCAGGTATAATATCAAGTTGAAGATGAAATTTTTCTGTTACAGTAAAACAACTTGAATTTCAGCCAACATTTGTCAGTGCCAGTCATTCAATTTCACAACAACCTCTCCAAATTAAATGAGTATAAATTTCAAAAAATCTTCATTTTCGTTTTTTCTGAATTTATAACATAAGGAATTAAGTAAATGATGCTTTTGTGTAGATTCAATACATCTTTATTTGTACTTTATTGATGACTTGTTATATACCGCACAGTTTTATTCTGATGTCAACACAGAAATGCCCATGTAGCAGTGTTCTCCACACTCAATAGGTTGCATTTACAGCCACAGTGGGCAGCACGTGCATATCATAGAGAAAATACATAAATGATACTTTTTTGTTAAAAATGAAAAGATCAGTTGTGTCGTGTGCTATCTAAACAGGTCAGAGGCAAACGTCAAACAAGTCACGGCGACCTGTTCAAACAGGTCATGGAGAACACTGTAAGTGAGTAGTACTGCTTGTTCTGTTCCAGAATGTTGAAACGCCATGGTGTTATCCTTTCCACTGATGATTTTTTCATGACGAGGGATGCTTACATATTTGATGGTTCCAAACTTGGCCAAGCGCATGAGTGGAATAAGAAAAGAGGTTGGATCATCAAGACCTGGCTTATTTTGTATCAATTGGACAGATGATGTCATTTGTTAGATAGAGTGCTTTCTATGCAAGCTTCATCGACTGCTAAAACTTCTCTAAATTCTGGCACTGAAATTTTGGTGATGATGGACATTATCAGGCCAAAAAATTAGCTCTGGTCTGTGCCTGGCTCATTTTTAAACCTTTGCCTCTTTGCTTAAGAAACTAAATATAAGTTCAACATCACTGCATCAATTTTCAAAAAAGCCACAGATCAGAACAAATACTACTACTTTCTTTGGCCTAGTATAAAGTAAGGATGTAAAGCTCCATCTATGTCTGGAACTAACTCTATTCCTCATTTAACTAGTTTGCTTGTAGTAGACAAAGGACAATTGGCATGTAACTTCTCATCTGAAAAAGGTACCAGTTGAAACCATTTTTATTGTGGTGTCGGTATTTAATTTATGACATCTAGAATCACCGACTACTGGTGGATTGGTGCTTTTGATCTTAACACTGAATTTGTGATAATTTTGAAGCCATTTCCTTGATTTTGATAGAAATACATAACCATGGAACAGGCTTCATAATGAAAAAAAGTTCTTTTGTGAGAATTTCCTCTTAGAACAAATTTTTGTGCCCTTAATTTAAAAGTATCACTAAAATAATTTTTTATGCGCCCACATATTTATATGTGGGTGCATATTGCTGTCATCTCTGTCTGGGAGTCCGGCGTCCGCAGCTGTATCGTTTAAACCCCTCACAGGATCTTGATGAGATTTGGCAGGTGTCTTTCTATGAAGCTAACAACAGATGACAATGACTTTTGCACCTATCCGACTACTGCTGTGCCCCCCAGTGGTAATTTTATTTTTTTACGTTTGCATCTTTATCTTCGTAATTCTTGGATGGATTTTCATGAAATTTGGCTAATAGGTTTCTATTAAGAAGGTGACTACACATTTACATTTTCGCATGTCTTTTTTGATTCTGTGCCACCTATTGGCCATTTTTTAAAAGTTTCATGGCCGTTTTTTGGCATCCGCCTTTCTATCTGCCAGACTGCTTGAAGGATGATTATGGAAATTGGCAGATATGGAGATTGGCAGATGTGTTTCTGATGAGAAGACCGCAGTTGTTGTTGATTTTTGGGCATGTTCGACTACTCTAGCATCCTCTAGTGGGGATTTTGTTTCATTTTGTGTCCATGGCTGTATCTCCTTAACCCTTTGCAGGAACTTTGTGAAATTTGGCAGAGGTGTTCCTGTGGAGTTGACAACAGATGATGACGAGTTTCAGCCCAATCTGATGATTGGTGGGTTTTCGTGAAACTTGGCAGATATGTTTTTATTTATTAAGGTGACGACAATGCTTTTCCATTTTCGGACAGATTTTACACATTAAGCGCCTCCCTGTGGGGATTTTTAACAGTTTTGAGTCCATTTTTTGGCATCTTTGTCGCTATCCGTCAAACTACTTGCAGGATTGTTTTGTAAGTTGACTGTTTTTCTGATGAGAAGGCCGCGACTGACATTAATATTTGGGTGGGTTCCACCACTTTGGCTCCCTCTAGTAGCATTTTTTCCTGTCTACGGTTGTGTCTCCTTAACCTTTTGTAGGAACTTTGTGAAATTTGACGGACATGTTCCTACGGTGCTGAAAATATTTTGTGACTTGTTTCACACCTATTCGACTACCACTGTGCCCCCTAGTGTCAGTTTTAGTTGTTTATGTTTGCCTTTGTATTTTTGGAATTCATTGATGGATTTTCGTGAAATTTGGCAAATAGATTTCTATAAAGAAGATGACAATAGTCTTCCATTTTCATATGGATTTGATGTATTTTTGCACCACCTAGTGGCTGTTTTTAGTGTCTGAGTTTATTTTTTGTTCCTGATAACAAAACGTTGATTTATGGAGAGATGTGACAACTGTGACACCTCCTGGTGGCAATTTTTGTCTTTTTAGCTTCTTCAGCTGTATCTCCTCACTCCTTTGAAGGAGAAATTTTGCAAGAATTAGTTTTATATTATAAATGTGACTACAGCTACCTACAGCTTTTGGATGGTTTTGACTACCGCCGTACCCCCTAGTGGAAATTTTAGTTAATACATTTGCATCTTTATCTTCAGAGTTCTTTGACAGTTTTTATTGAAATGTGGCAAAAAAGTTTCTGTTATGGCGATAGCATCTGTCCATTTTGGGATGGATATGACATATTCTGTGCCACCTAATGTCCGTTTTTGACTCTAATGAACACTCCTAGAAGCTCACTGTTTGCGTTGCTGTCATGGGCGCATTTCATCTTTCTGCGTTGTTCGTGTTACAGAAGCAATTGCCAAAATTGTCATTTGGGTTTGTTACATTGTTATAAATATTGTTGTTTGATGGAACTCAACTAACCATGCTTCAATTTCTCATGTTTTATTAAATTTTGTTAAAGTTTGGTTAAATGAAACCCTACACACACGCCATAATGTATACTAAACAGGACAAGACTTGCCGTAGTGCGTATCGCATAAATAGCATTTTCAACATGGTCCTGTGCTAGCACTTATATTAAGTAGCGAAAATAAAATAAAAGTGCTTGTTCATAAATTCATGCGATTTGGTGACATTAAGCCAATACTTTTGATTATTTTCAGCGAAGAAGGCTTTCGAATGTGGTCGGACTCCAGTTATTATTGACAACACAAATACTGAAGCATGGGAGATCAAGCCTTATATTATAATGGTTTGTATTGACATGTTTGTGTTGGTGATTTGTTTTGATGTTCTCAATAACTAAGGCTGTATACTTCTGTGGCCCGTTTTGTTTACAGTTGTAGAACCAATCTTGCCTAAGTCTTCGTGCCTTACGCCTTTTCTGGCATGCACCTCATGAAAATGGTTCATGAACACTGACAATTTATGCTAGTTTTTTATTTTGTTTTGTTTGTGTTTGTAATACACTGGTATGCTTGTCCTTTGATAAAACATATCCCAGTTCTTTAGCCATTTAGATGTAATTGTATTACAGAAAAACTTTGATAATCAGTGATATTGGCACTGAATTGACAACATGCTTAACGTAATGCTTAATGTAAGGCCCTTTCATACCGACTTAACTCCAGTCTGAGCGAAACGTCAACGTAAACTGCGAAGTTAACTGAATCTTTTATACTGGCTTCAGTAGTTAATGAACATCAAAGTAAATGGTATGTAACGCTGTTGTCATCGAACTAATTGCAAGGTAGCGCTGATGCATTGCCTGCACGCTAAGAGTTTTTTAATGTGACAATTTGGGATAATTTACATGTGCCAATTGACATAAAACTTATTTTTAATTCACTTGGTGATTATTCGAGCAAAATATAAGCAAGTGTTAACGATGACACTGCCTTTTTGTGCGCCCACGTGTGTGGACGCATTATGCCGTTATCTCCGGCCATCTGTCCGTCTGGCATCCGCCCGGTGTTCACTGCTCTATCTCCAAAACCCTTTGACATATATTCATGAAGTTTTGTACATATGCTCCTTTCATGGATGGGATGTCATGAGCTAACTTTCGGACGGATCCGACTTCTGGTGTGCCCCCTAGTGGCAATTTTAGCTTTTTACGCTTGCCTCTGTATCTTCAAAGGTCCTCAACGTATTTTCATAAAATATGGCCTATAGGCATCTATTAATGAGATGACGATATCCTCCCATTTTCGGATGGATTCGGCGTAGTTTACGCCACCTAGTGAAGATTTGTACTGTTTTCGAGCCTGTTTTTTGGGGTCCACCCCGCTATCAACCAAACGGCTCTAGGAATGATTGTGGTGGCATGTTCCAGTTTTCGTATGGATTGGACGTTTTTGCAAAATCTAATTTCCTTTTTTATGATACAAATAAACACCCGAAGAAGCACCTTGTTTGCGGTGTATTCGTGGACGCATTTCAACGTTGTAACTGTTGACAATAACAGTGGCACCTGGCGATAACTTCGATGAGACCAAAGTTGACGGTTCATACTGCACCGTAGCATCGATGCTGCGCTATTAAACGCACCTGTTTACTGCGAAGTTAACTGGTGCTGTTAACTTTGATCCAGGACTGAAGTTAACCGTTCGTACAAATCACCACTCCCCAAAACATCGACGCAAGGGCCTGTAAACTATATTATTTTGGCTGTGGTTTGTCATCTGTGTGCTTTATGTTTTGAAGTTCTACCCTGCGCTTCATCAATAGGCCTAAAATAGCCAACTCCAAAGTAAGATAAAAAAACGAAGCATTTTGTGTAATCAAAAATAGGGTCCATTAAGACCACAGTATAACCATAGAGAAATTGTTAGCTTGCCTTATTTTACGACTTGATTTTTTGTGAGGATTGTACAATTAAATAAAAAATTTTGCTCATTTCAAGTCATAATCTAAAAAGTGCTCCTTGTAACTTTAAGATTTGCTAATTCGTAATAAAGGTAATATAACCTTGAACACTAATGATGTTGAAACAGCCATTAATCTGCGTTCCATTAATTTGCTCTTAAATGGCTAAAAAACTCTACTTGCTTTGCACCCATTTTATAGATTCAGAAATTGCTTTGAAAAAGCTACACTGATACGGGATTGTGTGCATGCTTTCCAGTTAAGTGGTTGTTCAAATCTTTCAGGGTAACAAGTACAACTATAAATGTTTGATGTTAGAGCCGCCGACACCTTGGAGATACAAAGCCAGAGAGTTGGCAAGGTGACCTTCCAACTTAGTAACTGACATTTATCTCATCAGTTGTATATATCCTTCTTAGATATAAATATTCATAAAGTTCCGTCGACTTCACCTGAGCTCCATATTCTACCCACTGTCCACATTGAGTCCTCATTAGATCGTCCCACTGTCCACATTGAGTCCTCATTAGATCGACCCAATCCGTTTTAACGTTTGGGGGGTGGAGCCAACACAATTTCAGTTCTTCTGTCGGCTTTGGTGTGGACAGATTGCCATCTAGTATTTTCACTTGACCTGGAGGGAGAGGCCAACACAATTTTGGTTCTTCTGTCAGCTTTGGTATGGACTGATTGTCATCTATTATACTCATTTGACCTGGGGGGAGGTGTAACACAATTTTGGTTCTTCTGTCAGCTAAAGTGTGGATAGAATGTCATCAAATATACTCATTTGTCCATACTTTAATGAAAATCTGTGACTAGACACGTTATTGAAAGTCTTTGTTTCATTCTGTTCTCAGTAGAGGGAGTAATACCTTGTGATCTGGATTTAATCTGCTGAGAAATTGTCCTTTTGTGGACACATGTAACACTGAAATCCTATCTTGTATTTGTTAGTCTCATGTGACCATTCATTGCTGAAGGCGATCATGATTTTTGCACTTTTATCATTTTATCCTTGACTGAACAAATCAATGTTTGAAGGTCAGGAATGGTCTCTGTGTGTTTTAATGTTGTCTGTGTAATGATCGTAGGGTTGATCTGTGGATTACACTCTCATCACAAGGTTTCTGTCCCTAAATTGGATCGAAATGAACTGAAAATTATTCATAGTGCAACTCTGTATTTTCATCAAAACTGATTGTTATTTGTCAGTCAAGTTAAATGCAGGTAGCAGTAGTCATGAGGTTGGAATGTTTTGTCTTTTGGTATATTTTCTGCTGTTTCCTGTAATTTACTGTGTTTTGTGCTTTAAAGTTGACTTAACCAAATTTTCTCCTTCATTTGTGTGAATTATGGATACACCTACGAAAAGTTTTCCTTTTTTCGCAGGTTATTTCAAGGAGGCAAGCGTTTGAGTCTCTTTCCTAAAAAGAGCTGCCCCTGTATCAGCGAAAGGTTTAAAGGGGCAATAGACCCATGCCTTTTAACATAAATCAACTTTTGATTGAGACCAGTTACTGTTACAAAAGTGCCCTCATTTTTCCCCTTATTTAGACAGGAAATTATTTCTGGGCTTGACAACTGGCAAGTCATTATTAGTTCAGTGGCAACCCATCAAGTGTTTGGTTGTTGTGGCCACCAGGGGGATTCTAAGTGATTTATTGTCACCAATTTCATATTCAACGAAAGACATGCAGGAACACAAGAGTGATGCTTTGGAACACCAAATACACCTGTGAAGAAAGGTGACATCTTTAATCAGGGCTTGGATTTTTCCGCGGAAACACGGATTTCCGCTTTTTTGAAATGTGCTTTCCGCTTTTTTTATAATATTTCCGCGTAAAAAAATCGGATTTTATATGAAATTTCCGTGGCAAATTCCTTTCTTACCGCGGCGTTGCAGACGACGTTCACCTTGGAAAGCGGAAGTCTTTATGTTTCAGAGGAACGTCAATTGTCAACATTGCCGGCATCTGGGTAAAGCGTGGTCTGATTTTCAATGGCGGCTCGTGTTATTGTTAAGCGCGGCGACAAATACTACCGCTCTGCAGCGAAATTTGTGTGCGTTGGGAGTGGACGGGCGAGCGAAAAGGACGCAGACGCATGCAACTTTTTTTTTTTTTAGGTTCACATTGACCATTTCAAAGGCTGGTTATCGGGCATGATTTGGGCCGTAAAATTTTCCGCGTATTTTGTCATTGGTCATTCCAAGCCCTGTTTAATACCACAATTCGACTTCAGTGAAAATGTTTCCCTCAGAAAAATTATTTGAAATGGAAGTCAATGAGTTTGGAGTTTTGTTCTGATTTCTCTCGATTCAGTGACTGCCACCTGTTGTAAACGTTTTTTTTTTATTTTAGGCGAAATACGCATGGAGTTCCCATTGAATCCATTAAGAACATGCTGGAGAGATTTGAGCACAATTTGACTGTGGACAAGATTCTGTCCACCAACACCTCTGACCAGAAGTTATGCCCCAAGGGATCTATAAATGAAAATGTTAACCAGAATAATAAGATATTACTTCAGACGTCAGCCAGTGACAGTAGAACTAGTTCTCATGTCCCTCGGTCTAATAATAATAGTCTTGAGCAAGAGAAAAGAACTGAAAAATATAAGTACACTGGAGATGATAAAATGCGGCATTCAAACTCCGACGTGGTAAAAGGAACAAATTCAGCCGTACCTCATGATTCTTTAGGTGCCATATCTCGCGCAGAATGTCAAGGACTTGGTGTTTCTGAAAATCATAAAAGTAGTTCTGAGAAAGATTTGCCAGTGTCTTCTGAAACGTGCATGAATCTGCAAAGTGGTGCTAGCGTTAGTGACAATGATAGCCATACTCCTGAACAAATATGCAGCTTGGACGAAGACCTTGATGCCTATTGCAAATCTCATTGTGTTGCAGAAGACAATTATTGGAAAAGTGACCATGAGTATTCTGTATATGACGTCCCTACAGGTGGCGCTACAGTCAGTAGGCAAAATTCAACAAGTGACATCAGTTGGGAAGACCCAAAACCTAGAAGAAACAAAAAGAATGGTAATAAAAACACAGCCAGTGAATCTTCAGCGGAAAATTCTCGTGCAGTTGTTGGTGATATCAAAGCATGTGGTGATACTGTGTCATCTCCGTGTGGGGGAAGGATATTTCAAGTTCCTTGTCTCCAGGACATTGTTTTATCCAAGTTAAGTTATAATGACAAGAAGGTGCTGTGTGTTTCGGAACAGTCCATTTATGCATCTTTAGGGGACACGAGTGCTGTTCGTGTTTTCAGTGTTGATGATGTTTCCCAGGAGAAAAGAGAAGGTATTGTTACAACTAGCGACGTTTCTTTGGCTTGCCCACAGGCCTTACTTAGTTTTAGTCAGGATGGTGCATCTAGGTCTTTAGTAGAGGATTTGTCAACAAACATTATGCCTTCTCAAAGTGCGAAAGTTAAGAAAAGCAAACAAAATAAACAATCTTCTAAAAGAATGGCAGCAAAATTCACTGTACCTAAGTTGGACCCAGGAGTTAAGGAGGTTTTGATCAATAAGGACTGGAGTTTGCCTGATTTTACCAAGTCCTCAGATTCCTGTGAACCAAATTCAACAAAGTCCAGTGCAGTTATATTGCCCTCTACACATTTCACAACTGCTTTTACACAGACTTCACCAAATGATGTCATACTAGCTAACAAAATTTTCCAAGGTGTTGACATTTCTCAGGAAAACGTTCAGGTTCTTAGTTGCTGGCCCCGTGATATTTTCGCCTGTCACACTTTGCCTCCCTCAGAAGCTCGCCTTGACCTTTCAAGGGAAAGCTCAGCTGTGCTACCGAACAAGTTAAAGCTTGAAAAAGGGTGCTCTACTTTGGATCTGGAAGAGCAAAATCAACGTGATGACATTGAGTTCCTCCAAAGCTGTTTTCCAGAGGTTTCTAGGGATGATCTGTCAGACATTTTAGAGAAATGTCTGGGTGATACACAACTTGCTATAAATAATCTACTTGATTCAGGCATTGAATATAATGTTACCTCATGTGATGCAGTCTTGCTTTGTAGTGATACCGATGTTAATGATGGTGATGAAACTGTTGCTACTGGCAATGATGGTGCCGACAAAGATGTTGAAAACTTGGTGCAAGCGAAGAGTTTGTCTTCCCTGTGTCTTGATAGTTTACAAAAGAGTGGAACAGCTACAGAAGATCTGTCTGATGATTCTCTCGATGTCAATGCGGTGTTAAGGAACCGCCTCAGTCCCATCTGTGACTCCGGTGGAAATTCCAGTTTAAACAACAGCACATCTGAGGATCAATTACTTGGTGGTGTGAATAAAAGAAACTTGATAAAGCCAAAAATATCTCGAAGCTTTTCTAGTGGTAATAGTTTAGAGTTGAAGATTGACTCAGAGTTAGCAAGTCACCTGCAAGCACTGTTTGGTCCTATTGGCAGTTCAGGTAAGATTGTCACATGTGGTGTTTTGATTGACACATCATTGTGTGGAAGAATTTAAACTCTGTCTTGTAGTTTGTATTACAGGAGCTGCATTGACTATGAATTTTTGCTTTTAGTTTAGAAGAGTCAATAGTAGTAGTGGTCACATTATGGCTTTTCTGTAGCTTCTTCAATGGCAGCCTCAAGGAGATTCCCCTGACTAAAGTGTTGTGACCTATCTTTTATAACCCGGGCTTTAAACAATATGCAGGGAAAGATCAAAACACTGTTTAGAAATTATTGAACATTGTTCAGTTTACTTTTTTCTTTAAAATAGCCTTCCACAAGACAGTCTTCAACATTATCATACTTTATTTTAATCTGATCAATGTGTCTGACCTCACTTTCTATTTTTAACAACCACTGATAAATTAAAGAAATTCTCATCATATAGCCCAAAGATAGCAAAATGAATCTCTTTACTTCTAGAAGCATAATTAAGTATGCATGCAACTTGCTCAACATACAGACATTCTTATTCCTGCAGCTGATGATGTCACCATTCCACTATCTGTAAGCCTGGCCTACACCATTCACCAAGCCTGGAAGGTGGCGCTGTTGTCTACCAAACCACCTGATAAAGACCAACTTGCCAAAGGTTTGTATTTAGAAATCGTAAACATAATTCTTTTTGGGCATCCATTTCAATTCAGGCTAAATCACAGTATGGTCTCGACAGATGATGCTTCATGCTCTGTTGAAATTGTGGCATCTAACTGAAAGTTTGTCCATAAATAAACAGTTATTAGCTAGGCACAACAACACCACGTTGAACTCTGATCAAATTTCAGCAAAAATGCTATAATTTTATTTTTGCCAAAATTTCGACTAAGCAGTTGAAGTTGTTCCAGTTTATTTTGAAAACTACTGTATGCTATGGTGTTGGCCCCCTCCAATTATAAGCCTATCTACACTATTATAGACATGAGAGTTTACTCAGACTACTGAGTACAAAACCTGAAATCTGTCATACAAAAAGACAACTTCCTTTTACATTATATTACTATTACACAATTAGTGTCAATGCCCTCTTCTCTTCAAGTGGTGTCAAAAACTGAGAATTCGGTTGTATTGTTCATTTTCAGATGAAGAATTGGCCAGAATTTTGCAAGCCGAGGAACATAAGCAGAGGATCGTCCAGCGAGGTGTCCATCTAACCAGTGTTCAATCTGACGCACCTGTCAGTAATCTGAGACAGATCATGGCTGAAGAGAAAGAACTGGAGATGTGGAAGGTTGATTATTTCAATGAATGAAGTGTAATCTCACTAAGGCATAGTGTCATCTCATTAAAGCGTAGTGTCATCTCATTAAGGCGTAGTGTAATCTCATTAAGGCATAGTGTAATCTCATTAAGACATAGTGTAATCTCATTAAGGCGTAGTGTCATCTCATTAAGGCGTAGTGTAATCTCATTAAGGCGTAGTGTAATCTCATTAAGGCATAGTGTAATCTCATTAAGACAGTGTAATCTCATTAAGGCATAGTGTCATCTCATTAAGGCGTAGTGTAATCTCATTAAGGCGTAGTGTCATCTCATTAAGGTATAGTGTAATCTCATTAAGGCATAGTGTAATCTCATTAAGGCATAGTGTAATCTCATTAAGGCATAGTGTAATCTCATTAAGGCATAGTGTAATCTCATTAAGGCGTAGTGTCATCTCATTAAGGCGTAGTGTAATCTCATTAAGGCGTAGTGTAATCTCATTAAGGCGTAGTGTCATCATCTGCTGTTATTAGTAAAAACTAAAACAAACTTGATGAAAAGAAAAAGATTGTCGGTTTTTATTTTGGTGAAAAAATACACTGTCTCCAAGTCCACTCCATGTAATGGATCTGTAATTTAGTTTCAGGATGATCTTGAAAATTTCGCAATACTCATAGTATTCAGACTGTTGTGAATTGAATGCACATTCAGACTGAAGCCAATTAAAATTACTCATAGGTGGCGCTCTTGTTTCACTGATGTGGGAAAAATCACAAAATTTATTTGTTCAATGACAAAAAGATGAATTTTGCTCAGACCAAGTGTTAAAAGATGCTTATTGCTTGGACCAAGCATTAAAAGATGCAAATTTTCATGTTCTTGAGCTGATCCAAATGCATACTTCAATAATTGGCACTGTGACTGTTTTTCAAATTGACGTAGTATATCAAACCTCTGGCTTGAGGCCACAGATTATATCTTCGGAGCAATGTGCTCCACCAGCCTGTTCCAACAACCTTGTACCGTGTAGTTATTTAGGATATCTTGAATGATTATTGCCCATCCCATGTGAACATTGCAGTTGAGATGATACCAGACAGTATTTTTTCAGGTAAATTTTCACTTGGAAAATTATTTTGCATGCACACAAATTTGCTGGGATTCTGAGTTCCACCATATTTCACAGAATTAATTTTGGGAAAAATTATTCACGTATGAACATTTTTTTTATTCAATTAAGATTCGAAGCCATGCTGCTCTGGACCAGTGACTGTATTGTGGCATGTACTGTATCACTTATTTGTCCAAGTAACTGACTTGGACCAATGACTGTATTGTGGCATGTACTGTGTCACTTATTTGTACAAGTAACTGACTTCTCAAGGCCTGCCATTAGGGGCTACAGAACTTGTTGAGATTCTCAATTTCTTGGGGACACAATATTTTGTGGAAGTAATCCATGTAAGAATATTCCTACAAAATTTCTGGGATTCTGAAATACATGGGAACGTTACTAATGTGATGCGAAGGTCATTCTTTTACAGGTTTTTTGGCTTTGTGGATTAACGCCAAGTATTTTGAAAAAACCTGGTCTGGCTCCCTTCTTCTCTGATAATTACTCGCACAATTTAAACCATGTAAACAACATTGGTTCGCGCACATCTCCAAAAAGTATTAAGACCACGGTTGTCTGACCCTTTGTTATTCAATTTTTTCATTCGTGTAGTTATGCTCTACATTTGGAAGATTATGGAATGCCGTTATGGATGGTCAACATTGCCTGTTTTCAACATGAAGACAGTTTAGGTGAAGTGCCAAATGTATAAAAACCAATAGCATCTAACAGAAGTTATTACCATTACAGCAAACTGAGTTTGCAAGCTCTCCTGATTCTCTGGCTATTCGTATGAAGCGTCAGAAGCTGTATGAGACTTTCCCTGGTATTGACCATGCTGCTGTTGAAGCTATTTTCCAAGTGAATGGGTAAGTGGGCAGTTATGAAATTACACAAAATCACTTGAGGTAAGACTTCAGCCTCTGTTTACCCAATTATGTACATATCTTTTTGTCTAACATGTTCCATATCTTATGACAAATTTTGCAGTCGTATTATTGCTCATGTCTGCCTAAAATCTACCTTATTTCCAGATGTGACTTTGGTAGAACTTTAGCTGCCATCAGAGACACCTGTGGAGTGAATGAGGAAGCTCAAATGGTAATGACCCCAGAAGCAGCAATGGAGTATCAAAGACAATTAGATTTACTTGAGCAAGAAGAACAGGCTGAGCAAGAGGTATGTAATAGTTGGTGAAAGCTCACCTAATGATCACACGTAAAAAGGTGCCAGTTGTTATGTGATTTAAATCACTACTCTTGGAAAAAAATTTCACTCGTCAGCCTTCACCTGACGCACATCGACATTTTATTAGGTAATGTTATATTAGTGTCTTCTGGGTAGCCACATGTGTTTTTGACAGTCTATCCCATCATGTGTCTTGCACAATCCCATCATGTGTCTTGCACAATCCCATCATGTGTCTTGCACAATCCCATCATGTGTCTTGCACAATCCCATCATGTGTCTTGCACATCATACAGGTCATCATACTTTCTGCTCTTGAAATCTCACATGCCGGAGAAGCGACATTTTGTTTTTTCATTTGTTCTTGAAAGCTTAGTTTCTCCAAGTAAATACTTTGTCACTTTGAAAGGAGCATGCCACCAAAATAACGTATTCAAAAACAGCACGTTCAGTTCTTTTACCTGACTGCAGAAGGCCGGTGAAGGTGATGTTAACTGGTCATGACTGTACGTAGCTTAGTTCACTATTGATTCAAATTGAGACTATTTATCACCTGACCTTATCGTTTTGCACCAATGAAACATCCAAAAATGATGCACAAACCTTATAGATACACTGAATTTTTGAACTAAAAAGTTTTTTGTTTCTTAGTTGGTTAAGCACGTTTTTTTTAAGTTTCAAAGCTAACAAATTTCCCACTCTCTGGACGTGGAAAGTATGTGCTTGTTCGGTAAATTGCGCGCCACAATTTCGACGTTTTTTTGTATAATAAAGGAAGATCATCATCATGTATTTTAATTTTGACTCAAAAATTGTTTCAGTTTAGACAAAAATGTGGACATTCATAACTGTACAATGTTGCAATTTTGGTATTAGTTCAAAATCGTTGAGAAAAGCCACTGACTGATTTTCATGAAATTTTATACACTGATATTTATGATGCAAGTTATTTATTTTATAGACTGATATTTGTGATGCAAGTTATTTATTTTCTTTCCCAGTGGATGTAGTTTTGCTTCTAGTGACAATTTTGGTTTTTACACTCTTACTTTCTGTTCTTTTAAATTTTTTGAACTCGTTGAACGTAGCTTTGAATGAATATATGATACAGTTGAAGCATCCCATAATAGGCTTAGTTACTGAGATGTATAACTGTTTAAAAATCTTGCGAAGATTTTCAAAGTCCGATTAAATTATTTCAACATCTTGCTAATTGATAAATTTATTTATATTTCCACCATGATTTTGGCAATCCACTCCAATATTTTCTGCCATAAATATTATCTTTAACAAATACTTGATCCATTATATTCAATACAATCAGTAATGAACGACCATTACCCTAGCTCCTGCAACTAAATATAGAAATATCAATATGATGAGGCCTCCATCAAATATCGTTTGTTTCGTCATCTCTTCATTACTTTTCTTTTACATTTCCCTACAAATACTTGTTATCAAAGTTCTTCTTTTGCTGGTGCATCTGCTTTTTTATCTGACGCTTCCTGATCGTCAACTCCTTTTGCTACTTCCTGTTCCTGTTGAGCACTCTCCTCTTCATTGAGGTCAGGATGCATATTACTCCACTCCTTTGCCAGTTTTTCAGCCTCTTCTGCTGACACCTCCTCCACGAACTCAGCCTCCACTGATCTCTCCTTGGAAGCAGACGACTCATCGCTTGCACCACAACTGTTTCCTCCACCGCTTTCCATTTCTTTTCGTATCTCCTCCTGTTCTTTAAGAAACTTGTCATCAAACTGTTTCATGAATGTTTCTCCCTTTATCACTCCTTCTTGAGCTCTGTCAGACTCCTTTCCAATGAAATAATCTTTGTCGCTCATCTTCACGTCTGCGGTTTTTTCCTTCTCTCTTACTGGCTGACTCTGATCTTTTTCTTGGTGTCTTAAGTGATCCCCACTGCTTGTTTTTGCTTTGGCTTCTGTTGTCTTTTTGTCGTCCTTCATTTGTATTTGAACTTCAACAGGGAAGTGATGGCTTAGCTTCAACCCCTGAAAGATGTTTAAATTTTGAAAATATGTTATTAATAACATTGCAACCTTTTAATACAAAAAATATGCATGTGTATACTAGCAAATAGAATTAAATGAAATGTTATGAATGGACCTATGCTGTTCTGCGTGATTTCTGCTTTATAATCAGTTGCATCAGTGCATGTGAAAAGTTATGTTCAGACACCTATCTGTGGACTTGTTTGTACTGGCCAAAGGGCCATTCCTTGGTTATTCATTAAATATTTATAGTCAAAACTTACAATCAAGCAACACTTGTGATGCCATCACGAGCTTTATTTCAATCAACAATTAATGACTCTTATGTTATGGATATTAGGCTTTTTGGTGCCATGTATATAGACTTATTTTTGTCCTGACTGACAATGCTGTTGTACCTTATGGATACCTCTGAAACTAAGATGTACATTTCATTACAATTTCATTATTGTTGTTGAATGGTGTTGACATCTCACTAGCAATCACACTTAAGACCTGAAAATAAAGAAGAATCAGACCAAATTCTTGAAAGACTAGATTTTAAAACTTCTACAAAAAACCCTGATAACTAATAGAAGTTATCAAATGAGTCTGTGTGTGTACTGAGCCAGACCCTGTGGCCTGCGCACATCTTGTATGTGTACTGGGCCCAACCCTGTGGCTTGTGCACATCTTGTGTGTGTACTGGGCCCCACCCTGTGGCTTTTGCACATCTTTTGTGTGTACTGGGCCCGACCCTGTGGCTTGTGCACATCTTGTATGTGTACTGGGCCTGACCCTTTGGCCTGCGCACATTTTTTATGTGTACTGAGCCCAACCCTGTGGCCTGAGCACATCTTGTATGTGTACTGGGCCCGACCCTGTGGCCTGCGCACACTCTTGTATGTGTACTGGGCCCGACCCTGTGGCCTGCGCACATCTTGTATGTATACTGGGCCCTACCCTGTGGCCTGCGCACATCTTTTTGTGTACTGGACCCGACCCTGTGGCCTGCGCACATCTTGTATGCTGCAAAAGGTACCAGACCATCTGCATACTTGTTATTTTAAAGACAAGAGTTACGAAACGGCCACTGTCGGTATGCTAACCAACCAAACTTACTGAACTGGTTTTCAGTCCGTGGGGTCTCTTGAAGTTGAACGCCTTGGCACTGTCAGTCTTGATAGCTGCCGCCAGTTTAGCACCTCGTACTATTATTCTAAAACAGCACATGTAAAAACAACGCAGTCCTACAACATTGCATCCCTCACGACCATGTTTCGTCTCTCGCTGCCTTTCATAAGAAATCTGGTTATGCACACTTAATCATTGTGAGTTTTTAAAACAGTTATACAAACAATCCCAGCAATGAGATAAAACTTGATATTTATTTTTTGTATAATACCAGGTAATGACATTCTATTTTTGTCCTAAATTGTGTTTTTGCCTGAATGCTGGTTACCAAGTGTGGTTGTTGTAATATTGTACTTTAAAACCTGGTATGTACAGCTGTGGCCTTATATTTGAATGTGTGCCTTGCTGAATATATCTGTGGTCATTACACTCTTCTAGGAACATTGTCCTTATATTCAAATATAAGGCCATTGCCTTGTATTTGTGGTTGTTGCATTTTCACGTTTCCAAAACACATTATTTCATTTATAATGACATCATCAGTAGCCTTTCATGCCAGGTTTCATGGTACATATTAATACTACACCTGTCATATGCACAATTCTCCTTGCCAACAGCTGTGTCTGCGTCATCATCGATCAGCCACAGGTAACTGGTGTCACTACTCATAGTCACTTTGGTCCATTCATTCCCTGATATGTATTCACAATCCGCCCCCATGTCCCCCACAATCATGACATCACCGATTCCCCATTTCTTCATCACCAGATCCACTACTCTAGGTAAATGGTTCAGCTCTTCGATGACTTTCTCTGAGTTCACATGAATGCTGATGACAGCGAATTCACTAAGACCTGCAATGAGAGAGTAACTGTCTCTTGAAGACCCGCATAGCACTAATTAGGTCAAGCCGAAATCAAACTCAAAGTGAAGTAAATCAAGTTAACCATAGTGGCGATGAATCTCTCCAATTGAACCAATCAATGAACTCCTTTCACTCCATTGAATCTCTCCAAGTGAACCAATCAATGAATTCCTTTCACTCCATTGAATCTCTACAATTGAACCAATCAATGAACTCCTTTCATTCCATTGAATCTCTACAATTGAACCAATCAATGAACTCCTTTCATTCCATTGAATCTCTCCAAGTGAACCAATCAATGAATTCCTTTCACTCCATTCGTTTATCATGGATAATTAATAACACCAACTCAGTGTATTAAAAAACAATCTAGTTGTGTACTTAAGTAGACTTGGACAGATTATGTTGTAATGCTGTCTGTAAAAAGTCCACTGAAAGGTCAGTCATATTACATTTTGGAAGTCTTTAAAGCAACTTTGGGAATGAAAGCGGTATTAGGCAATGTTTCTAATCTAGGAATATGCAGCAAATATAATACACATTTTTTTATTACGAATTGAATAATATTGGTTTTTTATTAAGGATGACTGCCTTACAGTTAAAAAAGTTTCATTGGCTTTTGTAATGTCACTTTGTACCAGACTCACTGTCAGTCAACTAATCACACAGTTAAGAACAATGTAATTCTACGATATAAGTATGATTACCTTCAAATTTCTTCGACTTAACCCTTGCTACATATGGAGCCCTTTCAAATGCTCCATCACCCTTGTCATAGACCATAGTTTCCTCTATATCTGCATTGGTGTCCTTTCTGGAAGGCATTTATTAATCATTATTTCAAAGGCTAACGTCTATTCTAGCATTAGCCAAAAGTTGACCAATGGTCATTTGCAACTACCGTACAATACAAGCAAGGTTGTGAAGGAAGAAGTAGAATTTCAATTATTAAAATTTTCAATTTTTGGAGAAATTTCCCAATATTTTCTCATTGTATTTTCGTATTGTGGAGTAAATTGGTGAAGAAACACATTGTCTTTTGCTCAATGTAATCTTCTGTAAAAGTTTCAATCCTCAAATTTGAATAAAATTAATTGCTGAAGTTGACTGACATTTTACAAGTTTTTCAAAAACTAAAGAGCGTTGAGGAAAAGCTCTGAATTTTGCCATTTGTTTGTTGATGATATCCGTGTAATATATACTTGATTTCATAATGAAATCAAGTTTTCCTATTTATTTTTAAGAAATTTATGAAATTAAATTTGCCTTGTATTTAAAATAGGTAAACTTTGTGCCCTCTGTGTACATTGCTTTGTGCGTACAATGAATTACGAGGTCTGTTAGTTAATCGCTCAACTCTTACTCTATGGCTTTTCTCAAAGCATTTATGATGAGAATTGATCGTCTTGAAGTGTGACAGTATTGCTAATTTTTTAATTCAAACTATGAAATTTTTATTACAATTAGTTTACTGGTACGAATTCTTCCCTGTTTGTTTAAAACTAACGATGAAGAATGCCACAATCCAGTTGTTGCAATTTTCTTGAATGACCTGGAATGTGTTACGTCAAGACTGGTTAATAACACCGAGTACATAATTGTTTTGGTATTACATGAGAAAATCACAAAGTAGTACAAAGTAGAAATCCATAGGCCTTACATTTTATCCTCCGAAAAACACTAAAACAACCAAACGTGCACCAACCAAACAATGCCGTAATTCCGAGAAGGTGACAAGGTTATGTTCGACAAATCTGGTGTCGCAACTGTATGTACTCCCAGTCGGAAGGACAATGCAAACAACTTCTTAACCGGACCCATCTTTGGCGGCAAATTTCATATCTAGGTTCATTTAAACGGAGACGAGCCTCAACTCAGGAAATGCAGCGAGACTGTGTAGGTGCGCTGTCTCAAGGTCAATTCAGTGCTCATGCGCAGAGAAGCCTTGCTGACTGTTATTTATCAACATTTTTTAAATTTTAGTATTATAACTTCAAAGACTATTGATGATTCTAACTTCAATATTTGCTACAAAAGCTGAAATGTAATTAACAATTGTTAAGCTTAAAATAAAACTATTATCAAAAAGCAACTGAATTACTTTACATTGCGCAAACATGTTTTTACGAAAGTTGCGTCATGTGGCTGAAAGTTTTAGACATGTGGAGTTTTTCAGCTAAAATGATCGTTTTTATGGTTCATGTGAGAAAGCAAATCCTACATTCATCTCAGATTTATGACATGGCAAGATGTTTTGCCTCTTGTCATAAAACTAAGACCCGTGTAGCATTCTCTATTTAAGTACATATCATTTGACATCTTATTTATGGCTTACCTGAAAAATATTGCATACTGTTCTCGAGTTTCATTGCTTTGTCCAACTTTAAGTGACTCCCTTAGACCATAGCGAACTTTAGAGTCAAACTTCCTGGAGAAAATAAACTGATGTTAGGTTTATTAAGTTCCGCATATTGAAGGTAATAGAAATTTTCTTAAACTCCTTACGAAGTGTTCGTTTTTGCTTAGGAGCTCTTCAAATGGGTCCCTTTTTAACATAATTTCTCTGAAGGGTTTCACATTCTATTCATATTTGTTGGGTTAAAAAGGGTTGCAGTTTAAGGGTTTTTTATGAAATTTCAATTCAGTAGCGTTAATATCGACAGAATAAGATTTATGCTATGGGCAATAGACCTCTCCCCGAAATGGTGACTTTTTTATAGCAGCTGTGGCATTAGTTAATTACAATAGTCTCAGATTTTGAGAACCAGTTTGATGGTGGCTATTTTGTGGAGAAAACTGGTTCTCAAACTGCGGAGTCTCTGTTAGTGACTATTCTCAGCTATAGATGGGACATTGCTTTCATGATAGTGAATGGCCTGTTGTAGACTTGGGCCATTCTATCAAGCTTATACTCAGGTTTGTAAAGTGGATTTTAATTGTGACCATTTCAGACAGCTTGGTTTAATAGCCATTTGATAAATGATTTCAAAAGTAATGGATATAATAATTTTTCATCGATCATTTTCTGTCTTTATTGAAAGGTGTAGTGGCAGTTATATTTTTAGCGGTATTTGTTTTTGTATGTTATCTCTGAGAGGCACTATTTGTTTAGGTAAATAAAACAAGTTTAAATTGATTAAAATACCTTGTTATATCATTTGAAAGATTTTTCTTGTGAATTTATGTTATTTGTAAAAGTTTACTACTTAGTGAAATAGGAAGTTATATTCAAATAGCCTGCTGTTATGCATTTGTAATATATTACACATTTCTGAAATTTCGAAATTTAGTCTAAATTACATAGCATGTTCAACAATTTCTTGATGAGATATGGCCATGTTTTAAGGTAGGTGGATACACAAAAAAATTAATTTTGACTGTTTTTTACATTTTCATATCATCTTAATTTTTAATTCTTGATGCACAGTATACTGAAGAAAAATAAAATCATTCTGAAAATCCAAAGTTGTTTTTTAGCTATATTTGACCAAGCCTCAGTAAGTCATATGGCTTGACTGCTCACCAGCTCAGTGATTGACAACTGGGGCGGAGCTTATATACAAGGACACTAGCTCTAATCTAACCCTGTCAACAAGCATTGCGTAACCGGGCAATCGAGAGTGATGTACCAGCTGATATTGGTGTTGTAGCAAGACCAAGAATAAAACAATTCTATTTTTGACCATGTGAAAGTTAGTAGTGAAATGGTGAACTAGCTCCTGTTCCGAGCCTGAGCCTGTTTGTCTATCTGCAAAAAAATTAAGTTGAGTACGCCAAGCCCTACCGAAGCCATCACTGCACTCAGCTTGAGGAGTCCGTGCAGAAATTGTGCATGTATAAGAGAAGTCGGTAATATAAGGTCAGTTGTCTTGCGAGAGGACGCTGAGTGTCGACGTGGGTGGTGTTGCACGATTCGGTGAGAGTGCATACACGCGCTGTGAAGACAAGCCGCGCGCGCGACACATGGACAACTACATGCCGTCAGAGTAGAGTCTTCGCAGATAAACCGTGCTTCTGTGCTGGGAACGTGCCGTGGAGAAACTAGGCTGTCAAACCCAGAGGATTTTTAACTTGCCACTGGCCGTAACCCAAAGAATTAGAGAAATGACCCAGTGTTCAACATAACAAAAAATTTTCTAGTGCATAGATTCAAACGTAACCCTGAATTAAAACTCATGATATTATACGATTTTAGAGGAAAGCAATATAAGAAACTTTAGTAACTTGAGAATCTCACCCAAGCGGCGCTATTTGCGCAGAAAGTGATATTTTCTTATCCCAAAGTCCATTCGGTACAGGCACGTAAAAATGTTGAACCATTACTATGAAAGTAGTTCTTTATCCTCGTCGCCAATATTGTTATGTAGGCAGTAACGCGGCGATTTGATATAACACATATATTGGTTGATGATAATATTGGAATACTAACAAATAGGTCTGTGTAATATAGTTAGAGAGTCTTTTACAAACTGAGTGGAGAGTTCAGATGAATCGTATAAACAATCAACACATGGTGGTCGGCACACCAGTACAGCAGACAATAGATCAACGCTAAGCTCCGCCCACGTGACAGCCATATTTGTTTTGGTCGTCTGTCGTGCATCACAAGTTCGAAAAAATGATTAAAATTACGCTGTAAACAAACAGGTATGTCACATTTTCTAAATATGAAGTAAATATCAGCTTTATTTCTAGTACTTCAACAAAAATTGGAACATAATGACCACGCATTCTGAACGAAATTTGATCTCAAGTGGCAATCGATGACTGCTTAACTTCAAAGCCGTTTTTCTCGGCTCGTGATTTCAGGATAGTGACACGATTCTCGGGCCTATTTTTCCACAACACGTGGGTCAATTTTAACGAAAGTTGCAAATTTGAAATCCTCTTGGACTGAAGTAAAATCGCGTGCCAGGGTTTTTTTGATAAATGGACCAGATTTTTAGTTATTAGACGGAAAGTGACCAAATGACAAAAAGTGGCGTGCTTGCCCCAACTCACACACAAAAAAAATGCCACAAAATCAAGATCATAATGATTTTGTACATATATTTGGTATGGATAAGTAGAATATTGCGTAAGGAAATAGTTGATGGTGATCCCTGTGCATTTTGAAAAAAAAAATCTAGGTAAAATTGAATTTGTTGAAAATTAAAAAATACGATTTTTTAAAAAAACGAACTACAAAAAAAACTTTTTTTCGATTTTTGTCACTTTCAGAGTCATGTCTAACTACTTAAAACTCCTTTTTACTCATTTTAGTTAGGAACCTGGAGATTTGATCAGTGTATACACGTACCTTAAGGTGTTGTACAAAACTATATAGATGTGGGACACAATTCTAACTCTTGGAATGAACATGGCTTTCATTTGTTCATTTTAACCAGGCACAAAATCGCTCCAGATTTGAAAGCACTGTATCCTAAAAAGATGACTGCCTCCTGTGGTGATCAAGCTACATGTCAATTTTTTGTCAAGAATACTTGCTATTTACCGTAAATTGTATGCTATTTTGCTAATTAGTTACTATTTCTTAATATTACGAATGTGTACTAAAATACAAATTTCAAACAACAAAATTTTGCAATCTATGTAGCTAAATAGTGAGCTATTTATCAAGAATTCACTATAGATTTACAAATGGGGTACCCCATGGCTACTGTTTTGAGTGGAAAGAACTGACAGTACCTTGAAATGCGGATTTAATTAGCGGGATGTGGGATGTTTTTTTGTACATTTGTTTTATTCCGGTCATGAAGTGTATACTCACTGGTTCAACATCTGTCTCAAATCAGACATGTCCCTTTCACTGTTATCTTTGATTCCTTGTATGAAAACTAAGTCATACCGGCTCATAACCTACAATGTAAAAACAGGGTTTCAGTCACATTTTGCTCCAAATGTATTCCACTTCAGACCCATTTGTAGATCGAGGGTTATATTTGGGAATATGAGAAAAATTAGTTATTTGTTGACTCTTACTAGCAGAAATTCCTGGCATTTTTCATTTTTGGTTTCGGAAATGCCGTTTTCCTTAATCCCCAGCTCCATATCAATATGGATGAACACAGCATTGCCACAAAGTGCTGGATCAAGTAGGGATCATCTGTGATCATTGTGGGCTTTCTTTTCAAGCTTCGACGGTCGTGCTGGTGTCAACACGGAAGCTACATGTATGATCCAGGCAAACTTTGATGATAGTCTACGTATTCACAGTGTTTGTCTGTTAGCACAGTCTCCGTAGTACTGTTAGCACAGTCTCTGTAGAACTGTTAGCACAGTCTCCGTAGTACTGTTAGCAGTCTCCATAGTACCTCCAAATTAATTTGTGATGGTAGCCCTGAAAATCTAACTGTACGGATGTGCTTTGTGTAGCCACCATGTAGGGTTCGAGGACAACCATACCTCTGCTGTCATGGGTCTAAAAGTCTTCTCGGTCTGCAAGGACTCATACGGACAATTTAGGAAGAGCTATGGCTGCCCTTGGACTCTATGCTTGAGTTACATGGACCAGCCCGGATATCGTCATCTCCCCGATCCGTCATGGATGAACGTGGCAGTTTTGAACTTTACAAAATTTCCTTATTGGCCTCCTGGAGGTCCAAGGGCCTTTCCATATGTTCCAGGACCAACGGATCACCGCAGACCATCATGGTTCATATGCCCGATCTTGCTGGATGTGGTCCGTGTTGACCCGCCACCTGTATTGGACTGGGGCTTTATATACATTCAGGACCTTTCTATGTAAAACTTTATAGTGTGTAAAGATCTCACTGGTTCGAAATTCCCATATCAATTTTAAAAATTTCATCTTGTGTACTTGGTATTTAATAATCATTGAAAAACTGATGTAGGCCACAATAAGTGACAAGGCAATCGAACAACACTGCTTAAATTTCCTTGTTAAAAATGCACTTAGTGATAAAACCTACATCGACGATCACTCCTATCGTCATTGGATCTTCCATCTTCTTTGTGCCAAAGTTGTTGATGTGCCATGATGCCATCCTGTATCCATCCGTTACCATGGTTATGCTGAATACTATAAGAAGCACCAGACTTCTACAGGTAGACATTGTTGTACCTCACACCTGTCCCTGCAGTTTCAGTTGTGGTAAAAGTTGTGAAATGCGAGGTTTATTTTTGTTTAAATGTGTCAGTCTGGGTTATTGTTAAGATATAAATCTTGCCCAATATCCACTACAAATTTTATTTTTAGTGACATTATTTTGCAGTTGTTTTAAATTATTTCCTGCTTGTCTACCTATTGTGTTAGAGGATGGGTTCAAATGAACCGTACTAGTGACGGTTCAGTGACCAACTTTTAACTTGTAAAGTTTAACATATATTTTATACTGGTGTGAAAAATGCCATGAATAAAGGTATTATTGGAGTTAAAATTCAGATAATTTTGTTTGATTTTCAATGGCTTTGGGGGTTCTCATCTTTCATCATGTTTGATAACAATGAAGTTAACAAGTGAGACATGCCTGTTTTAACACTTTCAGATTCAGGAGTGAGACATGCCTGTTTTAACACTTTCAGATTCAGGAATGATGTTGTGACAATTAATTTTATAAACATATTAACTAATAAAAGTAAACTTGGTTGAGTCATGTTGGCATGTTGCTATCCACAAACTGTTTTGTTTGAAATGTGTTCATCCAGGCGTGACTTTTTGTGGCTTTCATAAGATATTTGAACTGTGGTGGAATATTTTAATTTTGTCAAGTTGTACTTACAATTAGAGCCCAGGTGAGTGCACCCAGTACTTGCTAAGTACTCTAGTATGATGATGTTGACTATTAACCATTTCAAATGTACTGTTTTCAGTAAAATCCCATGAAGCTCCAAAATTTCCTTTTTTCCTTTTCCACTTGCCCATCATATTTTGTGCTGAATAGTTAAAGAATAGGTATACACCTCCATTTTGGTTGATATGGATTCATATTAGAGTTAATCAATAAATGATCGTCAGTCATAGAAGTTTTCATGGAACACCTCTTGTTACTTTATCATTGATTAGTGACGCAAAAATGTATAAAAACAACATACTTGTCGGAATTTGAAGAATTCTGCCAAGTAATTATCATGGTTGAAGTTTGCATGAAGTTGGCAGGCACTTGAATTTTGGATAAGGCAAACATAGTGTGTCCCTACTGCCCCAAACATGGTGTGTCCCTACTGCCCCAAACAGAGTGTGTCCCTACTGCCCCAAACATGGTGTGTCCCATCTGCCTCAGTGTTATGGAAGACTAGTGTCATTTCCTTCTAAGCTGTGATAAATATTCTGAATTGAGACAAAATTATATGAAGCAGTATTACTGGTGTTTTCCGTCTGTTTTCAAGTTCAATAGATTAATGTCAACAAGTGATGCTGCTAAATTAGTTAACCTAAATGCTTTTCTTTGAAAGCTTGCTGCACTCCTAGTATGTTACATGTTGTCCCTTTGAACAATGACCCTATGACCTTTATTACAGAAATAAATCGATTGATCTGTATGAATTCATATAAATGATTCACTTGAATACATATATTGAATGACATTTTATGATGAATTATTATCAGCCAAAACTACCTTTGTACATGTACAGTGCAAATGAAACTATTGAAAAATGTTCCCCTTATTATGAGTATTGATGGACTCTATGTCATGAGGTTGACTTATGCATCATTCACAGGAGTATTACGAGTCATTTACTTAGCCATATCATGATTTATTTACTTATTTATTTATGTAATATTTACAATGAAGGTAGCCCCAACAGTTCACACTGCTTTCCATGGGGTCCTCAGTAAAAACATACAGACAGTAAGACAAACTAACAGAATTACAAAATGAAAGACAATATTTAAATAATCAATAAAGAATAAGAAATTAACATGGAAAAACCGATGAAACAAAATTAAAATTGATAAATGGAAGGTAAAGAAAGTAAGATAAGATGATTAACTAAAATAAGGAGGCAGTGTGGCCTGGTTGATAAGTGCCCGCTTTCTTTACTCGAGGTCGTGGGTTCAAGTCCCACCAGGTCACACTGCTAAACCCTTGAGCCAGGTTTCTAGCTCCTCAGCTCGGTTTTAACCATATATTAATAAAGCATAAAAATATTTCCAGGTGATCAGTGCAATGGGCCCACATGCAAGGCCTGCGCACATCTGGTACAACGTGTATCAGACCGCCTGCAATTAAAAAAAATTAACTAAAATATGAATAATTAAAAACAGACAATAAATAATTAATAAAAGTAAGACATAAATATACTCGCTTGTACACACATGCACTCTTACACACAAAAAAAACATACATACATTATTACATACATACATACATACACACACATGAATGCACAAGTCAACAGCATACACAAACATACACATTATATACACAGTGAATATAAATAGTCTGATATGGGGATACTGAATGTAAATTTGCTAAACAGAACACATCTACATGAAGTTAAATCAATTTCTTATAATTCTTTTAAAGGTTATCAAGGATGGTGCATTTGGCATCTGCAGGGAGATTGTTTTGTAAATAGGGCCCGCTGTAAGAAAAGCATTTTTCCCAGTTTCGTTTTTGGGTTTCGGAAGATTGAAGTTGATGTTGACTTTTGCTTCATTCGCAGGACTATTACCAGTCATTTACTGAGCCGGACTATGAAGATTACAGAGGAGAGGCGAACTTACATTTCAAGCAGAGACAGGAATGTTTCAACAAGGCACAAGAGGCCCATCGACGAGGCATGAAAGAGGTGAGCACTTTTACATGCACCTAGAATTTGTATTGTTCAGTAGCCAATGGGAAACTGACTTGATATTATGTAGCTTGTAGTTATGAAGAGTCAGTGAAGTATTATTTGGCCGGTTAGAGGCAATAATGAAGACACCAGGTTCAGGACAGTAGGTTTATGTTTGAAGACTAAGTACTGAAGACTAAGTACCGAGAGAACTACTTCATTCACAGCAATATATGACTACACTACATAGTAATACTATACTACAACAGTCGGGTACTCTTTTTGTTGTCTGAATAGATTTGAGAACAATAACCTTTTTCTGTAATATGTGGGTGTTTATGGACTAAGAGTCCCCCTCCACTAACTAAATACACAACTGTCCATTCTCACTAGCACCACCTTGTGAATTTCAAGCTTGCGATGTCGTTCAGGAAACTTTAAATCCTAATGTCCTTAAGATTGATCATCGTATAACTTATTTTGTATGCATGACTTTCTACAATAGGGCCGTCCCAGATTACACAACAACACTCAAATCTCACTGTATTTACCCACAATGCTGTAAACGTCTGTCAGGCACAATTTCTGCCTTGTTTTCAGGCCTTTGGAGTTTCCATGGCTTTCCATGGTTGCATTACTCTATCCGTCCTTCCAATGCCAACAAAATGTTATCGCTGTGCTGTGGGCTACAACTCGTGTATGAGAAAGTTTGATAAACTGGACAAATACCTGTGGATGTGTGATTTGAAATTCTTTGCCTTCCCGACATCATTGAGAGACACAAAAATGTCACACGCTTTCTTATCTCTGGGACAAAGGAGTGTTCTGTCGCCTTGTAATCCGTGTTCGCCATATTAGATAATTCTGTAGAATTGGTGACTTAACTACTTCAAACACTTGTACACCCAGGGGCGGATCCAGGATTTTGAGTTGGGGGGGGGGCAGGGCAGCATATTAGCCAGGATTTTGCCTGTCAGACATTCGCACCTCCGAACTGCTTCATGGAATCTGGGAGAATTTTAGGGGGGTCCATGGCCCCCTTGGCCCCCCTCTAAATCCGCCACTGACACGTGTAGGATGTCCCATAAGATGTTAACAAAATACACCTGAAATATGAAAACAGTTTTACTGGGAACTACAGAAATCCCAAAGTTTGTATTACGAAGCTTGGAATTGGGAAAATGCCTTATATGGCTTTAATTCCAGTGTAATATTGTATGCCCTGTCGCTGTTGGCTCAGAACATTATTTTGTTTATATTCTTCTGCAGGTTGCAGTGTTCTATGCACAACAAGGTCGCCTTCACACGGAGAAAATACGCCAGGCTAACATCAGAGCGGCGCAAAAAATCTTGGAGACAAAGTTTGTTTCTCAGATTTTTCCTTTAATTAAGTCATTGATGTAATTATTAGTGGTTCAAATTACAGCAAGCTGATGTTTAAATAATCTCAATGGAAAATTTCTAATGGGATCGCATCATTGGTTTTGAAACAGTTGTCTAAATGTAAATTTCACAAGATATAAAAGTAGTAGGAATAGTCTTCTTGTGTTGTATTTAAAAACTACTGTAAAATTTTTTTTTGTCTCTTCTGATAAATTTCTATGTTGTGAGACTGACTTAGTGAAGGAGTTTTCATTGTAGATATGAAAACTGGTAAATGGCATGTTCTTTAATTTTCAGAAATGTTGCCCTAAACCAGGCCAATGTAATAGACATGCATGGTCTGCATGTTGCCGAGTCTATAGAAGTTCTGCATAGTGTCTTGACTGTTAGAAAAGAAGGTGAGTTCTTCAATCAGTGACACTATCATTACTGTACATTGATTGCAATGAGCTGTCAATATACAAGAGACAAACATAATCATTATTACCACCAGGCAAAGAATTCACTAACGTGCAAGGCTTGGAATTTTCCGCGGAAACGCGGATTTACGCTTTTTTCTTTTATTCCCTTCACGTATTTTCGTTATACTTCCGCGTAAAAAATAGGATTTGCCATAAAATTATCGTGTCAAATTGGTTTCTCACCGCGGCGTTGCCAACGGCACGAAAAGCAGAAACTGCTTTTTATATTTCGGAGGAACGAAAATTGTAATTGTGGATCACAGGCACTGGAATTTCGCGATGACTCATAACCATATACAAGAAACATGCTTTCTTATTAGTGAGTGACATCAGAGGCAATCGAGGAACAGATAAATTCAAGTGCCTGTGTCTGGGATTGCGTGGTTCATCAATGGCGTCTCCATTTGGTATAAAATCGCGGTGACAAATAGTGCGATTCTGCGGTCAAAATGCGTGGAGCGTGGAGTAAACAGAATATTTCATGGAAAAGTGGATAAAAGAAATGGTCAATGTCTTCACAAACAACGTAAGTCAAGGTTTGTGATCTGTAAGTTTTGAGAGAGGAACAATTACGGAGTGCGTCGTTGAGTCGCCTTGGACTAAGTTGGAGTCGGAGGACCGACTGGAAACGATGAAACACTAGAAATAAAAACGCCTCCTGAAGGGAGATTCAACCGTAACCGGTTATTCGTTGGATTGGAATCGTGGGATGTGAGTGATGTATGAAATTCTTTTGTTTGATCCCACATGCACGCCCATTGCCTTTGGCTGCTAAGCTAAGCCCTAAGCCTAAGTCTAGGCCTGACCGCTTGAGTGCGATTTTCTACGTGCCGCCGAAACTGGATACAAAGTCCTATTTTCGTTACTGCAAATGCGTTTAAATTGCCTTTTATGTATTTCAATTTATTTTTACATTTTTAGTGTTCTAATTTGTGACTGGAGTTTTGCAGTTTTAGAGAAGTGATCACATGACAGATTCTGAATGATCTGATTGGTCTAAGCCATTGTTTACAAATTCTGCCAGACTATTTTCAGTGTCCTCGCTTATGTCACATAGTTTCTTCTCCACCAGCGTGGCTTATGTACAATTAACTCCTGTAATTACTGTTTGGCCAACTTAGGAATGTGTTTGATACATTCTATAAACTATGTTCTTTTTGACTTTCATTTTTCCATGCTAACAGTTGGAGTATGAGCCACAGGTTTTCGTCTTGAATTTTTTTCATTTGCATTGGAATTAAAATTTTTGTTGTAATTAAATGTGTACGTACTTCAGGCTTTCTAAATAATATATGGATCGATTTTCATTTTTTGTGTAATTTTGTATCATAATTATAAGAATTAAAAATAATTTTATTGGTCTCCCTTGGTGCAACAAATCAAGAAAGCTCCTGCCACTCAGACTGCAAATTTTTCATCATTATCGTTATTATTGTAATTTTAAAAAAGATTTTTTGTTGCATATAATTGCCTTCATTGTTGTTGCTGAAATAGATATCAAGTACTGCTTAAGATGAGTGTGTTTTGCCAACACGACATAGTAACTTTCGATCTGTTGAGGTATGATTTAGATTGAAATGTGTATTTAGGGCCATAAAATTTTCCTCTTCATTTGTCATGGGTCATTCCAAGCCCTGAACGTGGTTATGAAGGTGGGCGTTTATGTCATAAACAGTGTTTTGCTCTCACATAAAATGCTGTGTTGCCTTTGCAATAATGTCCGTGTGGCTGTCGTAGCTGTGATCGGATTTGCAACTTTAGATGATGTGTGCCCTTGCAATCTCTGAACTATTTGTGAACTGTAATGTATGGTTAATATGGAGCTCTAGTCTTGACTTTGTTTACTTAGAATTGGCCATTCGACCAGACAAGCGCAGGATGTCCATTGAGGTGATCACTGGCCGGGGTAACAACAGTCGAGGAGGCCAGGCTAGGATCAGACCAGCAATTATTGACTACTTGAAGAAAAACAATTACAAGTAATGACAAGATCTGCTGAAACTGATGTAGTTGTTCAATATCAAGTTAACATTTATTATAAGATTCTTCATGTTATACTCTTCACATGGTATTAGTTTTAATTAAAAGGTGGCAATGTACCTTGGACTTCAGTATGTAAAAGGGTGACTGATTGTAATTGTTGTTTTAACGGCAATAATCGGTTGTAATGTGTCCACATTTTGAGAACCAGTTTGATGCCCATTATTCAGTGGAGAAAACTGGTTCTCAAAATGCAGGTGCGTTATATCCGACCATTGCCATTGTAGCAATAGTCCTTTACATCTGTAATTCCAAGATTAAATGTACGGTTCATTCTTCTTACTTGAAAACATCTTCCTGTTTCTGTACCCAGATGTTCAGGTGATTATTGACTGTATAAGGTCTACTTATCCTGTGGTATCATCTCTCTTGTACTCTCTACTTTTTGCCAGATTCACCCACCCAGGTCCAGGAGTAGTCAAAGTACATTTCTGAGAGTCAGATGAACGCAATTTTCCTGTGGCTACGAACAGTCTCCTGGAACCTTTGGCTCCAATTAAGAACCAAGAGTGTGCAAAAGTCAAGACAGCTAGAGCTTTCAGTTGCTGCAACGGCAATCTGTCATGCAGGACATTTTATACCATTGAATGTTGTCACAAATGACAAATGTAAGAATTTGGCTGGTGGACTATTCTAACATTGTTGGAAGTACATGTTTCATCAAAACCAATAGCATTCTGCTGAAGGTACGTTTGTCATCAAAACCAATAGCATTCTGCTGAAGGTACGTGTGTCATCAAAACCAATAGCATTCTGTTGAAGGTACTTTTGTCATCAAAACCAATAGCATTCTGTTGAAGGTACTTTTGTCATCAAAACCAATAGCATTCTGTTGAAGGTACTTGTGTCATCAAAACCAATAGCATTCCGTTGAAGGTACTTGTGTCATCAAAACCAATAGCATTCTGCTGAAGGTACTTGTGTCATCAAAACCAATAGCATTCTGCTGAAGACAAATATAAGCACTACAGCATTTCAATATATCAGGCGTGAAGTTACTAGGAGCATGAGAGGTTCCTATTTATTGTAATGTGTGAATCTTGCACTTTAATGTGTGATATGATGAGCGTTCACTCAACATTGCTTTGTAAATCAAATGTACACGATGTAAAATTCAACACCCGGCTATAATCATTACTTAGGGGACTGCATTGAGTACTGACTGACTTCGATTTCATGTTAGAAAAATATGTCGAGTGCGTTGATAAATCTTGAAAAATCACATCTGATTCAAAGCTATGCTTGAGTGCATTGTCAATAAATCCCGTTCATTGAGTTTTTAAAATTTGTTGCAGTATTAATTTAAAAGTTGTTTTTTATTGCTCATTTTAGGCTTTCAAGAATTTCAATGTTTCAATTTTTTCTGTGCTTTTATATTAAATTCTTTATTATAGACTTCCGTTCATTTTTAATTTCCATTTTTGACATGAAGAGGTAAATTTTATTGGGACTACAAGTTGTGAACATCGTTTATAATAAAATTATTTTGAATATCTTTTACACGCGATGATATTTGCAAAAATTGAAATTCATTGTTAATGCAAATTTCTGGTCAGTAAATACAGTAAAAATCATTCAGTTTGGTGCAAGGCTTGCCAGACAGGTGGTGTATCATTCAGTTTGGTGCAAGGCATGCTAGACGGGGTGTATCATTCAGTTTGGGGCAAGGCATGCCAGACAGGTGGTGTATCATTCAGTTTGGGGCAAGGCATGCCAGACAGGGGGTAAAGTAACTTGTTACTGTGTAGTCAGTACAGTAGGTGTGGGTAAAGATGTCACAAAGGAGCTTTTGGTAAAATTGCCAAGATTTAAAAATTAGGAAATGGTGATTTTAGCAATTATGTTTGTCCTAAATTGAAGAAGTAAAACTGTATTAGGACTTCATCTGACTAATAGGACTGATAGCATTGTAATTAAACGGTGGTCTGGATTAGAACAATGGCATGAGGCTATTTTCAGGATTTTGGCTTGTAAATTCTCCAAAACTTGCATCTTCAGCTTGCAGTATAACCAGTGGCTTATTCTCGGAAAAAGTTGATAGTATGCCTAAAATAAAATGTAAATAAAAGTAAAGATCTTAACCAATACTTTTCACTAAATGAACTTGAAAATTTACTCTAATGTAGAGTGCAATCTGGCACGAAGTAATGATTCATGAGAGCACATGCCTTGGCTCAAGTCAGGTCAACGTCGTCTCTCTTCAGCACCCAGCTTTTCTTCGTTTCCCAAGGAAGGCCCAGGAAAAGATGTGGCAGGAGATGTAGTAGTGGTGTGGTACTTTGACGTATTCATGGTGTTTGTCTTTCTTTTCCCTACTTTGCTCTTAGTTATCACATAAAGTTCATCACTTTTTTAGCTGCCACTTCCAAATAAAACATTTTCACTTATGCAATATATTTCCATACACTTTGTAAAAACACCTTTCTCGATTAATGTAACATTTCATAAACCTCAGTTAGAAATTTGGAAGTTGAGACAAGCGTCGGAGTCCAATTTAACTAAAATGTCTACTTTATTAAGAGAGCCTTAACAAACTAACACCCATACCTGGTCTGGTTATAAGTTTTGTACCGGTGTAAGTAAGCGTTCAGACTTTAGGTGGAGTGGCATCCTTCTAGAGAAATTGGCAGAAGTTAAACTGAATTAACTGCTTAAATTTGGACTTGCTGTTCTTTTATCAAATATATTTATTTTGCTAGTTATTTGGTCTTGGTAGCAGTTTGTGGGAATATTTTTGAAAGTATACTAAAACGGTTGCTTTTTACGCACCCACATATTTATACGTGGGTGCATATTGTTGTCATCTCTCTCTACCCGCAGCTCTATTTCCTAAACCCCTTGCAGGATCTTATTGAAATTTGGCAGTGTTCCTATGCGGCTGACAATAAATGACAAGTTTCGAACCAATCTGAGCACTGCTGTGCCCCCAAGAGGCAGTTTCATTGTCTTCGGAATTCTTCGATGAATTTTTGTGAAATTTGGCCATAGGTTTTAGTAAGGATGTTAGGACACCATTACATTTTTGGACGGATTTTACACCACTTTGTGGCCATTTTTGCACCCGTTTTCTATCTGCCATACTGCTCAAAGGATCGTTATGAAAATTTAAGGTGTGTTCCTGATGAGGCTACAATTAACATTGACTTTCAGACAAGTCCGACTACAGTGTTGCCCCATAGTGGTGATTTTGTTTTTTTTTGCGTCTGTGGCTGAGTCTCCTCAATTTTTTGAAGGTGCTTTGCGATATTTGAAAGATGAATTCCTATGGAACAGACAACAAAACGGTAACGAGTGTCGAACTGATCCAAATTCTACTGAGCCCTCTCGTGGCAAAATGTTTTTTATGTTTACCTTCAATAGTCTGTATCTTCGGAGTTCATTAAATTCAGCAAACACGTTTCCATAAAGGAGACAAAAGGGCCTTTCATTTTGGACAGATTTGATGTTTTCTGCACCACCTAGTGGCCATTTAAAACATTATGCTTTTGATATTTGTATGTCTATCTGCCAAACCACTCCATGGATCATTATAAAAATCGACAGTTGTGTTCCTGATGAGAAGACCCCGGCTGAAGTTGATTTTCCTACGTTTCCGACTATGCTGACTGCACCTACGACTGCATCTTCTTAACCCTTTGAAGGATCTGCGAAATTTGGCAGATGCACTCCTATGGCAACAAATGACGGATAATTTTCGACCAATCAGACTATAGCTGTGCCCCCTAGTGTTGTTTTTTTCAATTGGCTTATTTTCATGAAATTGGGCAAATAGTTGCGTATTACAGAGACGGCACCCCTTCAATTCAAATGGGTTTGACCATAGACGTCATAATGATGTCTATGGGTTTGACGCACTCTATGCCATCTATTGCCCATTTTTGTGACACTAAAACACCTTAGAAGTGCGGGCGCATTTCATCGCTCTGTGTTGCTCTTCTTAATTATGAGGTGACCTTTTGAAAATGAATTAATAGAGTGGAAAATTATCAACAACTAAATATATAATGGGGAAATGAACACTTAAGTAGAGTTATCAACACCAGGCCTAATCAAAGCACCACATAACGAGTCGTATTTCATTAGTTGTTTTACTGTATAAAAAGCTTGCTACAAAAACTGACATTTTCTAGTCTACACAATATACATGCTATCTAACACTGACTATAAGTGTTATACTCCAATATTAACTAAATGGCCTGGCACAGATTACGTCAAAGTGAGATGCCACACAAATTACAAAATATGTGAACTTAATGGTGCAAACATGGAGAGTATTCTACCTGAAATGGTAAATTTTGGCACTTGTTATAACAATGGAGACTTGACAGTTTGAGGACTATAGCTAGTGTTGCATGTAACCTAGTCACGTTGCAATTGAACAGGTCATCCTGAGGGTCAATTATTATATAACAGAAATTTCTGAAAGGGTCTTCACCAAGAAAGCCACCACTACCGAAACAAGGTTCCAAAAAGCCCATGTGGGTAATTCAGGATGGTTTCAGGGAGCACGGGGTGCTTGTGTGGAAAATGAGACTACGGTGACATTAACTGTTCAATTTACGTCCTAAAAAAAGATCGTATATTTCAAGTTAATCAGATTTGTCACTGGATTTTCCTTTGAGTTGCTAAACTGATGTCAAAGTGAATCCTAGCAGGCATTTCAAGTAGATGCCTGAAGAGGGCATTGCAGTTAACAACACTGAAAGAAGTCCCAGGGTTTTTTATGTTAAACCACAACCGAAAATTGGGCATTCTTAAAAGAGCCCTCTGGTAACCTGACAACAAGACTTCAGATAAAATGTTCTGTAAAGACAAACAAAATACTGTGACGTCTACTGCAACTTTGAACTATTGGAAGAGATGTGCTATGCAATTAAAAATACAAACAGAGCCATCTTCAATTAAAAACTTGCGTTTTAAATTCATTTTGGAAGTTCTTACATCCCAATTTTACAAGATGAATTGTTCAGACGCGATATATTCTAGATCTGCTGCATAAAACTACTTGTTCATATTTGCAGGTAACAACACCCGTCATTGGCTTACATAAATTGCATAAATCTAATCTACTCCAATCAGATCATTTCTCCAACCACTTCACCAACATTATTCACATTGCATACTCTTATTACAGCACTAAGTTAATACCAAACAGGTGTTTTTAAATATCCCTTTGTTATTAAGCTTGCATTCAAAAGCAACTAACAGCTACATGACAACAATTTACAATCAACTAATAAATAAATAGATGTAACTGATTACTGTACTGCAACAAGGAAATGACCAATCCGTTGTTCATCCATGTACTCTCATGTTAACTTTGGTATTGAATAGTTGTCACCAGTAGGTTCCTTCAAAATGTGAGAAAAGACCACAAAGTGTCAACTACACGGCACCTTAAGCAAAGATTGGCCCACGCATCTAATCCTGTCATCTGCATGTTCAGAGAACAGGAGGAATAAACTGAACACGTTACCATTCAAGATCACAACCTCAGCACACTGTGTTCCCTTCAAGAAAATACACAAACTCGATATGTCCAGACACCAGGAGTCTGTTACATCTATATTAGTTCAGCACCCTGTAATCAGTGATTAAATTTAGCTTCTTGGTAGACACTTTGCTGCGAATTTTACTAATCCCTCAAAAATTCTCATTCATTCAATGAAGATATCTAATCATGATTACAGTGACGGGCGTCCAATTCTAAGGTATGATTGAGTACACAACCATCCATGAAACAGACTCCTGATTTAGAGTTTTCTATCACTCCCATAACTCAGCAGACAGATATCAACATGCACACTATGAAATTATAAAAATGCGATTATTGAATAGGATGCCATTAAAATGAAGCCTAAAACAAATTGGCTGACGTCTACTTCTTCTTGCCATGTTTGCCCATGGTAGCTGCTTGCTGGGCTTGTTGCTGCGATTGAATGGTGGACATTTTGCGTTTCTGGAACAGCGACATATCGTCGTCCAGCTGACGTTTTTTGTCCTCCATTTTCTTCTTTTCATCGGCGTGTTGACGTTTCAAGCTGTCAAACTTGGCGTGGAGCTGCAAGATAACAAATTTTTTATTTTTTTCCCAACCATTAGGAAAAAATTAACGTCGGACATTAGTTTTCCATAACGGGTAGCACTGAAAGGAGTTGAGAAGTAGTCGAACTGTGATACACAGAAGGTAACATTGAAAGGAGTTGGGAAGTAGTCCAACTGCGATACACAGAATGTAACATTGAAAGAAGTTGGGAAGTAGTCCAACTGCGATACACAGAATGTAACATTGAAAGGAGTTGAGAAGTAGTCCAACTGTGATACACTGAATGTAACATTGAAAGGAGTTGAGAAGTAGTCCAACTGTGATTCACAGAATGTAACATTGAAAGGAGTTGAAAAGTAGTCCAACTGTGATACACTGAATGTAACATTGAAAGGAGTTGAGAAGTAGTCCAACTGTGATTCACAGAATGTAACATTGAAAGGAGTTGAAAAGTAGTCCAACTGTGATACACAGAATATAACATTCAAAGGAGTTGGGAAGTAGTCCAACTTTCATACACAGAATGTAACATTGAAAGGAGTTGAGAAGTAGTCCAACTGTGACACACAGAATGTAACATTGAAAGGAGTTGAGAAGTAGTCCAACTGTGATACACTGAATGTAACATTGAAAGGAGTTGAGAAGTAGTCCAACTGTGATACACAGAATATAACATTGAAAGGAGTTGGGAAGTAGTCCAACTTTCATACACAGAATGTAACATTGAAAGGAGTTGGGAAGTAGTCCAACTGTGATACACTGAATGTAGCACTGAAAGGAGTTGGGAAGTAGTCCAACTGTTATACACAGAATGTAACATTGAAAGGAGTTGAGAAGTAGTCCAACTGTGATACACAGAATGTAACATTGAAAGGAGTTGAGAAGTAGTCCAACTGTGATACACAGAATCTCTCAGGACTTTTCAAAAAGGTTTGTTGCAATTGAAGGTCGTTATTCTCCTGTCACCTTGTACACAGTGGAGTTAGTTCAAAAGTTTGCGGAATGCAAAGCTATAAACAACTCCACATTACAAAACCGGCACATTGCAAGGCAGATTGACTTCTAGAATTCACAAACTTTTTCAATCAATGCGCCACACGATAAACAAAACATTGCTGGTTATACTACCAAACCATGTACATTGTCAGAACCTTCAATGCACCTGTAACAAGAGGGTTCAGATATGTGTACAACCTTCCAAGACATTGCCCTGTCACAGCTGGACGAGATCATTTAGATCGAAGCTGATGCCTATTTTCTCACCAACAATAACTCAATTTGTTTCATCTAGAACATGGTGGAAACCTGACCTCTTGTTCTAATATTTTAATCGACTAAAGGCAAAGATACAACTCAGTTCACCCCTTAAAAGGTATCCCACAGGTCCACTCACTTCCTTCTCAGCTTCCTTGAGTTCTGCCTCCTTCTCTTTGACACGCACAACAAACATTTGCCTCATTTCTTCCTCCTTGCGTTGAAGATCAGCCAGATGTTGATTGCGCTTCTGCTCAAACGACTGTTGGAAGCTGAATTTAAAAAGCACAAAGATGATGCCAGTACAAAATACATAGTCTGAAAATACAGCAGATCATACATTTTCAAATTGACAAAGTAATTTATAGAGCAAAACAATGAATCTAAGATCAAGTACAAAACAACAATGAACATTACGATGACAGCTGTGATGCACAGTAGAGAGGTGGGGAGAACTAATGAGGACTGCGATGAGGACAGGGAAATGGTAATCCTGGTCTATGAGCTTGCAATAAAGCACATGAACAAAATAGGGTGGAGGGGGGGGGGGCTAAAGAGGAAACCGCACAAAAGAAAGAGGGGGGTGAAGACACTTGCTACTCGACTGACCTTTGGTTTTCACTGTCTGAGAAGCCCATCTCTGTCAGCTTGCAACGTCGGTACAGCTCGTAGTGTCGTGAGTGCAACTGTTCCACCAAGTCCTGCATGTTGGTGCGCAGCAACATCTCACGCAGCTTCACAAAGTCGCAGTGATTCTCATTCTCAACTGGAATACACAGAGTGAGAAACATAAATAGGAGTAATGAGACTCTGAGGAAAGCAATAGCAGAAGACAGGACAACAATGACAATTATGATAGTTCGACATAAAGAAACTAATTTCTGTTGAAGAATCTGGTAACACAGAGTAGTAGGGATTGTGTAGTGTAAGACTTTTGTTGTGTACTGCAAATAGACACGTAAAACTGATCACCACTGCCCAGCTATGCCACAGTTACATCCCATTATTCTTAGATATCCGTGGACAAAGTATCAAATCAAGTTTTGTGATGTCTTAACTACAGGCTGAGCAGGCGGTAAAATAATACGACACCACGATTCTACACTTTGTTGTATTCGGGTCACAACTAATGTCACAGAGTACACTTTGTTGTACTCGGGTCACAAGTAATGTCACGGAGTACACTTTGTTGTATTCAAGTCACAAGTAATGTCTGCTGCACCACTTGATAACTCTCTTCCACCACCACTAGCACATTTATATATCGACTAATGACACGTGCAGACAACACATTGCTAGTTTATGAACAGGTCTACGTTTTGGCAGTCCAAGAGCAATGATTTTCTTACATTGATGTGATGTCTTGGCAGGCCGGAAAATAAAACAAGTTTCTGAATTTCACACAAGCCAAATTATGTCAGCAGAAAAGATTTCAGAAGTGAAACATTAAGACATCAGTAACAAATACAAAGTTACAAAATAAATTAAGAATGACCTAGTTCCAAGCATACCTTGCACGGTTCCCCACGGGTACTGACGAGCCTTAACCATCTTGTTGCCAACCTTGACTTCGTCATTACTTCCAACCACAGCAAATGGGAGCAGGCCCTGCAACAGGGGAGATAATCAAACACAGATACAAAACGTGAAGTTACATGCATTGGCACATTTCATTTTACAACAGGCAAGCAAATTTCATATTCAGTCAAAAAATAACATAATTGGTTTTTGTCCCATTTTTTTTTTGAAAACTGATGCAGTGATGTTGTCTGTTTTCAAAAAGATAAAGCCCCAATGCTAGCTGAAATGGTTCGGGATCGTACCTTTTTGCAAGTGTCACCTGATGCAGCTGAGGTGCGCTGAGACAGGCCAGACTCAATTACATATTTTTTGGCCTAACCTCACTTTAAATGAGCCAATTTTACTACGAACATTAATACAGCCAGTGAGCTATCCCAAACTGACAAACAGTGATATTGATATTGATATTTTAATAACCAAACCCCTTAGATTCTATGAAGATAAATATTAAAATCACTACCTGCAGCTAATATTGGTAATCGTGAGATGAAACCCACATGTAATAACGTCTCACACATCGTTAACCAGGTTTTAATTATTTACATGGCGTTTATTGCATCATTTACTGTGAAGAGAGTGTCTATGTGAGTCAAGTACTTACATTCATCTGTGAGTTGAGATCAGCCACAGTCTCATCATCAGTAGGGAACTGATAGATCTGTACCCCATTACTCACCAGCTCACTCATAATCTGCCAAATACACGTACAGCAAATTTGAAGCTTCATTCAACCAACTTAAAGGCGAAGGCAACCTTTTTTCATGTCACTTTTAGCAAAAAATAAGGTTCGTTGATTATCCCAGACACATTCACTTAATTACAGCTTTTCGTAATTTGATTAATTTCTCGTCCTCTACTCCGGAAGTCACGTTTTGAGAGGCAATTTCTTTTCTTTATAGTCTGACTGTCAGAGCTGTCGAGTCAGTCATTGTTCTACCTCGTTTGTGATAAGTTCGGTCGTCGTTTGCTTTAGTTTACAAGTCAGTCAACATGCCACGCTGTTGCTGCGTGCCGGGATGTACTCATTATTGTCTCACACATGCTTTGGGTACCTTGCGGCGCTTTCCGAAGGATGACACACTTCGCTGTACTTGGCTAGCTCGTTCATGTGAAGAACGCAGCGCTACCCGTCCACACAACATACAAAGCAATGGAGGGTTACCGAGTGTGTGGCAAGCATTTTCTGCCATCAGATTATGACAGATATGTATGCTGAATTGATGAAGGTCCCTGCGATTCAATGACGCCTGAAGAAGGGTACCATACCATCGCTGTTGATTCCCGGCAGTGCCCCGTCGCCAACCCAGAGAAGTGTGTTTTTGAAGCGAGAAGCCTTGCGAGCTGTGGCCACTATATACAGTGACTGAAGGCACTTCATCTACTGTCACACGTGCCTCCGAACGTACCTCATTACATGCAATTCCGGGAACTAGCAGTGATTCGCACTGAGCAGTTGTCTCTAGCCCAGAGCCTGTAAGCAGCCCTGCAGAGATGTTGAGTAGTGGGAGTGAATACAGGCCCAGTTCGACACCCAGTGAAGAGGACAGTTTGTCATCCAATAAACAGATCGGTGAGCCTGAGTTTGATAAGTTTATTGCGGACTTGTATTGGAGCTATTTGGAAGGTGCCAGGAGTGTGGCGAGGGAGTCACACGGCGGGATGTAAGCAGTTTGGGTGCTCAGATCACCCTCCAGTGGGAATGTGTTAAGGGACACTCGGGCAAGTGGGACAGTTCTTCCTCTGTAAGTGAGACAATAATGAGTACACCCCAGTTCGCAGCAACAGCGTGGCATGTTGACTGACTCATAAGCAAAAGCAAACGACGACCGAACTTATCACAACCGAGGTAGAACAATGACTGACTCCACTGCTCTCACAGTCAGACTATATGAAAAGAAATTGGCGCAAAATTCTTGCCTCCCAAAACGTCACTTCTGGAGTAGACGACGAGTAATTAATTAAATTACAAAAAGCAGTAAATAAGTGAAAAATATGTCTGGGACAATCAACGAACCTTAGTTTTGCTAAAAATGACATGAAAAAAGGTTGCCTTCGCCTTTAAAGACACCTTACTTTCACCACAAATTACAGCAGCAGATATGGCGGGGGGGGGGGGGGGGGG
>NMRA01000308.1:0-129300 GCA_002633005.1 Phoronis australis | reverse complement strand
GTTTGCGAACATGAGAAGAAAAGAAAGTGACAAAGTGTTCAAGTATTACATTTTGAAGTTAATCGATGACCCGTTACAATAATTTGTTACTGGTATCATAATTCACATTGCTAAACCGCGGTCTCTGAGGCCGTCGTTGCACTCAATGTTATCATCGATCTTAATCTAAAAGGTCGGGGATTCGCGTTTCCTATTAGCACAGGGCGGTAATCACCAATCGGCAAAAGTAGGGGATGGGCGGTTAACCGAGCAGTGGGCGGTTAATTGGAAATCTTCAAAAATAGCAGGGGGGCGGTTAACCGAGCAGTGGGCGGTTAAATCGAAATTCACCTAAAGTAGGGGGTGGGCGGTTAACTGAGCATGGGCGTTAACCCGAACGATTACGGTAGATACTTAGTTTGCATATGGAATCAAGTCAAGGAGCTCTAATCTTGCAACTGGTAACCAAACCAAAGGGTGTGAGGCCACCATGCAACAGTATGAAATCAATAAACGAAAACAGGAATTCCTTCTAAAGTGTTAGGAAGATTTTGACTGGTTACGGTATGATAGCAACCAGAAATAAAATGTATTGTGGCCCCGTGTGAAAAATACTCCGACGCAAACGGTTCATTTCTTGCGTCAGGGTCAGATGTGTTCAGGATCGAATCTTTGAAAAGTCACGAACAGTTGACGGCTCACTCAGCAGCTTATTAAAAACATTATATAACTGAATTGAAAAGCCACGGTAAACTTGTAGCATGTTCACTGGTGAAATCCAAATACCCACTTTAATAAATTTGTGCAAAATTTAAATGTTGTGTAATATATGCTCTTAAACATATTAATGAGCTTGTGCTAACAGGTATAATGTGCGACATTCACATGATATGCTTGAAAAGTATAATTTGAGTTTAATTACTTTCAGGCAAGTGTCTTATAGGTCAGGACAAGTAAATTTCATTTCTACTTGTGCGACTAGACAAGTTAAAATAAAAGTTAATGTCGAGCCCTGACATGCCAATTTCCACATTCATCCTTAGAGTGGTTTGGTTGATAGAGGAGTGGACGCCAGAAAACAGACTCGAAAACAACAAAAATGGCCACTAGGTGGCGCAAACATCATTGAATCCATCTGAAAACGAAATAATAATGTCATCACCCTAATAGATTCCTATATGCCAAATTTTATGAAAATACGTTGAGGACCTTTGAAGATACTGAGGTAAGCGTAAAAAGCTAAAATCGCCACTAGGGGGCACACCAGAAGTCGGATCTGTCCGAAAGTTCGCTCATGCCGTCCCATCTACGAAAGGAACATTTGTGCTAACTTTCATGAACGTATGTCAAAAGGGTTTTGGAGATAGAGCAGCGGACGCCGGCCACGTGATGCCAGACGCGTGATGTCGGACGGATGCCGGAGGGACGGAGATGACGGCATAATGCGTCCACAAGTGAGGGCATAAAAAAATGTGATAACAATTTGTTTAAGCACATGCACCACAGTTATTACTGCATTAGCATCGTTCAAAACACTTGTTGTGACCCATTCTGTTGTGAGACACCAACTCTCAACAGAGCAAACACAATGGGACTTATGCCTTAGTCACATGAAGCTTCCGATGCTAATATGATAAGTATAGTGCAACAAAATAGTCATATAGACGGACAGCTGGGAGAGTAACAGCGAGGCATCCGCATCAAAAATCACCATTAACTCAATGAAAAATCACTCGATCATGCAAGACAAACGGATAGAAGTCAATTGGTGGCATCCGCCAAACAGTGTCAAATATAAGACCAACACATTATTGTCAAAAATTGACAGTAAGATAACATATGTCCTACCATAAGTGTGAGCCTTTAGCTTGACACCAGGAAGATCATGTGTGCTTGGAGTGGAGTCAAAGTGAGTATTAAACAAGGTATCCATCAGCGTTGATTTACCAATACCTGTCTCACCTGGGGATGAAAATAAACAAAGTTATGTCTCACCTGGGGATAAAAATAAACAAATTTATGTACGTTGTCTACAGTCACAAAAGAAAATTGCAAAAAGTTCAAATTATACTGGCGTACATATTTGTACTACTACTGTACAGGAATTAAATAATAACTTAACTGTCAGAATTGAGAAATAAAATAAAATTCTTCAGTCCGTAACCAAAGCAGATAAATTTCAAATCTTAATTGTTTTTTTTTGGTACCATATGAATGGTACAAATGGAAATTAATCACCCACTGAAATTAATATGAATCCTTCATTGAAACTGAAGTCTACAGAAATTAAATTGAATAACCAATAATCGATGTTAGGGCTATTCCAGCAAAATCCATATGGGAGGGGACGGCAGTTTATACAAAAATTTATGAGTGGTTGTCTTTTGAAAAGAATTAAAATCATGTGGTCCTATCATTAAAAGTGGGTGGTATTTTTTGTCCTGTAAATGTTGACAGGGGGTATTATCAGCCAAACGCAAACTTTAAGACCCCCTGAGAAAATTCAAAACTTACTGAAAATTCATTGACAGACACCAAAAATAACGAAAAACTACAAAACAAGCCCAAGTTGCCAGTATACAGAATGCAATATGTTCACTATGCCATTACTCAAGTCATGGGCAACTTGATTATAGGCCGTGCTGTACAGTCACATTAGAATGAAAATTACTGCAACACTAAACTGATGTAACATATTTAAGAAAATTGATGAATTTTTAAATAAAAAGTATGAGGAGTAAGATAGACAAGTTCCAATATTCACTTGGTACAGCAGCTTAAAAGCGTTCATGGAAACATTTTGAGATTCGTAGATTCTTGAAATTGAAAAAATCTTATGGAAATCAAAGATTTTCTAGATACAGTATCTTTGCTAAAATTACAGACACATGGTGGACAGAGATACCTGGTGGCTGCCTAAAGTATTGCTCACAGGTGTCTTTGAAAAGTAAGTTTGTGATATCTGACATCAGTTGTGATCTCACATGGAATTTTTCTGCACTCACAAAAACTTTTGTGGTCGAATATAGTCAGCATCCCGTCCGTACCTTCGTGTGGCTGTCGATCGGTCAGTCTGTCAATATCATTTCTTGTCGGTCAATTATCTCAAGAACCGCTTAGCGGATCATGATGAAATTTGGTTTTGAGGTAATCGGCATGGATGCGCCAGCACCAGTTCATTTTCGGACATATTTGGTTACCGTGGTACACCATGTTGGGCGTTTTTTTTTTAACAAGCCATTCCTTAAGCATCGATTATCTCAAAAACTACTTGGCGGATCACAAAATTCACAATGAAATTCGATACCAATGTATATGGCAAATATGTGTCAGCACCAGTCAATTTTTGGAAGGATTCAACTACTGTGGCACCCCGTTATTTTTCGACTGCTCAAGTCATTGCTTGTCCGTCCATTACCTTGAAACCGCTTAAAGTATCATGATGACATTTGTCATAAAGATATATAGTTGGTATGCACCGGACCGGCACCAGTCGATTTTTGGACAGATTTGGCTCTGTAGCACCCTCTGTAGGCCATTTTGGTTTTTGACAAGACAGGTTGATTATCTCAAAAAGCACAACTTGATGGAATTTGGCAGGAATGGATGTGCTGACAGAGGTCGATTTTCCTTCTCATTCGACCACCATCTTGGCCGCTTTAGTTTTTGACAAGATTCGACAAGACATATAGTTCTTGTCTGTTGATTATCTAAGCATTTAACAGGTCATCCCAAAGGTAATTTGTTTACAAGTGTTGCATTTTATATTCCAATCTATTTAAAAATTATGGGTCACGGGTTGGAGAAATAAACGAAAAATATGGGCGGTGGATACAAAATGAAAGTGCCTTCCCCCATCCCATACATTTTTTGCTAGAACAGCCCTTAAGGAATGAAAAGAGTCTATGGTGGGTAATAATTTCCAATTACAAATACAAGTCTGACATCCGGTGGTTGGAGTAAGTGTCTGAAGATGTGACAATTAGATGATAATCAGACGCTGATCATTTGACAAAGAGAGTAGCTAATCACAAGATTACTTTCAATTCTAGTGATCTGAATCTTTATGTGTCAATCTTTGGTGCTGGCACAAAAAAAATTTGACGTGACCTGTGCACGTCTGCTCACAATTCAGGCATCAGAGAGCCTACAATATTTAAATTGCAGCAGAATACCTTAAATGACCGTGGAACAAAAATTTAAAAAATAGCCACCAGAGGGTCACCTTTGGTCCGATTTTGGTAACAAGATGCACGTTTTGCATTCATTTCATGTCAATTGCACGAAAAATGCGACCCATAGCGTGCATACAAACAAAAACAAAAACAAAAACAAAAAAAAACTGCTGACAAAGACACACAGGAAATATTGCTGAACATATTTCCGCTGCGGCCCAAGAAATATAGGATATACATAGTGACCAACTGAGCTCTTATTAGTACTTACCAACACACAGTATGTTGAAACAGAACCCTTGAGCTATGGACTTGTTGACCAGTTGATCTGGCAGACTGTCAAAGCCGACATGGCCACCCAGCTTCATATTTCTCATGCCCTGTAACAGTAGGAAAGGGATTATAAATATGATACAAATTTAATAACTAACAAGAGCAATGCAAAACATTGAAACATGCTCACGACTGCACCAGGATGGTGAGTACCTGTGAGGGCGGGAGGGGGGCAGGCCTTTATCCAGCATACATATGCAGCACTAATCTGGACGCCCTTTCAAGGACGCCCAATGTATCATTTGGAGGCCCACTGTTAGGAACCTTTCATGTTTGGACTAACACATTGTAATGAATACTAGGAAGCCTCTGAAGGCTCACAGTGGGGACTCTTTTTAAAGCAGGAAGAAATATACAATGTATATACAAAGTATATACAATGTTGCTACACTCACACTTGGTTGATGGCATTGTAAAACTCTTGGTCTACAGTTTTTTAGTAAAAATGCTCACTGTTTAGATGTAAAAACCTTGGTCTATGCATGTTTTGTAAAAATATCTGTGTGTTTGGGGGGATTGCTGGGGATGGGGGTTTACGCTTCGGAATCATGTATGCCCTGGAATACTGGGAACCCCATTTTGGACACCCTATTTTCGAAATCCTGGATAAAGGCCTGGAGGGGGGGGGGGTACAACATAAATCAAATTCATCTGAAACAATGTAAATCTTCTCCTTGATAGATACTTATTTGCCAAATTTTGTGCACAACCATCCAGGAAGGCAGTTGGTAGACATAAACCAGGGAAAACTGAATTACTGTACAGTGGTCATAGTCCTTCCGAAATCAATGATAGGAGGACTTTTCTCCACTGGATCACATTAATATCAAATTTAAATTGATGAAGATCCACCAAGGAACTTGGGACATATTGGGGCATAGGCAAAAATGACTCTAGGGGGTGGCACAGTAGTTGGGCCTGTCCAAAAATCTAAGACAATTGTGGTCCTCTGAAAAAGAACACATCTGTAAAATTACAAAATGATACTTCAATCACTTCGGCAGATAGAGAGGTGGAAGCCAAAAAATTTACACCACGTTGTTGTATCTTAATAGAAGTATATTTGCTAAATTTCATGAAAACCCATCACTTGGTAGAAATAGAAGCATACACAAATAAATGCTAAATTACCAAACAAAATATTTTTTATCAACATTTGGGAGGGTAACTAAATACCAGAGACAATACCAAAAGAATTACCCATCACTGCCTTCATTTATCCAAATGAGAAGAAATCTCTGTACAGCCAGAATACTCACATGATATGATAACAGAAAAGGGGAAATATCAACCGGAGTCCATGTCTGAACTGAGGATGAAACATTGACTATCAAGACTTTCTGAAGGGCAAAATACCTACCCACACTGATGGCATGTCCTAGCCAATATATTGAATAAAGATAATTGCAAACACTGAAATTTTACATTCAAAGGTTTCCCAAGTGCTGTCCTATTTAACAGGATGTGGCGCCCTCTTTTAATTTCAGGTTTTGACTTTGCACCCTAATTGAACTGATTATCCCACCTCTTTTCCATCCTTGATAAGTTTGTTTCTAAAGCCAGTTCATGTTCCTGTTGTGTACTGTGTAAAATCCATTATTGCTTATACTTTTAATACATACAGAGTAGTAAAGATTCCAACTAACAGTAGGAAATGAAATATAAACTTACAAAAAAAAAATTCTTGGCAGGCTTGGGCGCCCTCAAAACCCCTCCAGAGCCAATGAAAAGCCACCAAATGTGTCAAGCACTTGAAGAATGATTTGTGCAATACTGTGTGATAATCAGGTGAAATTTTTAAAAGAACATGTAGTATGTAAACCTAACAAAGAAGCAGACGGCACCAGTATCATAATTCCTTTTGATTTTACTACACTGCATATCAACAATAGAATACAGATACATTGGTCTTTGATTTGAGAACCATTTACTCAGACAGAATAATGCCCGTCATTTAGTGGTAGTAAATGGTTTTCAAATCAATTTTAAATCAGGGACCCACCTATATTTGACAATTACCGAATTTTAAGCAACTATAGTATTAACAGAAAGATTTTCATACAAAGTTACATTTGTTATTGATAGAAACTGACATTTTCAAAATACTCTAAAATTGCCATTAGCACTAATTACGACAGTGTCATTAAGTCAGAAAAATAAACAAATTCCATATTTGGTCAAGAAAGAATTCCAGGCAATGAGGAGGCACTCCCTTTGAAGAAATTTGGAACAATAACGAAGTTTCGAACACACAAAGTATGTTGACAATTCATAAATCAAATAAGATAAAAGACCAAGCATCCATCTTTGATCAACACACAAAGCTCGATCAAACAATAGCAATTATAATTGAAATGCTAATGACCCGACTGACAGTCAACATCCGGTAAAATCACATGCAATTATGAAACACAAATTAGACACATAAATTAAAGAAAATAGCAATAAAAATAACAGTATTAAGAGACTATGGAATTAACTTCCTAACTGAATTCATAAAAAACAACATCTCTACAAAGAAAGAGACCAAATTACCGGATTTTTGGCGACGTCTGCCGCAGCCATCGCTAACAGTTGTCTTCAAATGGCGGAAGTGATTATTTTTCATGCCAACAGAGCGCACCACATGCAATTCTACAAAACGTACAGCAATATAGTTTTACAGAACATAATTAAATTTGTTCTTTTATCTGAGTACTCATTACTCGAATTTATTGAAAATAAAATGAAATTTCTAATAAAACCATCATATTCTAATACTGAATTGTTTGAAATTTTAATCCAATTATTTTCACTGGATTTCTACACCTCGTTCCTTGCGGAAATAACCTGATGAAGCCGACAAAATTTTTCAGGGTTTGCTAATTTTAGATTGATTCTGCGTCCTAGATATGGGCGCCCTTTGATAGCTTGACAGTAATTGATTCACGTGGATGTAACCTACTGTCGCTATCATGAGCCAAACAGCCGGAGAGAACGCACAGACCACAGACGATGTCTTGAGAATGTCTGGCCCCGACAAGGTGAAATTCGGAATATTGATTGGATTCATCAAAGTGGGGCAGGTAGAAAACAAGAATGTTGTGGACACTGTTCTCAATTTGGTGAGTGCAAAATTGCGAATTTTGATAGAAATTGATTATCTAGTGTTCCATAAAGTGTATGGGGGTTGCTTTTACATTGCCTGTGGCTGGCACTACTGATTAGAATGTAGATTGTGGATCACACTTGGATTCCAAGTGTGCTCTGCAGGTGGTTAGGGCTCAGGTGTGTTGTGTGGAATATTGTAATACTGTTTTAGTAAAGGGGACATTTAACTGACATCTTGGGGGTAACCTACTGTTTAGATATTTTGAAGTCAAACGAATTCACTACAGCTTTAATTAAGTGTCTGGCGTCTAAATTATAAATAAGCAGTTTGTGATTGAAATTGGGTCAAATATATTTCTAATTAGACTCAGGGGTTCATCCACGATTTCAAAAATAAAGCATCCAAACTGTGTTTTCCAATTTCGCAGGGTGTCCATGACCAATAACACCTGACAGCATTATTATCAGTTGTAGTCAAATTGCTGTTATAAATGTCTTACATCATATCTAAACCAAATTTTTTTATTTTAGACTGGCCAATGAGCTTTCAGAGCTGCTTTTATCAAGTTGTAAGGGATAACCATGCTTTTTTATTTACTTCACCCTGTGTCCAGTGCTCAATATGGTGTTACTAGGGTGTCTAAATTTGAGTCCGGGTGTCCATTTGGATGCTTTGGACACCCTTTATTTGAAGACCTGGTTGGATTTAATTCTTAGGCTTTTTATTCAGACTATTACAACAAGTTTTAGTCATTTCGTAATTGTCGAATATTACATTTTTTTTGTGAAATAAGCCAACAAGTGTTGTCTGTCAAACACCAAATACTGAACTTTGTAAAACTGTCTTGTTCCTTAATCAATGTAAAAGTGATCTATAGGATTTAGAATAACTGCTATTAATTCACACCAGGCCTCTCTAATGAGGTCAAACAGAAATTGCAACCTTCAAGCTCACATCATAAGTCTTAAAAATTATAGGCTGCATTTCTTCCCATTGAGGTTATTTGTTCCGTTCTTTTATCACCAAATTAATAAATGAAACAAAGGGCTCTAATCCCAAAGAGGGCACTGCTACAATAAGTTGCTTGCTATCATTCATAGGTTAGTTTCAGTTGCTAAGGTTGTATAAATGTCAGGGGACTACGAATCATACTAAATACAATTCTTTATTATTGTGAGAGCACAAAAAGAATTATTTGCTTGACCCTGTTTCTATTTCCAACGTGCAAGATAGTCCCTGTTGATAATACCAGCACAATACTCAATTTCTTTCATTTGCAGACACTTTGAGACACTGGACATGTTTGTGTGTGACAATTTGACAATACAATGGTCACAAAAATTAGAATGCTGGAAAATATCACACTGCTTTAAATCCTTAAAAGATTACAGAATGCTTTCAATCAGCAACACTACCGCCATCTTGTGACAAGGCATATTTCTTTATGTCTCTCTAATATCACAAAATGGGTATTCATTGTTCAGTTAATTTGAATTCAAACAAAACCCAACAACAAATGATGTTGGTTTGGAAATGGGAAGGGCAAGTACAAACTGTACAACTTATAACATGGTTAATTTTTGCTGCACCACAAAATTGTTTAAAGCTGATTAATTCTGAAATAATTGTCGCTCTAAATTTCAATCTCATTGATAATATCTTAATAGGAACTTTCCTGCTGATGTGATGATGTGGTAATTTGTGATATCACAACTAAAATCTTTATTTCGCATGCCATGTTAGAAAGACTGTTCAAAATGAATTAAAATTTTGCGATTGTTTTCTTAATTTTCTTTTGTTTAAGAAGTTGAGCGGAAAATCACAGTCCAACTAATAACTGCACTGTGACTGTAGTATTCATTTATGTTGTAAAGTAATTAGGATTGATCAATGTATGTATCTTGATGCTTTAAGTCAGACCCTGCAATCAATTCTAAATTTATTTCTCAACATTAAAGAAGACAAGAACATCAAAAGTATAAGTAAGATTTAATACAAATCATGTTGCATGCTACTAAAATGTTGGTTTATAAGAAACCTTGGCTTTAGAAGTAATCGCTTCATCTGGTTCATTTACTTGATGACATTACAAGGACCAACCTCTGTCTGGAAGAAAGCAGTCAAATCATGGAACTGGTTTAAGTTTCTTGAACATAAAAATTCACATTTGATTAATCATTCATGAGTCAACGATATAGTATATTTGCCTTTATTTGAGATTACTATAGTTTTGAAAACTGAGCGCAGATTGCAGAATGAGTCAGGTGTTGTAGTTTTCCTGAAACTGTTCTGTCATCGTTATGAATGGGATGCGAACTTGGCGTCTCGTGCACAACTTGCAAGTGGTTTTGACTTTTTAAGTCTTTTAACAATATCATCTGCGATGTTGCTCACTGTTTAACTGACCAGTGTCAGGCAAAGTACTAAGTGATACCACAAAATAACATCACTTGTTCTTCATAATTTCCCCTGCTTTTTTAGTAATAATCTCTTGTCGTATTTATCTTGTGCAAAACTATGTAGTATGAAATCTCACTAAGTTTGGACACAATGTGCCAACAAGTGAAATTTAAATTTTTAATTGTCTCCATAAAATATAAGTAGCACAAGAAAGGCTTCACCAGTCATAACTCGTACACCATAGCTAACACCAGACAATATTTCGAGAACCTGCCCAGCACACAGCATGGCCTTGCTCTGCCTGATAATTTCAGGACCCCACAGCAATGTTTTGAATAGAAAACTTGTTGCTACATTCATGTAATACGGTGTATATCCGAGAGCAAAATTCTCTGCATATGAAATAAAATGGGTGTGCTTGTTAAACATAGTGGAAGTTCTTGATAAAGTTGTTTTTCTAGGAAAAATGTTTTGTTGGCGAACTGTTTTGTGTCTGTGACTCTTTTGATGTAAACTCCAATAGGTGAGCAGCTGTTAATGATGATGTTTTTATCATATTTTAATGAGTTTTGTTGAATGCATCACATAAACAATGACACTATCATGAAGTTGAAATACATGTACTTTAGTCTTACGTGTAACAAGTGCCAAACTTATCCCGATAATTAACCTCATTAATGAAGTAATCAAAACTTTGCGTACATCATACAAAATAATGATTTGTAAAAACAAGTTTTATTTTCTCTCAAACATTAGAAACAATCAAAATTTCTTTTTAATAAAGTCCAGGTATTTACAGATACCTGATAATGGATCATAAGAAACATGTAAGACAACTTTTTCCCTCGGCCATAAGTTATGAAAATTTTTGTTTTCAATTTTTTCTAAATCTGCCCAAGTGTTAACGAAAAAGATTTTTAAATTGTCAAAACCGTCAATTGAAATCAGGGCTCGACATAACGAGCTGCAGGTTGTATTTGCAACCTGAAATTCGAAAATGCGAGCTGAGATTTTTGTCAGCTCATATCAAGTCACAAAATGCGACCCGGAATTTCCAATGAAAGCGAGCTGAGTTTTTACACTTCTCGGGAGATACTGGCAAATATAAAGCAACTCTTGTTAATCCGACTGTTATTTGGTTGTTGCCAAATCCTAGTTCAAAAGAACACTAACCGAGAACAGCCCTCTCGATGACTTGTAATCAAGTCGCGTGAACATTGGATATGCAAACTCAATCTTTGACGAGTTTCATTGGCCAACATTTTTGGCCACTTTTGCAAATTTCTGAAATCGACGAAGAAAGTTTCAGGTCACTGCATAACACATGATAAAACATCACAAAACAGCGGTGTTTTTACTAATTCTCATGCGATAAACTTACCAAAGTTTGTGATGGACAAATATGTTTATTTTTCGCGTAAGATGTCCTTATTACGTGTACCAAATATCCACGACAATATCCCTGATATCGCACTGCGGCACTGGTTGGTCCCGTTGTTAGCGCGCTAGCAGTCCCTGCAGACAATCGTGACTTAGAGATGTACGTCTCATTTTTATCGCATAGGACAGCTTAAGTGAAAATGACAACCCTATTAATCGCCAAACGACAGCCATGTCTTTACTTCCAGTTGCCAAGAAATTCTCAAACTCCTTTACTTGTTTCTGGGGCTACGTGCGCGAAATATGATTTGTCTTTCACACGTTGTTGCTAACGTAAAGTGTAAGCCTACTCCAGCGATTCAAGTGCGTGAACTCACACGTGCGCACCACTTCAAAGCTGCACATCAAAAGAAAACAGCGACAGTCCTAAATGAAATAGTATACTGGCTTGGTTCTGTTAAGCATCTGGGTGCCAGTGGTTTATTTGAAAATGAACTCATAGATTCCCGGCAGCTATGAAAGACCCGATGCTTTTCGATATTCCCAGGAACATATATAACATAGAACTGATATTTTCCTGTTACGATGTTTCCCGAGGTCGATGCTCCTTAACCCTGTATTCTATGCCCTTAGCCAGCTATTGCAATTAAACGGGTACTAGATTCAAAATTTTGGTTTGCGAACTTTTTATTCTTCTCTTCACTTTAGTTTCAGCTCTACGCAATATTTTCACATGCCAATACTATGATTTGCATTTTCAAAACTGAACAAGAAGTAAAATAAAAATATTGTTGACAATTTTTATTAATATACCTTGAAATTTTGCACCTAAACAGGACACTTAAATCACAAAAAGTCTCGAAATTGCCACAATATATTTGCGTTTAAGATTGCAATAAACATTACCAATGCATGACTCCTTGTGGTTACCTATTGCACTTCACCAGATGAGGTTCTCTACGCTCAAATATGAGTCAGTTTTAAATTTGTTCTCAAAAGAGAGAGAGAGGGAGAGGGAGAGGGAGAGAGAGAGAGGTTGTTTATTGCACTTGGAGCTGAGCTCATTTGTACATATTACATTGCAACATTTGGTATAGGTGGCAATTTCATGTCCGGGTATTCAATACATATACTGTATTCGCCGTAACAACCGCCCAGGGCGCTTAGAAAAGTTCGGTTTCAGGGGGGGGGGGCGCTTATTATAACCCAAGGCAGTTGAAACCTGGTCTCCGAAACGGGTGAAATCGGAAGCTAAGATTCATCAAATTTACACTAGGGGACGTATATGTAATCTATGAAAGACTTTCAACAAAACTGTGGTGCATTGCTATCAAACTTTGCTGCTAAATTACGATCATTTTATAGAAAATTGTGCTGAAATCCCAGGGCAAAAACTCGCCGACTGACTGCCTCGAAGTCACCGTCTTCGATATAGCGACTTCAATGCTTAAATAAAAATGGTTTCGACTCAAGCAAATTACCTGAAATCCTCATTAAGTTTTATAAGTAGCATCTCTAAGATTTTTTTACTTTCCATGGAGTCTGGATTAACGGCAGGTTTAAGTACAAATCTGTGCAAGATCGTGCCATCTACATGTATGATCGGCAACACGGCGAGAAAAATGTTTGGACGAACACACATGTTGTTGTCACGTGATGTTTGTTTTGAAGTTCGTCTGCGAGTAAGCAAGCGCGTGCGTGTCACTAGAGTTCATTTGCCGAAGCAGAGACCGTCTTTTGGCCAGAGCCATGCAATCTAACTAGCTAGATGTGTCTAAAGAAATTTGCACAAGTAGTAGGTCTAAACCAGAGCGTGTTTCATTCAGCACTTGCCGGTCTCGTGCTAAAAACTTTCGACATTTGTCTCGGTAAGGCCCATATTAGTCGCCGTGTAGCTGGATGCGTACGGAACTATCTGACAGTTATTTTTCGGTGTAAGGGTGTGCAAACATTCACTGTCAGTTGTCATTTTATGGGATGTTCGGCTTAAAAACACCAATTATGGTTAATCAAACAGTCCATCTCAAAAATAACGCAAACGTGTTTTATAGTATTAGAAATTGTCGGAAATTAGTGCCAATATTCATTTCTTATCGATGCTATGCTACCCATTTCATGAATGGATAGTTCCCGACTAATGTCTTTGATGACAGGTTAATGTATGTAGCGCGAGCTTCCTGGCCACGTGTGTTCAACACCGAATTATTTTTATTCATGAGACAGTCGATGTTTCTACTGAAAGGTCAGACCACAGTGGGACACGGTCATCGCGAGAGGGTAGCAACGCTGTTGTGTTCTTTTTGAAGCGCTGCGTTACTTTGAAGTGTAAAGTCACGGCTAAATACAAACATAGCAGTGCCGCTGGTGGTCTAGAAGACCCGTGCAAAAATTTTTTTGATAAATTGAAGACGTTACTGTAGCCGAGTTTTAGGACTGTAGGTACGTCATTGTTCGCATGTACGCATTCATGGACTGGGCGCTTATTTCAGCAAAGTCTGAAAACGCGTGGGGGGCGCTTATAGGGGCATGAGCGGTTATTACGGCGAATACGGTATACATATTTACACGTTACAATGTTAGAGTTTCCTGTCTAATACCATAAGCCTTTAATATAAATAAGGATAGTCTTTTCAAAAGATTTCCAGAGTTTGTTTTGAATAAGTATTTGACGTTTTCGATGTCAGTATGCTGTCTGGATATTTCTGGTAAAAAATTCTTTCTAATGTCGTTAAGTATGGGGCAGGTAAGTAATAAGTGTATTTCGTCTTCAATTTCTGAACGGTTCTCAAAACAATCGAAATACGTCAAGCCCAAAAGCAAAACTGCAACTACTGTAAACACAGTAGTTTTGTCAATTTTATGATAAATTTCTGAATAATTTGTACCTAAAAATGATAAGAACTGCACCCGAACATGCATCAGCCATAAAATCTGGGTTTCCTGCACAGATATTACTCAACAAAGTCAAGAAAAACGTCGGAAATGTATGAAAACTTTAACTTAGAAACAGATTTCAGCTCAAACACTAGCAAAAATACTGAAAATAGCAGGTATGCACCCCAAGCCTGTAGCTGCTCTAAAACTTGAACTGCCATCTCATGCACGCAGCAAAAAAACTTCATTCATGCACATATACATGTCACGCGATCTGCTATCATCATTGAAATAGATGACAAATGACACCAAAACAAGCGTAGCAATCTGTGCAAACCCGCTTCTTTAAATAATCCTCAGCGGGGTGCATAGGATAAATAGGTTATACAACGTACGTGTTTCTACCAGTGTGTTATTATATCTCGATTCGTGATATGCAAAACTATTTAAACGAGGGCGAGGCCCGAGTTCAAATACTTTTGCAAATCATATAATAACCACTGGTACAAACACGTACGTTGTATAACCTGTATACTAGCATCTAGTGGGAGATGCCAAGGGAGGGAAATAGCTCACCTATAAGAGTGAACCGAGTGTTCATCGCAAGAGACAGGAATACTTCCTGAAGAGACTGTTCAAAGCTTCAAGCAGAATTTCTTTCACTGTCAGATTTTAGTGGGCAAGTTGTGTAGCTGTGGTATTCTTTACCGAGGCAGTACAAATTTCTTTCCACTGAGAACATTTGACCCTGCCGTAACACAAAGTACGCTTATCAGATATTACTCTTTTAAAGTGAAAACTAAGAATGCATTTAAAATATCGTATAGCACACGAAATATATAGATGTATTTACAAAAGTTGCATCATAAATGTACATACTGAGGTAGAAAGCCAGCTAGCTGTATGAAGACTCTGGTATTAAAATAGGAAAAACTTGCAACGAAATGAAACCACTTCCGATTTTTACGACATGTACGCAGATCATGGAAATTGGCCAATAGGTGACGCAATGGCGCCCAAAAGCGCATCACAATTTTAGCAGCAGAATAACTGAAGAACGCCAATTTTCCAACACCCGGGTAAATAGTTTAGTTTACTCAAGGAAGACTAAAAAATTTTAATGAGGCATCATTAATTTTGGCGGCGACAGGCTCGATGAATTATATAAGCGACAGAAGCCGGAGGGACTGAAATTAAGCCGACGGGGTGATATCACTCAGGCCATTGAGCCGACCAACAGACGTCACCAAGGCCAGTACAAAAGTGGCCACCCTCCCTCCGCGTCCACGAAAAAACAGCCCGAGAAAAAAAAATAGAACTCGAATCCAAATGGGGGGCTGGTGCAATACATGGGACCAAGGCAGTGCTGAAACGGGCTCAATGAAGGTCTGTAGTGGAGTGGGGGAGACGGAGTTTTTGCAAACGATGCATTTTATATAATAGATATTGAGAATAAGACTTGTGTGCTGGATTGACATATTCCAAGTACTTTTGTGATATCTTGTCTCCTTCAATGGTTTGATGTAAAATCCCAGTGGCTGGCAGAAACTAGTGGTCACACAGGAAATTGTTTGTCACGTGATGCATCATAAAACAAGTTTCATTCTCAATGTATTATGAAATCTCTGGATGGCTCAATATCTACATTTTGTTACTTCGTATTTTGTTGCACTTTTTACCCATAGACTTAATCTGATCTGATCCAAAATTTTGACAATTTTTAAATATGTAAGTTTGAATTCTTAGAAGCATGTTTCAAATTAATTCATAGGCTTCAGTTTAAGAAGTTTATGCATTGGTTAAACTGAGTTTAAATTTGGTGTAAGAGGGTGGAAGTTACATCATTGGCTAAAAAGTTGCTTGCTAGCCAACACCCGCAGCCACCAAATTATCCTTTAAGACACGTGTATATAGAGTACGGAATTGGGGAACGGCCACGCAAACTTACGCTAATTTTTTTTATTGATCAGATGTGAACGATCCCTTAGACATGTTACAGGTTAGATCCCTTAGACATGTTACAGCTTAGATCCCTTAGACATGTTACAGCTTAGATCCCTTAGACATGTTACAGCTTAGATCCCTTAGACATGTTACAGCTTAGACCCCTTAGACATGTTACAGCTTAGATCCCTTAGACATGTTACAGCTTAGATCCCTACTCTTAATTCGGCACTGCTCTCGACACGCGTTGACAAGAGCGCTGTTATCGCAACACGAATCTTCCACTCTCCCAATGCCCTTTGTTTGTATGGTATCTCTCGTTGACTCACGCGCTTTTGATGTGATTTGGTCTTGTGTGCGAAACAATGTGAAAGAACTGTTTCTGTATCTGGAGGTTTAATATAATTATAGTCTTGTTCTTGGTTTAATTTCAATTTGCGCTTTACCTTTACTCAAGATATCAAAGGGATTTATCGTTCACTAGCTGATGGGCAGCCATTCAATATCAATGTTAGAGTTCCAGTAGCACTTTGAGACTTGATATGCAAACATTATTTTTTTAATCAATAAACTAGAGTCCAATTCTCTGATGATAAGTCAGAGTCTGCTCAATTTTATTTGCCTATTGATTTCTTGGCATCCAGAAGCACAATAGCTAGCTGGATCAATGGAGATGATATCTAGACATTCAAGTAGTATTATTGACCAAAGCACTCAAAATTCACCATTCCATAGCAGACACTCTGTTAGGTTGTGTTTTTAATATTGCATACCAGGTGGCGTTACAAACACAACTACAAGCTATTATTGCCGTAAAATCTTCATCTTCCAAAAGTTCTTTGATAAGGTTTTACACCACCAAGAACGTAAAAAGTAAAGACCCTTGTTTCAGCACTATAACCAAATGTGTTGCTTGTCATGTTTTATTATTTAATATACCTGGTTACCATTTCTTATATCAGTCCAGATGCAGAAAGTTGAGTGAGTCCAACTGTTGCAAGCAAAACACACCCGTTGTATGCAGAGAGTAAAATGAAAAATTTCATCACAAAACAAAATAACTGCTGGATTTCAAATTTTGCTGCTACTTTTTTGCCATGAAACATAATTGAGCATTCGTAATAAAAAACTGGTGTTACAAAATATACTTTTATGTTGTTAGAGCATACCGTAGTACTATCATGGTAAATATGGCACTGATGTGTGATTCAAAGGTGATCTACAGCTAGTAAATTTGTATGACACCTGTATCACATGAGAAGACTAATAAAATATGACACAAGAGTCATAAACAGCTTACACCTATTAAATGATAGTCAACACCCTGGGGGGTTGCGTCATTGGTGGGCAGTTTTACCACAAATTCAAACTATGTTTGCATTGCCTATCTCTCTCACAGTGTCCATTTTTAAGAATGTTATTCTTATTATGTGTGGTTGGTCATATGCACCTTGTCCATCTGTCGACCATCCCTGCTGACAAGTAACATCTGCTCATCTCCAAAAAACGTGTTGTGACCCAGTTTAAACTCGAGTTGACATTTCTTGAAGATGGTTGACACGTGAGAATCATTGTGAGAATCATCTACAGACTTGAGACCTAGTGAGGTCTTAATTTTATCAAACGATCTCTCGGCATTTATGTCGTGTAACTGACCTTTTTGATAATGTTGGCCTTTGACATAATTTATCCGAAAAAAATATTTAATCCAGGTCATCATCTGCAGTTGCCTATGTACAAATATTTACCCATAATACTTCACTTCCTTCCGCTTCTGCTTCAACCTGTCACTGGTGTTTTAACATAATTTTTTTTTAGGCAAACTTATTGAGATTTTACTGTTCAATATACAGGACATTTACAGTCTACTTTCTTATGATAAAAATCTTCAACTGGGGTCATAATGTGGTGTGACAACTGAACAACTTTTATTCCATTTTGTCACATGCCAAGTTTGAGCACTTTTTCCTTTTCAACTCTTGCACTACTTTTACCATGAGACAAAATTTTGAAAATTTGCATTTGTGGAAATTCACAGAAACATTCAAAAAGGTCAATTTTGACATTCTTCTCTAGCTGATGTTTTGGGAATATTTTACGGTATGCCGGGCATCTCATGTGGATGTCACAGTATTTCAATTACAGCGATACACTTGTGTAAGTGCATGATCGCGAGATCGTTACCAAGACTTTACCATGCCTTTCTAGTGAAACAAATGGTCACACCAAATTTACTTGCGATTCTTGTGTCTGCTTCTGGGGCTTGACACTGAGACACTTGGCCTTTTTGTGCAGTATCTGTCAGGATAGATCAAGCGTTTTGCTGCCAACCATTTTCAGTCTGATATCATGTTATTTTATAAGTGTAAACCTGACAGTAGACTCAAAAGTATAATTGGAACTTATTTTCGAAGAAATGAACATCTGCAATACTTACATGTTATGAACATCATGCAACGTGAAAAATAGTTACCATACTCGTTGGTTGCCTAGCTGATTTCAGACGAGACTTGGTTCTAGCTGTCTTAACGAGTTCTATTATACATCTCTCAGTTGTTGGCCTGGCGGAAGTAATTCTAATTGTCGTGGATCATAATAAGTATGGCTGTAGAAGTGATTCATCACTCTCAGGCTCTAATCAAATTGAGTCACAGTTCCTAGCCTAATTGGGGTTTATGGCCTTGTTATGAGCCGGGTTTAGTTCTAGCCATACTTACGCCATGCCACAGCGGGTTGGCCATTGCACGTGTGACTGTCATCGCTGCCATGTCGTTCGGTATCTCTCTCAGGTAAGACATTATCGTGATTCTAGAAACCTGGTAAGAAGGACAATATAATAATGGATAGTCAACGCAGAGATTGTCTCATTCTGTTGTTCAAAGTTACTGTGTTGATAGTTCTTGTAGAATAAAGTATAAGCTTGGATATGTATGTTAGTGATAAAGCAGAACTAATTCCATTGAAAATTTCAATAATCATTTTGTTAACTGAATGTGTTTCTTTGAGGGGCGGCTAAGAATTGTTACATGTATGCATTCAGAAAAAAGGATATTAAGACCTCATTGCTGGGATAGTTATATTTGGCCATCGGCATGTTTTGTTCTGCAATGCTTTTTGTTTTAAAAGACTGGAAGCACTGATGTTTAGATGCAGTGATCTGACATACTTTCCTGTGTTATTAGGCTGATTATGTTGTCTATATGAATACCAGTGCTGTCTCAGACTTTGCGCATGAATACTAGTGCTGTCTCAGGCTTTGCACATGAATACTAGTGCTGTCTCAGGCTTTGCCCATGAATACCAGTGCTGTCTCAGGCTTTGCACATTACTATCTTGGATTTGCACTCTTTTCCTACTTGCCAACTTCAAAGTACTGTGTCTGTCATGACAACTGTTATTAGGTCTGATAATTGTATAAACTATTGATTATTTTTTAAATATTCTCTTCTCTTGCTAGTGTAGTCTGTGATGAATGATGGCAGTGTTTCAATACACGGGGAAGCGTTTATTGGTTTTCAAAATAAAATTGTCATGAAGGTTTTTTTGTATTACCTTCTCTAGCCATAATGAAAACTGAAAAATCCTCAGTTATGACATTCACTTCAATTTATTATGATGGAACTTGACAAAAAAGTAAATTAAGCTGTCCTTTTTCAATTTACTTTTTGGGAGGCACATCTTGTGGAGTTATTTCGTCTGCTTTCTATTCGGCAACCATTGCTTGACAATGAGCTTGTTGCTTTGGTCACAGATACTAGTTTTGGTCAGCTGTTATATGTTATTGTGTCAGAAGCTGAATGCAATGCAGATTCTGCAGGTACATGATATTCCTGCATGAGACACAAACTCAATTTTAACGCACAATTAGATTTGTTTTAAAATCACTCACATTGATTTCACAACATTAATGCCATTTCACTTTACTGGTTGAAGTTGGGATATTGTTTCTGTATTGTATTACGAAAGAGGTTGAAACTGGAACTAATCATATCCATCTACCTTAATTATCAGGATTTGATTGTTCTACATGATATCAAGTTGCAGCGTATGTTAATAAAAACGATGGAACTAAACCCACGTGACATGTGGCCATTATTTTTTCTTCTGGTTATGGTGTTTCAATAAATGCTGAAACATGTCAAGCCCATTTAAACCCTTCGTCGTTTTGATTAATATTTGATTGTTCATGTTGCAAAATGTGAGCGTCACAGCCAATACTTCAGATGTTCCACTGTGTAATTTATGTTTTACCTCTAGTGCAGTAAAGAGCAGTTTCACAACACCTTTTCAAATTTTATGCGACTGGCAATATTTTCTTCCAAATGAATATTGATTCTAATGCTTACAAGTGTGACAATTCTATGACCCTTTGACCTGTTTTTAAGCGTCACTACATAATGTTCATGAAGTGGAAACAATATGAACTGTTCACTAGTTTGTGAGGATTTAATTGATATTCTAAACAAAAGAATGCCTTGTTATCATGTTTCTATGATTAACAAAAATGAGCCGTATTCACTTCTGATAAATAGAATCATGACAACTGAGAAACAAGGGTGAAAGTTGGAACCAAATTGAGCAAAAAATCTGACCCATTGTGGCTTAAATGAAATTGCTTTTGTGCAAACCTGGTGGTTCTCTGGGCAATATTTGACCTGTGGACAATAGTGGGGACCAGTTGATGACCCTTTAGTGGGAATTGCTCAACCAGTTTACTTTTTGATTGATATTAAATAAATTACATACGGTATCTTCTCCAGATTACGAATGCTGTTACATAACGACTAACAAAATTTTGCCCCCTTTTCAGTTATTTTCCCTTTAGAAAACTCGAACATTGAAGATTGGCCCTCCAAGCCTTTACGAACGTTAATGTACTGGCGACTGATTAACTTTTGTGTCTATATCCTTTGTTGAAAATACCGTTAATGTTGTGCAGATTATGCAAATTGTGCGCTGTATTCGACAACGAAACGCTTGCCCACCGTGAAAGTGTTTTCTTGATACAGTCACCAATGCCACCTCAGATTTTGTTTTGAGAAATCAGCTAAAAATCCCTTGTTTACTCAACTGTACAATTTGTCATGGGCCCTCAACAGTACCCTGGCCCAGAGAATGATAATCACCATCAGTATTATTGTCCACAGCAAATGGGAAATTAGTATAAAAACTGTTAAGAGCTTTCTTGCTTGCGTCATCCAGATTTTATTGAATATTCACCTGCTCTTGTATTTGAATATACCAAGAAATTGTGGGCATTGACCTATGTTAGATGAAAAATGGGTTAAATTTTGGAATGTGCTTAAAAGTGAAATACAGTGATTTTAAGTTTCAAGCTGGGGTGCAGATTATACATGGGTATGATAGGAATAATAACGTATTATGAACACTCTTGAGAATTGCCAATAATCCAATTTCAAATGCAACTTTTGCCAATTACAGAAACCAGGTTCTGTAAATGTGGATTGTAATCAAGTTATTTAGGAACCTAGTCAATCGATACCTCTTGACATGTCTGTCACAAGTGTCCAATGTTAGACTAATAGACCCTATTCACGCCGACAGGAGGCGCATTCCAAAACGAGGCTCGCTACGATAGCTCTGTTAGCTTATCGGCATAGTTCTGTGTTTCTGAGACCGTGTTGTTCCGCGAACGGCTAGAAAAAATACGGACACGCAACTGTCTGCTTCACAATCTCTAAAGACGTTGAGATTCGGAAGCGTTGGGTCGTTGCGGCGACGAAGCAAAATATGTCCGTGTAAAATTAATAAATGTTTTCGAAAAGTTAGATCATATTTTGTTGCATGTCGGTCAGTTGTTAAGCATCATAGTAACGACCGGAGAATGGGCCAACCAGGCTGTTTTTTCTAGGGGGGGGGGCATGCCCCCCCCCCAAAATTGTATCAGATCCCATTTTTGAGTTCGGGTGCGAATTGCTGACTAGCACACGTGCGCAAACAGGGCAGGTCTTAGGGGTGAATAAACAATTAACGCATAGGCGCTGAATGTACCCCGTTTACCGTTTTTTTTTTTAGTCAACAGGTCTGCAAACCCAAGAATTCAAGACTCCTGCATCCCCAGAGTTTAGGCTGGGCGCGCGCATCTGCCGAAATGCTGCTTATTCCTGTGCCNCCCCCCCCCCCCCCTAACTGGAAAACCTGGATCCGCCCCTACTACGGGTTGACACATTATAATTTTTCTTTCCAAAAAGGACTGGGCCTTCAATCCCTCAAATTTGGGGCCCAATATCGGCCCTATTCCCCTCTCAAACATATTGAAATATCGATCACGCGAAATTCCCCCCACGAGGCACAAAAATTCCCCTAGTGAAAAATCTCTGAGTTCACATCACCTGTAACCACACAGGTGACAATTTTTAAGAGCACAAAAGGCTACTTTAAATTGAGGCAGAGCCTATGAGAGCTTGCAACAGGGCGGGGGTGCTATTGATGGTGATCGGGAGGTAGATTGTTCCCGCCCTCACTCGGCGAAAAAATCGCCTCTCAATAGGCACTGGCACCCAGACGTTCCCCTCGGATGAAAGAGGCTTCTGCAGAAACATGATAACTATGATTGCATTGTCCAGTTAACTGAAATTGAATTCTAAAACGATATTATGTTTTGGACGAACGAATTAGGTGTTTTAGTTTTAAAATTCAACTTGGCCCAGATTGATATTTGAAATCTAACACATGAAATAGACGTAAGAATTATTACAACCAAGAAAGCATTGATGGTCAAATAATTTTTATTTTCAATTACGAGCCTGATTTTTTATTTTAATAAAAATATATTTAATAACATCAATTATTCTTTCAGACCAATGACAAATCAACTGTTAGTCCCAGTGAAAGCATAGAATCAGGCTATGCTTGATGTTAATATTCTTGATCAACAAATTAAACCAGATGTGACTAATTGCACATGACAGACACCACTGTCGAATATGTCTTCAACTCGTCAACAATACGAGCAGATGGCCTGGTCCAGCGTAGAAAGTATTTTGATCAACAATTTACAAGAAAAAACGTAACCCTGCATTCAGTATAATACCTAATCCATAACACTACGATCGCCGCAATTTGGTCATATTTACTTTTCATGTTTCGAGCCTAGTTTTCCGAAAAAAATTAAACCCTTTCGTCAGACAACTCTTTGGCGCCTTAACTTGTTCTCTAATGTAATTTTCTACGTCTCTGGTTAATTGTCGACACATCATTAAAATTTAATATCCAGGTTGGACTCGAAAGACCGGCTATTTAACTCGCGCAATGTCTACTTTCGCTTTCTTTATCGCATTGAGCCTCGCTTTGGATCTTAATGGCCGCCGCGTGAATAGGGTCTATTGCCTGGGTCTATGTGTGTCCACTTTTATAGAAGGGTATACATAGCATGTTGCTCAGAAGAGTGAATTTTCACCACCAGTTTCTCTTACGAAAAGGTATGTATTCTGACGATGTTAGAGTTTGTGGCCAATGCCTACTTTGCAGCCTTCAGTTATATTTCATTTATATTTGTAACAAAAATTTTTGTTTTGCGGGACTCGTTGATTCTTTTCTTAGATGAAGTGTGAGCAAAAGATAAATGCAAGATAGACTCACGAAACAATGGAGTTATGAGAGCAACTATCATCATTATGACATGGTACACAGCCAGTGATCCTGAATGTTGTTCAATTCAAACCTTACCAGTTGTAATGTTACATTGAACAATCGTGGCTGGCTTCAGTGGCGGATCTAAGATATCACAAGGGGGGGCCCAACATTTTGTCCGGCTGTAAACATTTGCGCAAACTGAACCACGATTGTAGACGCGCATAGTACCGAATGGGGGGAGGGCAAACCCTCCTCCCGCCCAGGAAATTTTTCTGTTTTTACCTCTAAAAATCAAGCATTTTCCTTGATTCCTGAAGTATTATCCAAGAAAAAAGGCAAGAAAAAGGAGAATATGTCAAACAGGTAAAACTGCAAGTACCAAAGACTCGAACTCACGACCTTGCGCGTAGTGTGCGCGTGCGTTACCACTACACCACCACGATTTAACTACTAATCGCGTACTAAGAGATCTACTTGTTTATGGTCCACAGCGTTTGCTTCTTTTTGTAATGCTTATTACACGTTTTGTGCCATCGATTCTTAACAAATTTGTCGTATACCGTAATCGTTTGGGTTAACGCCCTGGGCGGTTAAATTGGCGAATCCAAAAAATCGGGGGAGGGCGGTTAACTGAGCAGTGGGCGGTTAAATCGAAAATCCACCTAAAGTATTGGATGGGCGGTTAACCGAGCATGGGCGCTTATTACGACAGACAACCGCCGTGGGCGGTTAATCTTACCTGACGATCTAAATCCCGACACGACAATCATACTCGGAACGCGTAGCCCTTTTCAAAGAGCTTTATCGTCATGACGCCAAATGACTGTGAAAACATAACAGCGGATGATCCCAACAAAGGCTCGTTTTCGGATGGATTCGACGTAGTTTGCACCACCTAGTGGCCATTTTTACTATTTTCGAGTCAACCAAACCGCTCAAAGGATGATTGTGAAAATTGGCGTGTACGTGCTTACTATAAAGAGGACAGTTGATGATGATTTTCCGACGATTTCAACAACTGTGGCGCCTCCTAGTGGCAGTTTTGTTTTTTTTGCGCCTATGGCTGTATCTCCTAAACCGTTCGCAGGCTCTTTACTACTTAATTTAGCAAGTATATTTATATGATGTTGACTACAGATGACGATGGCTTTCGGACAAATCTGACTACTGCTGTGCCCCCTAGTGGCAATTTTAGAGTTTTACGTTCAACTCTGTATCTTCAAAGGTCCTCAACAGATTTTCATAAAAGTTTAAATATAGGCATCTATTGGTGTGATGACGCTATCTTCCTGTTTTGTATGGAGGTATTTTGCACCAGCTAGTGGCCATTGTTGCCGTTTTCAAATCTTGTTTTTGGCGTCCACCCCTGTATCAACCAAATCATTTGAAAATTGGCATACATGTTCTCAGTGTGAAGACGACCTTTGATGATGGTGGACTGACCACTGTGGCACCTCCTAGTGGTAGTTTTGTTTTGCGCCCATAGTTGTATCTCCTAAACCCAATGCAGGATCTTTACTAAATTTAGTAAGTGTATTTATATGAAGATAACAACAGACGACGAAGACTTTCAAGCGGACCCAACGGGCACTGCCCACTAGTGGCAATTTCATTTTATTCTGTTTTCCTTTGTTTCTCTCAAGTTCCTTGACAGAGTTTTATGAAATATGGCATGTTCCTGTTTTTGCATGGATTGTATGTTATGGCGCCATCTAGTGGTCATTTTTATGATACCTTAACTTTCTGTTTTGTGTTTTTTTGTTTTTAGTTGTTTATAGCTGTTTGGTTTAGATCCTTTTCATTATATATTTTTTATTGTTTTATTTATAATTTATTAATTTTCATTTGTTGTTATATAAGTAATTCTAGCCCCGTTGCATTACATTTCCATCTGGGCTCTCCTGAAAACCAGGGTTCATTGATTGAAGATGCCACTTGGAATACAATACATTTTGGTATACTCTGTTAATTTGATGTCATGAATCTAAGTATAAAACCAAGTGGTTGTCTTAGCCACTGACTTTCTCCAATAGTCCACTTGCGAGTTTATTGCCGGTTGTCGTAAACAGCTATGACATCACGGGTGGGGGGCTACACAGCTATGACATCATGGGGGGGGGGACTGAACTCGCCATATTTGATACTGTGTTGTATGCATCCTCATTCGTCTCTCGTTGTATGTTTTATTTTAAGTGTCAATAGAAAGTTTTACGTCAGCAACTGTGCCACAGCTTCGTCGGTAGTTATTGGATCGTGAAATCAAAGTAAATGGAAGCTAGCCAGCAGCTAGCTGTAGGAAGACTGTTGTCAAAATACAGCTAGTACGTACCACTGGGAGCAGCCATGGTGCAAAGTTGTATACTAAATATACAGCTTTCTGCCGATGTAGGTAAAAAGCTGTTCAAATAAAATCTGACATAAAATTAGCGCCTGTAAAAATTGCACTCTTACTTGAGTTAGCTAAATTGTTTACCGGTGTTGGGAAATTGGCGCTCTACTGTTTGTTATTTTGCTGCTAAAATTATGGTGCAATCTTTTGCTTCGGCTTTTGGTGCCATGAAATATTGTGTCACCTATTGGCTGATTCTTCAATCAACTGTTCTTCTCTTCCCAGCGTACATGTCACAACACTTTATCGGAACTGGTTTCATTTCTTTACAATTTTTTTGGTATTTTAATACCAGCAAATTGAATTTCATTACAAAGTTTGCTGCTGCAAAGCTGTCATCATCTCCCGAGTGATATCGCAAAATTTTAGGAAATGGCATGTGCACTTGTCACAAGTGTACAGTTTTCAAATCCACGACAGACTTTTCTTTGTTACTATAGGCGGAGAATTATGCAAGAAAATGACGTTAGTTAGATTGTTTTTCACTTAAACGGCTGCAGCGAGCGAGTGTATTTGTTGACATCCACATTTGTATGCACCGCCGCCAGTTGTTAGTTCTACTTGTTATGGGCGGCGCATCACTGAAAAATGTGGGGGGCTAAAGTCCCCTCAGCCCCCCTGTGGTGCAACGCCTATAGACCATGTGTAGTGTAGCACTGAAAAAAGTGGGGCTATAGCCCTCCCCACCCCCCTATAGTGTGCCATCCATGCACGTTAAGTTTCACGACGACTGAGGTGACGAGCAGAACTACCCGGACTGTGTGAAATTTGGGGGTCTAACGGAGCTTAACACACAGTGCTTCCTAGCTTTTGATAATAGTCTAAACAAACAGTGGTAGCTAGCTGTATTTTGACGATAGTCTTCATTCATAGAGCTAGCTGACTGGCTTCACTTTGTGTTGAGCTCTGTTATATTCTATGCAGTGCCAGTCTCTGTATCTTGAGTCTATGTTACAAGTTCCGGGCATTTTGCAGAGCATAGTAAGTTAACACCACTCAAATCACACAACTGAAAGCTTAAATTTTCAATACTAACAAAATGATACGCTGTGAGTACGTAAAGCGTGAGATTTATAAGTCACGGCTATTAACATCCGCTTATAGTGGGACAGGAGATGAACTATCAATTCTCCCTACTCTGTTCCCTGTTTCATCTATCCGCTCTCGCGTAAATTCTATATGTATTTGTATGTTATTGTTGTGACCTTGAAACTTGGATCATGCCGTGTATTTAGTGCTGAAAAGTGTTTTTGGCAATACTCAAAAAGTGCACTAGTAAAATCTGCAATTTTCAATGACATTTTGATAAACATGCATCTAACTGTTTTGATTTGTGTGATGACTAGCATTGCCTTCGGTATTTTTGAACGTGGTGAGCAAAGACCGTAGGAAATTCAAATGTTCGATGTGAAGCAACCATGCAGAATCGAAAACAAAATGGTTCACATCTCAAGGGCTTTGCCGCCTGTAGGGTCTCAGACGATGACAAACGAAAAATAAATTTTTGTGATCATTAACTGCGTAAAATTATGTTATTAATCTTTAAAATTGTGGTTGAATAAATATCCTCAACAAATATCCTTGTAAAATAATTTCCATTATTTTAGATCTACCTGTCCATTTATTTGTGTTACCATAGTAACCATAAATCATTCATTTTATAATCAAATACATCACCACTAATTTACATTGAAATAGTGTTTCAGTGACTGGAGATAGACTGTGGAGTTTTTTTGTGATACCTATGTTGTTTACTTTATTGTCATGGTGATCAAATTCTTTTCTATTGCAGCTTGTTGGTGGTGAATTTGACTTGGAGACTAACTTTGTCATACAAGACTCTGAAAATGTCATGCACATGTTGGAACTGCTGGACAATTGTCAGGTTACACTACAGGTAAAACTAACCCTTGTATGTTATCTCGAATATACCGTACTCATCTAGGTTCATGGCCTGGGCGCTTTAATTTGGATATCAGAGCATTAAAAACAAAATTTTTGAGAATTAGTTGAAAGGTCAATTATTTCACGCAAATGCCTTCACCATTCTTGCACGAAAATTTGAAAAGACTTGTGAAAATTTGGAAGGACTTAAGTTGGTGAAAATATGGAAAGACTTAGTGAAAATTTGGACATTCGCGTGGTGGGCCTTTGTGGAACATAACAAGTATGTGTTGTTTTAAAGAAAGGTCTCCCAAGAGGGTTTTTTAAATTTTAGTATTGCGTATGAGAATCCACTTGGTGGGCACATACCAGCACTGTGTATTGGTCTTGTTCATGAAGGATATAACTACATTTAAGTCACTATTACTTGGAAACACAACTGTATTTGACATTGAGGTTCATTGTATTAACATTGTGTGAACATGACTTGTGCCTCTAATCCCCTGTCAATGAAGACCAGTAAATAATTTCTCCTGGGACCAGTCAATCTTCATGCACAACATTACATCCTACACTTAACTACGTATCTCTTACATCCTACCAGTTTTGTGATTGTCTACACATCAGGTCACAACTCTGCTGAAAGTTAAATGGTGGTCATTTAGCTGGCAATCACAAGACAAATGTTCATGTGATCACTTTTTTCTGCTCAATTCTATGAGTACAATCGAGTTTAATACCTACGGACATTGAAAGGAAGATAATGAACCCGAAAATCCAATCACTTGGTGATAAATTTGTTTGAATGAAAAACAGCCATGTTCTCCATTGAGTGGCTGTGCTATTTGTGATTTTCATACTGCTGTACAATCTTTGAAGTTGCTATACGCCATGTATGCCATGTTCGAGTGTTTAATGTATCAACATTCTGAGGTGCATTTGCACTTCCAAAGCAGCATCACCATGTTCTTATCCTGTGCCTAAATTGAAATTGATGGAAATAAAACCGATGAAATTTCCTGCGTGGCCTTATTATAATAATGACTGAAACTATCCCTCAATATCTCCTCAAGCGTAGCCTTAGCATTAGGAACAAGATTAGGTGGATTTTCTAATTGTAAGAAGTCTGACAGGCACAGATTTATAATGCACATTTAACTGTCACAACTGTCATCACACCCAGTAAGAGCTTAAGGTTATGTGGCACCATATTGCCAAATCTGTACATTTATCCAAATATCTACAAAAGTATAAAATTTAACTTGAGCAAAAGTATATTTCTTCTGAAAGTAGAATGAAGTTCACGTAATTCTTATTTTTTGATAGCCTCTCATGCAAAAGTGGAACATTTCAAGCTTAATTTCTATCAGTGTTTTGTAAAACAGTGTATAATCCTTTGTATCTGAAAGTTTCACGTGAATACAATCAGCCATTTTGGAGATACGATGTTCTGAAGTTGTCCAAACTTGGACAGTTTTCTAGGGTACTACATACCTTAATATGAATCATCCACCTTTATGAAGATACATGTTTGTTTTCCATAATTCATACTCAACATCATTGATTCTAACTTACATTGTTAAGACTGGGGTACTTTTACAGCAAATGTTAATGTCTTACGCGTTTGTCTGTAGTAAAATGTTTTCAAATCTTTTATTAGGCTGAAATCTGGAGCCTGTTTACGGCCATATTGCGCAAGAGCAGACGTAACCTTCAAGCCTGCACAGAGGTCGGTCTTATTGAGAAGGTGTTACAAAGACTGCCTGAAGCTGACCAAATGGTGGCAGGTCAGTAGAACTGATAACAATTTCAATAAGTTAGTGATTCAGTTTGACCCTAGAAGTAATCTTCAAGAATTGTCTGTGGCTATAGTTCATCCATAACTCTATTTGAGCTCTTTTTAAAGGGTCATTATCTGTTTTATGTTAAAAAAAATCATTTTTGTGATTATTGTTGAAAGAAATAGACTTGTTGTATTTGCTTTGACCAGAAATGTAAAACAACCAAATTCGTTTTGTGTTAGTGATTTTGTTACAAACCTGAAATTCGCATCGTCGTCTGCCAGACATTTGCTGGAATCAAGGTCAGTATCTTTATCATTTAAATACGTTTAAAATACTCAACCATTTAATTTGTGGTATTTAGCTCAGCAGCAGAGCTCTAGGCTGCAACTGCGGAATTACTTGTTTCAATTCTGCGCTGCAGCTCACTTCAGAAAAATTACTCTTCTCGCCCAGAATATCCCTGAAACACTATTTGAAAGCAGAGTTCATACTTGACGAGTGGAGTAGTCCACTGAGGTGATAAAATAGCCTGTGGTGTTTTGCGCCACATTCCTGCTTGCCGTTTGTATTGAGAGAATCCCCAGATTTCAAAACTGCAATAAGAACATGCAAGGCACTTCTTGGACCTCATGTTGGCTCCGTAAACCATATTCAATTTCAAGCATTTTTTCCATTTTTGCTGATCGAGGCCTTATTTTGTTCAATAAATTTGAATTGAATTTGCATGTGGATTGGTGACAGCTGTGCAGCACCACCCATGAGGTAAACTTTCCGGAATATTTATTTTTGTCAAGAATTCTAACAACTAACATAGAATTCCTTCTTTCTGCCCCTTTGTGCTCTGATTATAAAATGCTGATGTCTTGCCTGTATTCTCATTATTTCAGACCTCCTGGTGGATATGTTGGGGGTACTAGCAAGTTACAGTATAACAGTGAAGGAACTCAAACTATTGTTCAGCTTATTAAAGGCTCACAAAGGACGTTGGGTAGGTTTGTACAATGAGCCATGCTATTCCAACCAAAAACTACATACAATGGTTTCTCCTCACGAGAGTGTTACATGGCTTTGCCCGAAGGTGCCTATTGGTTTGCAAGGTCTAAAGCACAAACTACTTTTTTGTTTTCTAACTAGTGTTGAAATCATAGTAAATGGTGTTAAAACCAAACTTATTTTGTGTCATTTTAGCATGAACATGTATGTGTATGTACCGTATTCGCCCTAATAACCGCCCAGGGTGCTTAGAAAAATTTGTTTCAGGGGGGCACTTATTGTAACCCCAGGCGGTTGAAACCCGGTCTCCGAAACGGGTGAAATTGGAAGCTAAGATTCATCATATTTACATTCTGTGACGTTTCTGTAACCTATGACAGACTTTCTACAAAATTGTGGTGTATTGCTATCAAATTTTGCTGGTAAATTACGATCATTTTACAGAAAATTGTGCTGAAATTCCAGGGTGAAAACTCGCCAACTGACTGCCTCGCAATCGTCGATATTGCAAGTTGAATGCTTGAATGAAAATTCAGTTTCGACTCAAGCAAATTACCTGAAATTCTCCTTAAGTTTTCCAAATAGCATCTTTAAGATTTTTTAAGTTCCCATGGAGTCGGGATTAACAGACAGCAGTTTAAGTTCAAATCTTTGCTACAGTGTGCCATCTATGATCGTAGGCCTACCTGTGGCAACACGAGACAAACCTCTGGACAAACACACATGTTGTTGTCCCGTGACGTTTGTTTTGAAGTTCGTCTGCGTGTCTGAATAAGCAAGCGCGTGCGTGTAACCAGAGTTCATTTGGCAGAGTAAACGCAATCTAACGAGCTAGATGTGCATTGTATCTAAGAAATTAGCACATGTTTCATTCAGCACTTGCTGGTCTCATCTGCTAAAAAAACGTCGACAATTTTCTCGGTAAGGCCCATATTAGTCGCCCTGTTGCTGGATGCGTATGTGACTGGCTGACAGTTATTTTTCGGTGTAAGGGTGTGTAAGCTTTCACTGTCAGTGGTCATTTTAATCGGATATTTGGCTTTAAAAACACCAATTATGATTAATCAAACAATCCCTCCTTAAAATAATGCAAAATTTTTTATGGTATTAGAAACTGTTGGAAATTAGTGCCAATATTTATTTCTTGCCGATGCTGTGCTACCCATTTCATGAATGGATAGTTCCCGGCTATTGTCTGATGACAGCCGGTACTTGTATGTAGCACGTGCTTCCTGGCCACGTGCTTTTAACACTGCTCAAGTTTATTTATTAGTCTTCGATTCGCGGTTTTCACATGTACAAAGAAGTTTGGATTTCTGTTGATGGCGGGAAATTTCTACAATACAATACCGTTGACAAGTGCACTCATCGTAGTACGGCACATTCCTCGCAAGATCAGCAAAACTTTTGTGTTCTTTTTGAGGCGCGGCGAAAGTTTTGAAGTTTATAGTCACGGCTAAATACTGACATAGCGGCGAGGTCTACAAATTCTGCGCATAATGATTTTTTCAGGTCTGTTGCATATTATTAACAAATTGAAGATGTTACTGTAGAATTTTAGGACTGTAGGTAAGGCATTTTTCACACATACACGTTCATGGACTGGGCGCTTATTTCAGCAAAGTCTGAAAACGCGCTTATAGGGGCATGGGCGGTTATTAGGACGAACACGGTATAAATACATATACGTATATATACATATACATATACATATATATATATATATATATTACGTGGTTAACAACTAAATCAAATTAAAATTTCCCCTTCAGCTGTAGCTATAGTTGAAACTATTATGTTTTTCTTTTAACTCCATGAAACTTAAGGTAAAAGTTATTGCCCTTATGTCCATTTTTATGATACCAAAAACACCCCCAGGACCATATCATTTGCAGTGCAGTCATGGACACATTTCAATACTATGTATTGCTCTTGTTAACCTTTCTTATCACCTACTCCAAGGGATGAGGAGATTTATGCAAATATCAATTATCTGATACCATTTGACCGTCGGTTATTAATTCTCTATATCTGCATCATAGTGTTTCAACCTAAGAAAGTTGTATTCTCATATCATCATCAACTACAAAACCTGGCTTTGTTCAATAATCATATTCCAAAGTTTACATAACATGATTTATTGACTGGCAAAGTACTGCACGATACAAATCCCTCTGCAATGCGATGTAAAAAACAAGACTTTCTGCTCTTTAAAATGCTATAGGTGAACCATTTTATTGCTTCCAAGCAAAAAGGTACTTCCTACTATTCTAAAGTTGCTGGACCCATGTTTGGCCAAAAGATGGATGAAATTCAAATTAAATTGAATTTTATTGTACTTTACACATCTGTATGAATCACATTTGATGCGGGCACAACTCTCTAACAACACTTCTTGAAATATTTAATGGCTGCCCCCCCCAGAAAAGTCTGAGAGGGTGGCAATGAAATGCTAATGACCTCAATGTGTTTGTGGAAAAAATCAAAACTGCGAAAACTCGTAAAATTTTGACTAGTTTCAATTTCAAGCAATTCAAACCTAATCAAAAATGTTATTAAAGCACAAGGATTCAGCAACTTTAAAGGAAAATTTAAAATTGATTTTAAATCTTTGTTTAACTAACGTCACGAATGAGAATATTGAACATTCTCTTCACCTTGAGTTTGATGGTGTACCACAGGCGGAACTACCACATAGAGAGGTATGCATTTGTGCTTTGGTTGAGGGAACTTTTATGTTGTTGCCATACATGAATAAACTGAATTGTGAAATAGAATGTGAGCTTTTTCTAGGAAATATGTGCATGGAAATCGACATTTCGTTGTCTACGATATTCGTCCATTGAAGGGATACATCCAGGTTTATTTTGCAGACAGGTTTTGATATTTAGAACATTGATGTTTTCAGTGCAGTGTGCAGGTTTCTGTGATGTTATTACTCAAATTGTGATTTTGATGTGATGTTCTACGTCATGTGGTAGAGTTTAGTAGTGGTGACTGGTGTTTCAGCAGTGATTTGTGTGGCTCAGGTAGTCTGCTTAATAGTTTTATCTTACTACTCTTCTCTCCCACCAAATCCCTGCTGCCTTTATGAGCTCCCCTCACTGTTTTTGCCATTTGCGATAAAAATTGTAGATGGAAGTCCTTTCTCAGTGCTTTCAAAATATTCAGCACTGTTGAACTTGTTCAGTGTGCCTTTTGGGGTATTAAGTAACCATTTCGAAGCAGCGTGATTGTCTGTCAAGGAGAATGAGTTATGTGATATAGAGCATCAGTGTGTTCATGGACAAGAAAACACATCAAAGTTTGTTTTGAAAATGCATCTTGTCTGTTTTAGTTTCAGTGTGGAATGTATGATGGGGTTGGTTTAACTTTTTCTTGAATTCCTACAATTCTCACCAACTTTACTTGACCATTTCTGAGTTATACTTTATCAAACAAATTTGTGAAGAGCTCAAACAAGAATCATGTTATGGAAGATTCCACCTAAAGGTGCAAGACTAAAACTGCGGCTTCCCGTCAGTGTTAATTGTCCATAGATAGTGACTTAGTGTGGATAACATCAGAAATACATGACTTCCAATAAGACTTCTTAGAGATCATTTATTTAGTTTTAAGATTAAGCTATTTCCCAAGCTGTTTGTTTCCAGCGTTAGTGCCACAAAATGGTTTCTGTGTTCATATCAGTTCTTGGAAATCATACCCTAACCACAAGCTCGAGGGAAATGTGAAATTTGTTGGAGATTTGTTGTATTGATTGAAGTTTAAGGAAGTGTTGTTGTCTCGTTGTAGCGAAGGAATGCGGTGCTCCTGTTGTCAGTGCTGAAGATTATGCCAGAGAGACACGGCCCTGATGAATTCTTCAGTTTTCCTGGAAAGAAAGGATCTGTAAGACATGTGCTTTCATCTAGGTTTTAGTTTTCATTTGATTCACTGTGTTTAAGTTGTTAGAAAAGTACATTATTCATTCTGTTTAATCTTTCTTGCTAGATTCCAAGCATGTTTGTCTGAATGTTTCCCTTGTAATTATCGCTACAAATTTCTCATTTCAGGCCATTGCACTGCCCCCTATCAAGCAGTTCCCGTACCAAAATGGGTGGACCTTTTCCACGTGGTTCCGGCTTGATCCGGTGACAGGAGTTGGTATTGAAAATGAAAAGCCTTACCTTTACTGGTAATAACTGCTTTTAGTTAAATCCTTGTTATGATAAAGCAATATACCATAAAGGTATACCCTGTGGAGCATTACCCCCAGTTTGCGCAGAAATGGACATGAACACACGTTGCAATACACAAAGTGGTTGGGTCTGTGCGCTTTGGAGGGTTAATTGACTCTGGTTGTTTCAGTGACTTCATTCAGGCAGTCTGAATTACCATAGTCAGATGTTTTGTATGCACCATGGAATCGCACTTCATATCACAATGTGTTAAAAACGCATCACGGTTAGCAGACACTTTATGTGTGCGTGATATTTGTGGTCCTTGATACAAGTTGAGCATTCACAGATTTTGTGTTGCCTTGAAGTTTAGCATCTGGGAATTGTTGTTTGTGCAATCCGGTGAAATACACTGTGCTCTCCCGGTATTTCTTTTTAAAAGAGCACATCTGGTAAAGCTGGTTAATTCATTTCACGCCATCAATGAACACATTAGTTAATGCAATATTGATTACTTCATGGTTGAGGTAGTTGTTAACAAGTTAGTCTGGTATGAAACATGTGACTGCAATATTATGGTGAAACATGAACAGTTGCTCTGCTTCAACAATATTTGTGTCTATAATCCATTTTTAACAAGAGAGAAAATTGGACTGCAGTTACTGTATGCTTTTTTTTAGGTCATAAAGCGTGCTGAAAATTCTTTGACTACTTCTGCTGATACCATTGAAATGGCCATTTTTGTAACTCAGGTAGAGGATTTGAACTGCAATGTGAAGGTTGTTAAAATAATGAGGCAGCTCCAGTTGTAGCTTCATAAGCAGTGAAAGATTTTGGAAATAAGTTCAGCTATTGTACAATCTTTCTTAGATGGTCAAAGTTAGTGTTAGGTGATGTAATGTTCACTCTACAACACTGAATCAAACCTTTCTGTATTTTGCCTTGCAGTTTTCGCTCCAGTAAAGGTATAGGCTACTCTGCACACTTCATGGGCAATATTCTGGTGTTAACTTATAACAAAGTGAAAGACAAGGGATTCAACATGTGTGTCAATTATGAGTTCCAGCCTAGAAAGGTATGTGATGACACTTTGGATTACTTGGTCAACAGTCTTCTTCTCCTGGTATGGTGGCCTGCAAACTGGGGAAGAGTCTATCTCACTTCATGTTGATAACACGGCCTAAAACAAATGTCACGTGTAGCACTTGCGTGTATCACTTGTAGAGATTTGTGTGACAAATAACTGATCAATAGCGCTAGTTAAGTTGAAATATTTTTTGAGTGAATGGATTTCAGAAAAGGTGTACCTCTCTCTGACAACATTAAGACCTGACTATTCGCTTGTTTGGTGTGACATCATTTTGACGTTTTGTACCAAGTGAAATAAAATTAATATGCTAAAATGAAAAACAACATATAATAATTAGGCCAGATTTACATATCGCTGTAAAGTACTAAGATCTTGGAAAATTTTTACCTGGATATAGACCTGATGAAGGAGTAACCTTCTCAACTTTCTGGGAACATACAATGTGCACAACAGTTGTCGGAACACACCACTTAATCTAAGTACATAATTTTGTGAAACATCATGTTCTCAACTTCCCCTGTGGTTGCCTGAATATGTGATGTGACTGTGCAGTTCTATTCCTGTTTGTTACTTCAACAAACTGTGTCATATTTAGTGGCTGATATGTCCTCACTAAACAACTGAATACAAAGTTAACAAACAACATAGGATTGTGGTGTTAATGTTATTGGCCTATTTTGGTGGCAGTGTGACTGAGGCTTTAAATCATGAACACAAGTTAAAACCAGTTTGTTATACTTATTTCAAAACAATCTTAAGCAAAAATGCTAGACGTATTGTACTTTTTGTGGAAAATAGCTCATAGCAAAATTAATGAAAATTAAATCCTGGAAAAGTCATAGAAAATATGGAAACCGTGTATTATAAATGGTATTTAGGCAGCAACATGGGTTTGTTGGAGTTTTCCAAATGTCTAAAATTACAATAATTTAAGTTGCAAAACTATTGTGTGGTTCCAAGACTCCAACCTTTGTTTTCCCCTCCAGTGGTATCACGTCGCTCTAGTGCACGTGTACAATAGATGGAGCAAGAGTGAACTTCGCTGCTATGTGGACGGAAATCTGGTCTCGTTCCAAGAAGGTTCCTGGCTGGCATGGACTACAGACGTGAGTGCAGCTAAGGAAGTGCTACTTCAACTTCCTGTTTCTTTAATTCATTACTTCGTTTTATAATGTATTTGAGTCATTAAGCAGACATTCCGTTTCCTCAATTTTATCACTCACACGATAATTGAAGGAAGTTGTTCAGTTGAGGCAGCCGTTTGCTGAAGTACAGTGTTTAAAGCTAGCTGTCTTGCAATTTGCAAATTGAGTTTAGTGGCTACAAACCCATCATCCATCACAGAAACATCTTTTAATTTAGACCACTCATTGTTATTGATGTCAAATTGTTCCTTAGTCAAATAAGAGGTGATTTTAGGATTTTAAATGACACTTTGTTGTAACTTTAGACCTGGCTATACTAAGTGGCATATCATGCTATGTCGTTTAATGGACCAAGCATGGTCTCAAGGAATAGTATACTCTGATTTAACGGACCAAGCATGGTCTCAAGGAATAGTATACTGTTATTTAATGGACCAGTTATGGTCTCAAGGAATAGTATACTGTTATTTAATGGACCAAGCATGGTGTCAAGGAATAGTATACTGTTATTTAATGGACCAAGCATGGTCTCAAGGAATAGTATATTCTGATTTAATAGACCAAGCATGGTCTTAAGGAATAGTAAACTGTTATTTAATGGACTGAGCATGGTCTCAAGGGAAAGTATACTCTGATTTAATGGACCAAGCATGGTCTCAAGGAATAGTATATTGTTATTTAATGGACCAAGCATGGTCTCAAGGAATAGTATACTGTTATTTAATGGATCAAGCATGGTCTCAAGGAATAGTATACTGTGATTTAATGGACCAAGCATGGTCTCAAGAAATAGTATACTCTGATTTAATGGACCAGGCATGGTCTCAAGGAATAGTATACTTTATTTAATGGACCAAGCATGGTCTCAAGGAATAGTATACTGTCAGTTCAAACCCAGGAATCGCTTCTAATCATAGGAACAAGAAATCATGTTGAGACCAGTTTTATAGCAGTAACTGGTCGAAATTAAAAGTTCACTTTTTGGACAGAATGCTGTTTACAGTCACTTTGAATAATTAAACTATTTGTGGATGAAGCTCTCAATATTAACCAGTCAGAAAGGTTGACATGCAACCTTCAATGTTTATGTTGTCTTTATTTATTATGTTTTTATTATATGTGCAATCATTTCAAAATCATTTTTTCCTGCTTTGTCAACTTCCAAATTGGGGAAAGTGTAAATTGTGTGGTGTCTTCTTGTGAAGAATCATCGCAAATCTTGATATTGAAAACATCTGGTTTATAAGAACTACGCATCTTTGACAACTTGTGAACTCGGTAGAAAGAATTGTGTTCAGGTCCGCATAATGTTCATTTCCATCAAATGTTTACTGTGTTGAGAATATACAGATTCGATGCTTACGCTATTGGGTCAAGCTATTGTGAAATGTATGGTGATTTATTTCAATAGATTTGTGTGTGGTGTATTCGATATGCCATGGCAATGTTTCATTAAACATTTGACAAAATTACAAAATCATGTATAATATCTTAACAACCTGGTCCTCTTCAGTGTCGTGTTAAAAACGTTCAGTGTTTGTCACTTTCATTAATCCTTCTTCTCTTTTATTTCAGATCATGTATAATATCTCAACAACCTGGTCCTCTTCAGTATCATGTTAAAAACGCTCACATTTCATTAATCCTTCTTCTCTATAATTTCAGCCTTTTGACAAATGCTACATTGGCTCCAACCCAGATCTGACACCAGATGTCGCTTTCTGCGGCCAGATCTCTACAGTATATCTGTTCAGTGAGGCCCTCCAACCTGCAACAGTCTATGCCATGTGGAGGATGGGACCGGCATACAAAGTAAATTTATTCAGTATTTGAACGCGCATTTCAACAAAAGAGTTCACACATTTGAAAGTCTGTCTAATAAGTTAATAATTTTTTAATATTTTGTATCAATTTCTTATCAGATTATAACTCTTGCAATGTTCTAACACTGCGTAATAAAATGAATACTATCGGAGTTGACTACAAGCGTTGACCAATTGTCTTTCTCTGAAGTGGTAGTTTATGTTTTCGTTTCAGAGCCAATACAGATTTGAAAATGAAAGTCAAAGTTTACTTAACGAGCACCAGAGAAAGGTATTGTGCTTTATCATGTAAAATGGATACAATTCTGAGGTCTTCAGTTGACCAATGAGAGCTGCTTGTGTTATGCTGTCATGTCGAATCAGTGATGATGGATTAGGGTGACCGTCTGCAATGTTTTCGTTGCAGACGAATGTTCCACGTTTCCAGTTAAATTATTGCACACTCACTTGTGAGCTGGGATAATTTTAGGAGGGTTCCTTGCGTAATTGGTGCAAAAATAATTTCATTGACGTACTGTGATTACTCAACTCTGGCCAATGGGCCCTTTTAAATAGGAATGGAAAAAGTACAAAAAACTAACATGGCCTTAAAGTCCTACAAATTGACCCATAGACTTGGGACTTTGTTGGTCAATTCTACAGAGCAAAGTTTTTCTAAAATGATCCCTGTGAGAGTTGTTTTTCTTCCCAATATGGAACCTATGGGACATCACAACGTGAACCAAATTCTGGAAATATTTGAGACATGGTATCACTTATTTTTCTAGTACTTGTGATGACAGTGTTTACCAACTCAGTGAGACTCAGTAAAGTGACACATATACATCTGCTAACCTACTCAGTGGAACTCAGTAAAATGAAACTCATGTATGCTTTCCTACTTTTACAGTAGAACTCTGTAAAGTGACACATATACATCTGCTTACCTACTCAGTAGAACTCAGTAAAATGAAACTCATGTATGCTTTCCTACTCAGTAGGACTCAGTAAAGTGACACTCATATGTCTGCTTACCTACGCAGTGTGACTCAGTGACACTCATATGTCAGTCATCTAAAAATAATACTTTCGACTGTTGCAATTTAAACTGAATAACAGCTTTTCAATATTAGAATATTTGCTTCCTTTTGAATCATTTCATCTGTTCACATGCTATCCTTTCAGCTGGTTTATGACGGTAAACTGACCAACTGCATAGTGTTCATGTATAACCCTGTGAGTTGTGATAGTCAACTCATTCTGGAGTCATCACCCAAGGGCAACCCTGCCATCTTTGTACACACACCACATGCCCTGATGCTGGAGGTAGGCTCTTATTTGTTACTCTTGATGCATTGTGTTTAACATCAGTGCATCAGAGGCAGCAAATTCTTTTTGATCTAAAGTTGAGTTGCTAGTTTAGCAAATAAGATGGCTGAAGTAAAAATTAAATAGAGTTTTTTTATATTTTATACATCAAAACGAATCATATCTTTGCTCCAGTGTAACAAAAAATCTCGAAATCTGTGTGTCCTTGCATTTTCTAACGAACAATGAATAATTAAAATTTTATCACGGTCTCTGGAAAAATCTGCTCTGTGATTTTTGTCTTAGAATGCAAGGTGCAAGGACATGTGACTGGAGATTTTTAACCTGATCTAAGATCGTAATTCGATGTTTGACTTACAAAAATTCTGCATAATTTGAATTTTATCTGCTTTATTGCTAGTCAACTCTACCTCACTTGTAAGACTAGTGCAATGAAACTCGCTGTGTGTCCGTTCATTTTCGTTCTGTAGATTACTGCGAGTGTACAGAGCAAAGATGAACATTGGACTATTACAAATTAAATTTATTTGCTCATCTCATCTATTGATTGTTAGTAGAGATTGATCATATAATCAGAGGTGGTCTAACTGCTTAAGGCTCCCTTTGTTTGCATTGTACATTTAAGTACCAGTTCTGGCCAAGCTTTATTCCCTGGCGCACTGCAAACTTTCTTCTTATTCTCCTGTGTAAGCACCAATTTCTCATGGTTAGTTATGAATTAATTAAACGAAGGATTCCAGTAAAAAACCCACTTGCACTATTTTAACATTCACTCTTTCACCCATTGTTGCAGGGAGTCAAGGCTGTGGTGACTTACTCCATTCACAGCACGCTCCACTCAATAGGGGGCATTCAGGTGCTCTTTCCACTCTTTAGCCAACTAGACTGTGTACAAGATGAGTGTTCAGCGACAGAGGAGCTCGTTGACTTCTCTGTATGGTATGTTATGTCAAGAAATGTTACCTGTAATTTTTGTAATCTAACAAATTCACAGAAGATTTCTAATAAGTCAATTGCGAATTGAAACTGTTGACGTAAATCAACTGCTTGCGTGAGAACATGCAAACAAACTGATGCCATTTTAAATCATATAGTACACCACGATTTGTGCATTCAATAGGTATGTCTGTATGCACAATGAAACAATAACACCGTTGCAAAATATGTCCAACTTGAAGTCTGAGCCATGAAATAGTAGTTGTAGTAGTTTTGTAACCTGTTTCCTGACACCTTCCAGCACCAGTCTGATGACTCTGATCTGTGACCTGTTGGAGAACTCTGTCACTATTCAGCAACAGTTTATACAAAACAAGGGGTTCCTGGTCATCAGCAATATGCTGGAGAAGGTAGGAGTTGTGGTTAATGTCCACCCTGAGGAAGGAACATTTGTAAATGTTTTTGTCCTAGTCATACTTCTGTGAATTACTCAATGTCACATGGTCCTCTCACCTGTCAGGTATGGCATACCTTTGGTAACAGATTACAAGTTTACTTTCTTTCGTGTGTAATTATTGCTATTCAGATAAAACAATTATTCAATGAATTTTACAATTTGAGTTTGCAATGCTTTTAAACTCGCTGTGTAAATGCCTGAATTAATATATTGAAGAAATACCTGCAAATTTTGATCTGTACAATTAAAGACACTACGCATTCCCATTCATGGTGGACCTTCCTCAGGGATATTTATGTGACTTGAATATTCACCATCAGACCAGCCATTCACAACTCTGTGTTAGTACCATCACTGCGTGTTTCAAAAGTGGATTAAGAGATTGGTTCAAGGAGTGTGCACCCCATTTCTACTGGGCACTATGTTCACATGAGTAGTGAAAACAGCAGTTTCACTGGTGAGCATTTTGACAGATGAGCTGTTTGTAAAGGGACACTTTTGCCAGCAGTTAATTTGTTTTCCTCACCAACCAAATTGCTTTTAAGCGAGAATTGATTTCAAAACGCATTCAGCCTCTGATAAATTCGTCTTACCCCTGGCCATGTTTCTTCTTTGAAATAAGCTGTCTAGTTACAAAAGTGTTAGAAGATATGGCAGCACTTTTAAGTAACCCAAACCACTTGCTAAGTTCCACAAAAGTACAAACTTGTAACTGTTCATGTAACTGATGTTTTCTTAATACTAGCAGTTAAGCTTTTTTTTAGCCGGTTTGTGAACGGGTGAATGTCATTTCTGCCATGCTATGATGGAGGAATCTAAAGCGTCACCAATATTTGTCCTTTACTGGACCTCTGATCATGAATGTATGTCTGTATTTGTTTCTATGGTGATAATTGATTATTTATTTTATTTCGGGGTATCTTTTAACCCGTACACTTAGCCCACTGTTTTGTCTTTAATCCTCAGTCCTCCAGTAAGCACCTTACAAAAGGTGTTCTTGATTGTTTCCTTCGCCTCACCAAGTACTTGATCAACCTGCAGTCTGGTGGACAGTTGTTAAAACAGTTACTGGACCACATACTCTTCAACCCAGCCCTCTGGATATACGCTGATGTACAGGTATTTATGGACTGTATTTCATAATATCTAGGTTACTTTAGACCTAAATGGAATTATTTTATTTCCAATTTCTTTCATGTGGCCGACTGTATATTATGTGTATGACTCCAAGCATGTCATTTCCTTTTTGATAAAAGAATTTTTTACTAATTTGAAAATCAGAGTTTGAATGAAAAAGTTGTGCGGTTGACTATTAGAAGTGGACATGTGAGGTGATTTCAACAATCTCCAAGACATATGGTAAAGTCTCACAAATTTCAGACAAAAAGCAGTTGCCAAAATTGCACATTTTCATTTTCAAGGGCTTCTAATGTTGTAAAAGCCCATGATTTTTCAAAATATTGCCTGTTTGTAGCTATAGTGCAGAACTTGAATATGACTAAGCACTATTTTGAACAAATGAGAAAACGAAATTTTACCATATTGTATACTCATTTATCCACTATGGACCTACTTATCCACTATGGACCTACTTATCCACTAAGTATCTACTTATCCACTAAGTATCTACTTATCCACTATGGACCTACTTATCCATTATGGACCTACTTATCCACTATGGACCTACTTATCCACTAAGTATTTACTTATCCACTATGGATCTAATTATCCACTATGGACCTACTTATCCACTATGGACCTACTTATCCACTATGGACCTACTTATCCACTATGGACCTACTTATCCACTATGGACCTACTTATCCACTATGGACCTACTTATCCACTATGGACCTACTTATCCACTATGGACCTACTTATCTGGGATGAATGAGCATCAGATGAGGGGAAACTAAATACTTTAAGGAGTGCAGCATTACTTGTCATTGTATTGCACAGCTTGATGATGATTTCTTTAGTTTACTATGGAGTGTTTTAGCATTGTAGGATCATCATGACTGTGCAGTGCTCTGCCAGTGCCTTGGCTTGTATTCATGTGTTTGTTTGACTTGTTGTTATGACAGCAGTGATGCCACTAGTGTCTCACATAGAGTGGTGTTCAGTTTTTCAGTGTAAGTGTTTACATGATGCCACTGTGTGGTAATGATTCACCACTGAGAAACAAACTACGGTAAGTATTGAAGGGTGTGTTTGTCTAGTCTGTAACAATTGTGTGAAGTCACTAGTCACTAAGTAGAGAAGACTGGTCCTCAAAGTGTGGGACCCCTGTAATTGACTATTGCTGCTGAGAATTTTGAACTTGGACTTTTTGTTTTTATTGCCTTATCCATGCAGGTACAAATCAAACTGTACACATACCTGGCTACAGAGTTTGTGGCCGACTCTCACATCTATAACAACATCCGCCGTGTTAGCGGTGTGCTCACTACGATGAATACACTGGTCTACTACTACTGGGTGATCAACCCTCAACATAGGAGCGGCATCATGCCCAGGGGTGTAGGTAAGTGATGGCAAGTAATAACTGTGTAATAGTCTTTGTTATTGTGACAGTACATTGACACCAGCAACATATGAATATTATGACAGGCTGTGTCCTCCGTGAATTGGGCTCACTTCAGTATAAGACATAATAATATCTGTGCTTGTAAACTGCATAGAGACACTTACGTCACTCTGGCTGAAGTATTATAATTAGCACTACCTCCAATTTCAGATGGTTCTCGGCCCAGCCGTGAGCAGGTGGTTGCCTTACGTGCCTACATTCTGCTCTACCTGAAGCAGCTGGTGATCAGAGGCCAGGGTATACTGGAAGATGAACTACAGGCTATGTTGAACTACCTCTCCACTGTACATGAGGTGGGTACATGTAATGGCAGTGATGCACAACTTCACTGTCTCGGCTTAGTTATCTCTGGATTCCCATTCAATCTTCAAATCTAGACAATCTGTGATGTTAGTTGTTATCCGTGCTCACCTCAAGACTTGTGTAATTTCATGAAAAATGTTGATGCTTTTTGTCCACCTTTAATTCTGGTATTTCAAGTTTTAATTATTTTGAAAGCCACCATGTCTTGCAGGGTAGTGTAGTGTCACTGGTATCTGTGCTGTTAAAGTTTGTTATTTGTAGTTGTTTTGATTGGAAGATCTTCAAACTTTATCTGGATATAATCTGAAATCTAACATTACTAAGTTTAATTATGCTCTGTCAAATATCCTGTAATGTTGTTGTCTGTTTGTGCAAAATTAATTCATTTGTTCATTTAACCGCACCCAGTGTTGCTTCTGTCAGGTAGAGACTGTTTGTGAAGTGTACCTCAGGTCTTCTTCATTGTTTTTATTGTATCATCTGCCTCAAACAAAGCACACTGTGTGATTTTGTGATCTCACAATCTTCATCTCTTTGTTAACTGAATCTGTTATTCTGGCAACTCTCCGTTTCATTTTTCTGAATAAATGGTTAGTTGAAATGTAGACAGTTTATGTCATCGTGTAACTACTTTGAGCTGCTTACTTTTAATTGCACTTTTAAGAAATCAGTAGCAGAATAACTTAATTATTAATAGTGCTTGTTATCCATTCTCAAAATTTATAATTTTAACACCTTGAGATTTGAACAAGTCCCTGTAATTCAGTAGAATTAAGAAAATTACTGTGATTTGACCAGTAGTTCTGATGACTTATTAAATTCTCCATGATTAGATCAACCTGCTTGACTCCAAACACTGCTATGTGAGGGGTACTTTAACATTCTCCTAACCTTTAGTCACTGATATGGTAAAATCTTTATAATTTGTGTCACTTTCCCATTAGCAAAACTCTGGTTTATTGCAACTCTGTTACAACTCCTTGCACCTTTCCACTAATTTGTCTCTGGTAGCGACACTGGAGTTGCTTGTAGTTCTAGGGATTGAACACTAGATGGCATAGTTGGTTCACACTTTTGATCAGTCTGGAATCCAGCCTCTACTATCAATAGATTCTGGTGAAAAACCCTCTGACATCGTATTCTCCATTGGTCAAATGAGGATGAGGTCAACCGGTATATTCAAATTAGCTGAACATAAAGAACATGCTTTGACAATATTAACTGCTTTAACTTGAGTGATAATCCTGACAATGAATGCCATCCCCACTGACAATGAATGCCACGCCCACGGCTCACAATTTGTCATTCAAGCAAAACTTTGTTTTGGTTTACTCAACAACTGAGCTTCTTTATTCGTATGTTATATTATCCAAAAAGAACAATGTGCAAATGAAATCATTGAGCAACAACTGAATGTGTATTTTGTCTCAGAAACATTATAGAAAGTAAAAGAAATGAGAGATGATTTGAAATGTTGAAATACGCATACAAATCAGATCGTAGCTTAGTATCAATGTTAAAACATCCGATCAAATGGCCTCATTTTCGAGTTGTTCACTAGACTAGTAGTAGTTAGGTGTGAGACTAGCTTTTGACTGAATACATAGAGTAAACCTTTCCCAGGGTAGTTCTGCAACTCTGTATCTTAAGCCACATATTTTTTAGGAGTTATGGTGGATGTTAAAGTCCAGAAGTTACCTTTTCCATGAAGAAAGAACAATTTTGGTGAATTATTTTTGTCCAAAATTAGTGAGATTTTACCATATCAAAAACTAAAAAATTTTTACCTGCACGTCTTCAGTTCCATTGGAAATTATTTGAACACTCTATGTGATAATAGTGAGTTTTGCTGTGGTGTAGTCACTTCTAACTTCTCATCAAGTTTTGTTTGTCGCTTCCACAGGATGACAATCTGATTGATGTTCTCCACCTGTTGGTGTCTCTGATGTCTGAGCATCCATCGTCGATGGTACCGGCATTTGACCGTAACAACGGCATCAGGACCGTGTTTAAACTACTGGCGTCCTCTAGTGAGGCTGTCCGTATTCAGGCACTCAAACTGTTGGGCTACTTCCTGATGAGGAGTACACCCAAGTAAGTGAATGAGTCATGGTTGAACATATGAATATTATAGGTCTTGTTCAAAGCAGTGATAAGTGCCGTGGGACCAGTATTGCCAACGGGTAACTCAAAATTCAATAGGGGATGCTAGTGAAGCAACAGCCCCACTTGTAGGCTGAAATGCCTGCATTCAGGTAGTCACATGGGACCTCTATTCCACATGCCCGCATATTGGTTGTAAAGTTTCTGTTCTCAGTCTGTTCAGATGATAAACAGAGGACTGTTCTTCATTTGCATCACTTAGTGAATGTCAAGGTCGCCTATTATCTCCTGATTGGGGATGTACTTCATGTTGATTGGAAAGGGTTGATGAGAGGTACCTAGCAATGGGGGTGTCTTTTAGCCATGTAGTGTAGTAGTTTGTTACTCCCTTGTCAGGTAGGGGACAGTATGGGTGTTAAGTCCCAGATAATCACTTGTATCCATTTAATGTCAACAGGCTCACAGCAAACATGCTAATGTAAAGTATATGTTAATCTGAAATGTGCACATATCATCTGAAAAGCACCTGATCAGTAATTACTCTGTGGAAATCAAAAACTGATCTCCATTTTGCATATAAAGTAAAATTCACTTACTTGGAAAAGTTGCAAGCTGGTTTCTCGCTCTTAAATGTCTGCAGTGAAGTGGCCAATCTTTTTGTCGTTGATTTTACAGTTTTAACATTAATTTTCGTCTTCAGTGTATTTTGAGAAATGGTGTGTCTTACTATTCTTTGTACAGTATTCTTCTAAATGACACTCTCACTATAAGGTTAGTTCAAATTGTCTATTTCTTAGTTACATGCTGAATAATATGAATTTATATTATGTTCTACCTGGTGATTACCTGGGGAACTATATGTCAAAAAATCATTGCCATCAAGTAAAGGAAAAAAGTGACAGTGTTTCATGGAACACCATGGAAATATCACACAATAATAAATTGATCACTTGTTCTCATAATTCAGAATATTTTAGGCAAATAAAATGTAGATTTTTTTGATTCTGGTAAGCTCAGATTTCACCAGATGTGGCCACTTTAACAACGTTTTTCCTAACAAAACTAACACTGATTGTAGTTTTGTTCACTTAGTAAGTCTCACGTAACAAAATTAAGTTATTTTTTGGTAATTTTATTTTTCAGTTGGTAATTTTATTTTTTAGCGATAATTGTATTTTTCAATTTGTACATATGATCGTATATTATAACTGAAATGTCCTTGGCTTTGGAATCCGTTGTAATTGTTATACATGTTATGTTGAAGTTCCACACACCACAAACTTCAAACTGAATCAATCAAATGAACAGAGGCGAATCTTTGTTTTGAAGCAATCTATACACTGTGTTCAGTTCATGGTGTTATCATGCCTAATTAGGAACCCTAAGCTGCTGTATTAAACTACCAAAATAAAAGGTTCCTCCCTAAAACATGAATGAAAAAATGGTTACACTGCATGGTACTTCAATAATCTAAACATGAGAGCTGAATGTTCAACTGAATCATTAGAAAAGTTATTGTTAATGGTGATGTGCGTAACTAACAGGTGTTGTAGGGTCAGCTATTGACCGGCAGTTTGATCTGTGAACAATTGAACTTAGAGTAAGTTGTGATCTTTACCTCAAGGTTGAATATTGTCATTAGCATTTCAAGCAGTCTCCTGTGCACGACACTAGCCTTAATGTACACAGCGCCCCCTATATGCCTGTATGTCAGTGGCTGAGGTAACTATGTCATACTTTGTGTTGCAGGAGGAAGCACAGTGTTATGGCCCCTCACAACCTCTTCTCTCTTTTGTCTGAACGACTCTTGCTCAACACAAAGACAATAACCATGACAACCTACAACGCTCTCTTTGAGGTAACAGTGGCAAGGATTACACCCTCTGGCGGAGTTAATTGACGATATATTTAATAGTTTGCAACTAACTATCAGGGTTTTGCAGAGCATTTTATCACAAAAGTGTGATGGATATGTTGACACTAAGAAAGTAAAATTCATATTTTGTTGCAAAGTAAAATTCATATTTTGTTGCACTTCATTTTGATTCAGATATCTCTGTACTATGTATATTTATATAGAGTTACAATTGTGTAGGTCAGGCTTTGGTAAGCAATGGATTACTCGAGTGACACATAACCTGGGAAATTTACTACTACTTATGATCTTTATTAAACAAATTCTTTAATTTCTTAAGTTAAGAAACCAACTAATAACAGTAATTGTTCATTTATTTCAGCCGATGATTAGCTTGTTGTTTAATCTTGATGCCCTGAAGCAACTTTTGGATGAGTTTATCATTTGCCTTTTGAAAGTTACAAAAATGACAACTTTTGTGGAAAATAATTGAACAAGCACTGTAAGATAGTTAATGTTATTCTGGTTTTGTTAGTTTCTTGAGACATTGTACATTCTCATCTAGTTGTGGGTGTAAGTATGAGTTTATTTACTTCAGATCCTCACAGAGCACATCACTAGTCAGATAGTGGCCGGCCCTCACCCGGAGCCTGATTCAACTTATAGACTGGAGAATCCACGTAAGCTTCACTTTGTTAAACAATTTACCACCAAGTTACAATTCGCTGTCCTGCTTAAAGCAAACAATTGCATCATTACCATTTCAATTGTTGTGAACAGCTTCACTTTGTCAAACAAAGAAAATTACTGCAAAGGCTGGATGGCTTATTTGGGGCTAAAAGTCATATCCAAATATTTGCCTGACGTCCATTTTCTTTGAAATTGTTCAAAGTTTTAGGATTCAATCGTGCATCTGTTTCTTGAAATATGTGCCCCAGTCAGCCATATATTCAGCTGGGCTTATTTAAGTTCATTTCTAACAGCTTCTTTTTACCAAATACAACATTGTGTGCATGGAATGACTTTTAAACAAGAAACCATTAATTATTACAGGAAATTGGCTATAAGATTCTAAATTGTGGTCACATCATAGATCACAGACATCATTTTCGCAACTCAGATATTTTCTTATGGAATTCTCATAGGAGTTAGCACTTTCCGGTTAGTGAGCTGACGACTTACTTGCCAGAAGTAAAACGGTGACTCGCCCAGGTGTCACTTGTGAATAGTGACTTCACAGCACGATTTGTGTGCACAGAATGTACAGAGTTGGCAGTCCATCTACAATAGTTTATGGTCTCATACCAGGTGCTGTAATATCGTGTGTTTATTTACAGTAATTCTCAAGGTGGTTGCGGTAATGATCAAACATTCCACACCAAGTCTTGAGTTAATGGACGTCAAGAGGAGGTTCCTGTCTGACCTCACTATCATGTGTACTAACAGCAAGGAGAATAAAAGGTAACATACTTGTGATGAATTGGGAGGAGTCTTGAACATCAATCTGCATGTTAATGGTGGTCTATAGCATTTCATGTAGCTCATTGAATATTAAATAATGACATCAGTTTTCACTTGAGCACTGTTGTAATGTCTTCAGCTGTGTTAGTTGCAACTGGAAACCCCCAGTTTGTATATTTGAAGTAAGATTGATGACATATTGAAGTGGGAAACAGTGAAGGTAAAAGTTTATTCCAAGGTCATGGCTTGTGTTTATCTTGTTCCAGAATTGTCCTCCAAATGTCAGTATGGCAGGACTGGCTGTTCTCGCTTGCACACATCTATCCCCGTGGAGAGGACGAGAAACGCGTGACAGAGATGGTGATGTCATTGTTCCGCATGCTTCTACACCATGCTATCAAACTGGAGTATGGAGGCTGGAGGGTGTGGATAGATACTCTGGCCATATTGCATTCTAAGGTAACCACTAGGGGGCACTGGAAGATCTCTGACAGGGTGTGCATAGGTATTCTGGCCATATTGTGCTCTAAGTAACCACTCGTGGACACTTGGAACTCTGGCAGGGTGTGGTTAGATATTCTGATCATACTGCATCCTAAGGTTACCACCAGGGGGCATTGGGAGTCATGGCAGGATGTGGATAGATATTTCATCCATACTTCATTCTAAAGTAACCACTAGGGTGTGCTGGGGGTCATAGCAGGGTCTGTTGGATACTCTGGCCACACTGCACTCTAAGGAAACACTTGGATTAGGGGTCCTGGCAGAGCCATTGTAAAGTAAATCCTTCACCATCCATCAGGCTCATAGGACCAGCTACAAACTCCAGCTTCTGTAGTGTGAGGGGGTGTGTCTTTCAACTTCCACTGTGGACAGGACACTAGACTATTTAAGGGCACTATTTGCAGCTGAGTCAACTGTAGCAAGATAGTTTGAATAAGTGCTTTGCCCGGGAAGTACTGCAGGACTGCATCAGCCTGAGGTTGAATCCACCACCTCTCAGTTGTCAGTCCACCACACAAACCATTGAGCTGCATATTCAAATTAGGCCCTATTCAGTCCTATTGTATAGACATATAGTAAATGCGGGCAGTTTTCCAATGCAAGATTGACTTAATTCTAACATTTTAGAGCATTGGTGGAACTTAAATTGCATTCTAATTCTTAACGTGATGATGAGTTCCAAGCTAGGATAAAAGACATCTAAAATGTTTTCCTGCAGTCAGTTGCAAGCCATGTTAGTAAGTGTACTGCAGAGTAATGTTGCATGTATTTCCTTTTCCGTCATTATCATGCATCACGTAACTATGCCACCATTTCAGATATCCTACGAGGACTTCCGTATCCACATGTCACGCATGTACAGACAGTTTGAGCAACAGAGGGCAGAACATATTTCTGACCCAGAGGAACGAAGGCAACATCCTGTTAGCACCATATCAGGAATCTCAGACGCAACTCTTCAAAATGTGGTATGTTGATATTTCCCAGTCCTGTGGCACTTTAAATTTGTTAATTCATGTTCTGTTAAGAAACTTTTGATTTAGGCCCCTTGTTGCTATGAAACTGATCTCATCTTTTTTATATCCAGATTAGAAGTCACTGTGATTTCTTGGCGTGAAAAAACTAATGTTTATCAATACTTGAGATCATGCCTTGTGCATAAAATAGTCGTCCGTGACAAGACAACTTCTGTATCCTGGCCTTATACAAGCTCAGAAATTGCCTCTGAGTTGATTAATGTACAGTATTTCAGTACAGTTTATTTTCTAGTAGCAAGTGGTCTAAATCAAAAGATTTAGGAGACAGTTTGGCTTAGTGGTTTGAGCCCTGGACTCTCGTTTGGGGAAACAGTTTCAAATACTGGCTTTACTGGCAGACAATAGAGCATTGCACAGAGCTGTATCCTACCTCTCTGAGCTCAGTCTTAGTAGTGGATACATACAAGAGAGTAGCTCAGTCGTTTTGACAATGAACACACAATAATAAATAATAAATAGAAGTATTCAACTGTGATCATTATATACAAGAATAACAGAAAGAGAAAAGTGAAATGTGACATTGACTTACAACACATCAATACAACAACAGACTATGATAAACAAATGATACAACAGATTGAAGCAGTATGAGTTTAGTTTCTATACTGAATTTACTTGAACCATTAATGAGGATATTGGCTTTGACTACCAAGCTACGTGTAGAGGACACATCAGAGTTACTTTCCTGTAGTGGCATCTTTGTGTAGATGAAATTAGTCTTGGTTTTAACATGAACGAAAAATGACAGGTACAGCCTTTGTATTTCAGTTTTAAATAATAACAAAGTGCTAACCTTCAAAAATAGCACTATCATTTGCCTTACAAATCTCACAAAACTTTTCTTTTTCTTTTTGCAGCCTCCACCAAAGAAAAGCACTGTAAAAATTACAGAGATAACTGAGGATCAAACCATGGCAACCGAATCTACGAATGAACAGCAGTCATCACCTCATGAAGGCAGCATTGTGGGCGATAACAAAGAGGCTGCAGAGACACCTGGTGAAAACACTTCAGAAATAGAACAGGAAGATGTTCAACAAGTGTCCGAGAAGTTAGATATTCCAGCTGAGATAATAGAGTTTGTTGATGAAATTGTCAGGGGAGCCGCAGCGATTGTAGAAAAAGATTTGGAGAGTATCAGTAATCAAAAGACAGTGGTGGAGGAAGTGAGCAAAGAGGCAGGAGGTGCAACTGTCAGGTTAGATGATGCATCCGTCACCTCGGGAGATGCAGACGTCACCTCAGGAGATGCAGAGGTCATCTCGGGAGAAGAAGACGTCACCTCAGGAGATGCAGACGTCACCTTGGGAGATGCAGACGTCACCTCAGGAGATGCAGTGGTTACCTCGGGAGATGGAGGCGTAACTTCAGAAGATAGAACAGTTACTGTAACTTCAGGTGGACCAACTGGAACCTCACATGTGTCAACCGACGACACGGTGCCAATAGTAGAACCCAAAGATGATGGTACAGATCTTTCATTAGATACTGTTGTACCTTCCAAACAGTCTGTGTTGAGTAGTGAGACTTCTGGAATAGCTGCAGAGAGTCACCAGCGGGCGTCGAGTCGACCCAGGTCCAATGGGTCACACCAGATGTTCAATCCCGGACCTAGGGCACCACCATTCCGCATCCCTGAGTTCCGTTGGTCATTTATACACCAGAGGCTGCTGTCTGACCTGCTGTTCTCACTGGAGACTGAGATACAAGTGTGGAAGACGTGAGTTTAGTAGAAAAGTAGTAACCCTTAGTGAATGACAAGTTATAGTTAGTGAAATGGTTCATGTTAGGCTTTAACATAGGGACTCCAAATTGCACCAAGTGAGTGATGAACATACTTACAACATTGTAGTCCTTAATTTGACTGGTATTATTATCGTGTTTCATGTCATCTTTGAATTATATCAAAAACTCTACTTGTAGTCTGCAATACACACTTGTGTTAAGGTTAAGGATGCCCTGTCCAAGCTGTTACTGCCCTGTGGACTGCGTACTCTTAAGTCAATACACACTATCATGTAATTTGTAATTTGCCAATTGATATTACTGGTAAAAAAACTACTTCTGTGTTCCATGTAGCTAATTTGAAATTTTTATTCAGTTGTGATAACAGGTGGTGTAAACGTAATTGTAAGGAATTGGAATGGAATAGTTATCATTCACAGGTACTGACATGCAGTATCTGTTAGGAATAATTACCTTCGAATTTTTAAAAAATCACCTTTAAAGCTGTATTTTGCTCTGTTTAGCTGGCTAAAACATAAAACTTGAATTCTTAACCGAATCACTTTGGGGTTTGAAAACATAATTACGCTAATCTGACCTTAAATTGTTGCTGAATAAGGCAACAACTTAACTTGCAGGCAATGTGTAAACATGCTATTTTGAATTCACAATTCTAGGGTTGGCCAACTGCAATAAATTTGGAAGTATTTTGTTGAGTCACTGATGGTTTTGATACTCTTGTTGATAATGGAAATAAATCCCTACCGTAGGAAGGAGGCCTATTTTGTTTGAGAGAAAGGCCTAATTCATTTTTAGTTTTTAACCATCAAAACAGTGAAATGCATTGGAACTGACATTGTTTTCTTGTTGCTCACTCTTAGATGTTCTATTTGTCTAGTCTAAATGCTCTGGGTGTTGAATAGAACACATCCAGTGTAGTTTATTGGAGATCTTTTTGTTTGCAGCCATAGTAACAAGACTGTGATTGACTTTGTCAATGCTACAGAGAATCAGATCTTTGTCATCAACACCATCCACATGATTTCTCAGTTGATTGACAATCTTATCACCTCAGTGGGTGGTCTTCTTCCATTACTTGCTGCAGCAACATCATCTAGTGTAAGTAATTGGCTGGCTTGTTTCTTGTATGCCATCTGATCAGATGTTTTTGAATGATGCGTTGTGCTTGATCCATTTTACACCAAAAGCATGTTTCTGTAAGTTTTTTAAACAATGAGATTTGTTTTTGTCCCAGTCAAAAAATACACGTAACAGGGTTGTGATTAAATGTTTTAGGGAGGTTATATTTTGTGGTGACTGGTGACTTTGATGCAAGATTATGACCTTAGGATATTACAGTGGATAAACAGGGATGGAGTTTTACTTAGCAGTGTGGGGGAAATTTGATTCACTGGCATGAGTTTGGAATCTCAGATTGCTATTAAATTGAAAGAAGTATGCAGTGGTATCGCCCAATTCATTTAAATCTGTTTTCTGTAAACAATGCTGGATCTGCTTACAGGGTGAGATTGACCTGGCGGAATCAAACCACGGCCTGACCCTGGAGCAGGCTATGTCATTCCTACAGCGTTTGATGAATATGGCGGATATTCTGGTATTCACGAGCTCAACTACTTTTACAGAACTAGAGAAGGAAAAGAACATGCAGACAGGAGGCATAATGAGACAGTGTCTTAGGATGGGTAAGTGGAATGGCCAGTTTTGGACCTCATGTCTTATTGAGACAATGTCTCTGTGTGGGTAAGTGGATCAGCCAGTTTTGGACCCCATGTCATGTTGAGACAATGTCTCTGGGTGGGTAAGTGGAATGGTCAGTTTTGGACCTCATGTCTTATTTAGACAATGTCTCTGGGTGGGTAAGTGGATCGGTCAGTTTTGGACCTCGTGTCTTATTTAGATAATGTCTCTGGGTGGGTAAGTGGATCGGTCAGTTTTGGACCTCATGTCTTATTTAGACAATGTCTTTGGGTGGGTAAGTGGAGTGGTCAGTTTTGGACCTCGTGTCTTATTGAGACAATGTTTTTGGGTGGGTAAGTGAAGTGGCCAGTTTTGGACCTCATGTCATATTGAGACAGTGTCTTATTTAGCATGGGTAATTGGGTGGTCAGCTTTGGACTGCGTATCATACTGAGACTGTCTGGGTGGGTGAGTGGGGTTGTTTGTAACTCAATTCATTATGAAGTGGTGTCTTGGATTGAAAGAGTGGAATGACTGGGGCTTAGACCTCATGTCCTAACCAGGTATAATAAAAATGCTCCAGTTTTGGACAGTCTCTAAAATTAGGGACGCCGAAATTTAATTGGCTGACAAGAAAGGGGCATGGGCAATTTTGACATTCCTAATATTTCTCAAATATCAGACACTGTGTATTAACAGTCTGGAGATAGACTTGCCAATTCAAATAATGTCATGCATCCTCGTAGTGCTTAGCATGGAGGTGAATAATTGTTTCTTGTAATTCTTGAATTTGGCACTGATATTATTCCCTATTTTTAAAAGTTTTGTTAAGCTTCAGTCTCTAGCAAAATGATTAATTTCAGTGTTCCAAACTGTAGAATTTTTTGCATTTGTTTTGTGTATGTGTTGTTCGAGTAGAGTGTTTGGATTTGGGTGTTTCAAGACACATCAATAAAGTGTTCACATTTGGATACAAAAGGAATCAGTTTTTGATGTGTTCGAGGGTGTCTTAAGTCTATCATTCTTTTATTTTGGCAGTTGTTAGGCAGATTTTTATTACCTTTACCCAAAAATATTTCACTTTTGCCATTCTTTATGATACTGATACTGCTCTCTAGTGTGCACGTGTGCTGTTCGAAACTGTCTGGAGTGTCAGCGCCGATTTGCTCAAAATGACTCCGACTCAGCTCCACCCTCACCACAGTCAGCGCTGCCAAACGGTCGTCAAGACCCTATAGCAGCCTTGATCAGAGGCACACAGCCATCAGATAAGGTATAACATGATTGTTAAGTAAGATATGAAGACGTTTCTTCGCAAACTGTTATAAGATATTGACAATAGCCAAAGGGTGATTCACTATAAATGATATTTTGTGAGCTGCAAGTTTAACATGAAGTGAGTGTCCCTTATTCTTGATGACTTAAAAATACTCTTGTATGTTATAATAAGAATTTTTAATAAAGACAATTAAAATGTCCCTTGTGAAATGTTGATTTCATTATTTATTACAGGAAAAGTTCAACTCACAATGATTTTCTGAAATACTGTCTAATTTTTTATTTTACAGAACATCGTTGAAAACTTGGGGGGCCAAGTGTCGCCCATTCAGGATGCGGAGCGCCTTTTGCAGGACATGGATGTGAATCGACTACGGGCGGTCATCTACCGAGACGTTGTAGGTCAACATTTCCAGTCTTTCTATCTCACCAAAGTAATTCAACTTGTGTCCATTTGTCTGTGTCAGACAGGGACACTTGGGCTTGATAATTACCATCCAACTTCTCCTTCTGTTCTTGTAGTAGCTACCATGCATGTCTTCACTGAGAAGGTCACAAAATAATTGTGGCCTGAGGTTTTCTGTCCAACTTATCTTAGTCAATGTTTGTTCACTTCTATTGAACGTATCATGACTTTAGCCTGGCAATGCTCCATAAATATCAGACATATTTCATACTACAGCTTTCTCTTCTTATTCTGTCCCACTTTCAAATTTTGTCATCTTTTCGTTAGACTTTTTTAATAAGGCTTCTATTTGCTTTGAATAAAAAGTGATTAAAGAAGCAATGAGTCAGCATAACGTGCATGCAGCCATTAAAAACTGGAGGAGAGCTAATGCGTAATTTTCATGTCCACCCTGGCTGAGTTTGGCTGTTGTCACTTAGTTACTGCATAGTTATACTATAGGTGGCGCTTGTATGTAGTTGCTGGCATAAATGCAAAGAATGTTTAAATACCTCAAATAATGTATTGGCCTGGTGTTGACACAATGTTAATATGCAATTGGTTAGAATCTTATAATCATCTGGTCATGAGGCCAGCAGAGCTTGTTCAGGTAACTAGAAAATCAAGCAATCACATATTTTAAATTTGTGAAAGTTTACTTTAAGCGTGGCACATGGTAGGTGAATTTTCAAGTCTAGTCTTGACTAAGTTTGGTGGCGTTGTTTCTTGTTAATGTTTTTCTATTTTTTTCAAAGTCAACGTTTAAGCACTGTTTCTCACAGTGTGTTTGCTTACCTGGGCATTTTCAACTCCCTTGGAAAAATAATAACCCCATCTGTGATATGCATGATGGTAGTTTTAGCCAAAAAGTCTGTTGGAGATGATTTCAAAACAGAACTTTTCTGATTCATGCTTTAGTTGTTGTTGACCATAGCATTTAATAATCATTTGGAGTCTGGCCAATAGCTCAGTTTATGCCACTTTTTCAGACATTTGGTCTCAATAGTGTAAGTATTGCTTGTATGTTTGGCGTGATGTTAACATATCCTCTCCCCAATGTTTTTGATGAATGCATTGTTTCATTTTGTGTATGATTTTTGAAAGTAGTATTACAAAAAACTGAGACCAGATTTTAAGTATTGAAATACTTAAACGATGTTTGTTGGTAATACGGGTAATGTTTTTTCAGTTAATGAGTTCTTGCTGCCAAGAAAAATATGCCATTCCACTTTTATTTAAATTTATTTCCACCTTATCAATGAATATAGAATTTGTGGTGTTTTGAATACAAGCAAGTTGTATCACGTTGGCGCAAGGATTTTCTGCTTGTCGTTAGAAGTATTATAGGTTATATGAAGGGCTGAATCAGGAGTATTTTAATTCATTTGTATGCATGTTTTTAGTTTGTTGTCAAATAGTAGATGGCGCTGTAGGCAGATCCATGAGAATACAAGCCCCAGCAAACATAGTTTTCATTACCCATGTAATAAATGACTTCACCATTTACCACTTGAGGACTTCAAGTCTCACAACTTTTTAATATGCATAATATAGTTACCATGGTATGAGTATGGTACTCATATAGTTACCATGGTATGAGTATGGTACTCAGTCGTTTGACTTCCCAAGTCTTGCCTTGCCATTTCATTGACAATTACCATACTTAGCACATGAGTAGTTGAGTGATAGCTGACTTATTAGCTCTTTTGTTTGATCGCAGCACAGTTTTAGTTCTGTGGCTCAGGAACAGAAACAGTTATCTTCAATGTCCATGTAAGGGCTACTGATGTCCAAACTATGTCCATGTACGGTAGTTATAAACCCTACTGATGGCCAAAGTATGTCCATGTGCAGTAGTTATAAACCCTACTGATGTCCAAACTATGTCAAGCCATGAAAGTAATGAAAGTGAAGTGCCACAGTCCCATTGTGCCTGGTCTCGTGTCGTGGACGATCAAATTTTTAGTGGTGTTGTTTGTTCCTCCTGATTGTTATACTATTTTGTGTTAAGCTCACTTATTTATAGAACTTTTCTAATTATTTCAGGATTAAGATCTAGCAGCATTGACTCGTACTAGTTGTCATCTAGCAGCATTGACTCGTGACTGTTTCACGGAAATATGCTAAAAGTTTACCTAACTTGAGTAGCTCAGTTCAACATTGTTGTAATTACGTTTAATATTGTGTACACCATAACAGAATAATGCTACCAACAGTTTATTTGAAGTTACTGATATTTATGGATAATTGTAAGTGTTAAAGAGTCATGGTCAAAATTCTCTAAGTTGGAACTGTGATAAATTATTGTTTTGCACGAGTCTGAAGCTTGTCCCTAATTCTAGAAATAGTCAATATTGGTTGTCCTAAATACAAGATTCTCCGAAAGGATGGCAGAACTACTCATTCTCTGTAGATTGAAAATGCATTGTCCGAAAATTGAGAAATATGGTGAACGGTAAAATTGCTTTTGTTCCAGAGTAATTACAGAATAAAGATAATTCAATTTTTACAGGAGTTTCCATGTCCCAAATTTTAGATACTGTCTCAAATTGGAGAATTTTTACCCTAATGCACCTTGTGCATGTGTGTATATTTCTATAACGATGCTGTCAAGACAATCCCTGAGTAGTACGAAAGTCTTTGTGTGGGGCAGTAGTTCTCTGTTGGCAGACAGCTTGACTGTACACTTTGATAATATCCTGGCTGTAGTTGGTTGTAAAACCTGGTGTTGTTTGCTGTAAACAGCATAGTCAGCAATGTTGGCTATGTTCATCAAACATTGTCTTGTTCATCTCACGTTGTCTAACACTAGATTCATAAGTGTTGTCATCATCTCATCTGGAGTTAATAAGATTGCTTAGGAATTTAAAGAACAACAACTGAAGATGTGCTGTCCTATACAATGAGAAATAATTCAGAATAGATCGCATACCATTTTTCTCAGATTCAATGGTGTGTTTTATAAGGCTAGTATCTTCTGAGTTTGGCGAGATCGTGTTGTTAAATTATCCTTCTTTTTAAATCCTGAATTTAGAAGGGGACTGACTCAAGATGTTGCCATGCATTACAAACAAAAGTACATAATTTTACTAGATTTCTCTTATTACTGGCATTACTGAACATCCCTGAACAAGAGGCTGTTTTTTTACTTGATTTTGCCACATTCTTCCATTGCTAAAGATACTGTATCTCATGAGGTGGAGTATTACTTTCACTTTCTACTTCAATACTTATTTCCGTTTCTGTGTAACATTTTTGGAATAGTTTCCAAAATCTTGAAACTTTTATTACCTCATGAACACAAAAGTTGAGGAATTATTAGCTGTTTTCACTTGAGTAAAATTGCTGAGCAAAATGTTCTACAAAAAGACTCGCATGAAGGAGGTTTATCCAAGTTCTAATAGAGTTTGAAGCTGGAATTTTGCATTACAACATGTTTCTTTTATCATGTGTGTGGATTATTGATGGCTACTGATTTATATCCATGTTGTATCAATGCTTTCTTATTTTTCTTTTTTGATATGCATGTTTTAACATTATTTTTAAATTTTTTGAGAAATCATAGAGCTGCAGAACATGTTTATTTGTGCTTGCTTGTGCATGTAGCCAGGCTTGGTGCTGGTATAACATGCTGCTGCAATACATATAATGTGGGTATATGTTGCTGTCATCTCTGTCCGCACGCTTGGCACCTAGTGTCTGCTGCTATATCTCCTAAACCACTCGCAGGAACGTTATGAAATTTGGCATAGGAGTTTCTTTGAAGCTGACAGATGATGCCGATTTTCAGATGGATCCAAGTACTGGTGTGCCAGTTGATTTTTGGACAGTCAAAATACTGTGATGCATCCTAGTGGCAATTTTGTTTTTTTGCGTTTGCAGCTGTATCTTCTCAACCCTTTGAGGGATCGTTGCGAAATTTGGCAGATATGCTCCTATAAAGCTGATGACAGATGACAAAGTGTTTTGGACTGATTAAACTACTGCTGTGTCCTCTCAACTTTATGGGTTTTTTACTTTTGACTCCGTATCTCCGGTGTTCCATGATGGGTTTTCATCAAATTTGCCTTTCCATTTTTGGACAGATTGAATGTATTCTGCACCACCCAGTGGCCATTTTCATCATTTGTGAGTCTGTCAACATCTGCCCCTCGCTATCTGCGAAATTGCTGGAGAGATCATTACAAAAGTTGACAAAACTTGCTGAAAAGGTTATGGCTAACGTTGACTTTAAAATTGGTGCGACTGTTGTGGCACTTTTGTTTTTGCATCTACAGCTGTATCTCCTAAACCATTTGCAAGATCTTTGTTTACTTTGGCAAGTGTATTCCTATGAACCTGGTAACAGCTGACCGCTCATTTCGATCCACCTCTTACTGGCAATGTTTCCCTCTGTTCATTGGAATTCTGTGACAGATTTTCATGAAGCAAATTAATTTTGTTTCTGTTGGTGAGAGGATGACGCCATCCTATTTTGGACAGGTTTGTCTTATTCTGTGCCACCTAGAGGCCATTTTATGGTATTATTCGAAACCCCTAGAAGGATAACACTTGTGGTGCAGTCATGGGCTCATTTCAGTGCTGTGTGTTGCTCTTGATGTACAATGCAAATATTCAAGCGGGTCTTGATAAAATGTATTTGGACCACAAGGGTCTCGCACAAAGAAAAGAATCTTTAAAATTTTGTAGCATGCAGTGAACACCAAAAATGGCTCTTTTCTGATTCATTATAGGAGGAAACTAAACAGGCTGAGTTCCTGGCTCTAGCGGTCGTTTACTTCACGTCTGTGCTGATGGTGTCCAAATACAGAGACATCCTTGAGCCCCCAAGCTGTGCGTCGACCCCTCGGAGGACACATCCTTTCCAGTCCACAAGAGACCAGGCAGCTGAGGGTACAGTTATAACAGTATCTGGGTGTCTATTAAGAAACAAGCCTCAACTCCATGTTTTGGCTTTCAACAAGTGCTCAGCTAAGCCCTAGTCATTATGAGGTCACAGCAAGAAATACACTGCTCGCAAATGTCCGTCGTGCACTATAAAATGTCCGCAATAATCTAAAGAAGACAATTCCTCATCTATTTAGCCTACAATATGGAGCACAAGTGAAATTTTATGTTGGTCAACGTTTCTTATCAATCTAAAGATTATCAGACAATTTTAGTCTATTATTAGTGTGCTTTTTATGGTTTTAACTGTTTAGATGTCATGGAACAGCATTTGATATTTTTTGTGATTTGTAGAAAGATAATCAATATTTTGAAAAAATATGACAATTTGGGAATTATTTTTGTGCAAAATATATCATGAATCACCCTAAATTGTATGGTAGTAAGCTCCTCTGAAGTGTGGTTTCTAACATTAATTGTGTGTTGAAGGACACAATACTCTGGCTGTGTTCCTGTCATGTATACTTTTCTCAGCGTGCTGTGTGCATGCTTATACACTGTTTGAAGGTCTTTATGAGGTGACAAGTAGACCTCTGCATACTCTGCTGATGTGTGCATTAGAAAAGATCTCTTTCTTTGCATCATGTTACACAAAGTCAATCTACATGTCGAGTAATCTCGTCATAAAAACAGTTCCCAGAATGTTCAATCAATATGTAGTTTGTGGATCACCATGGCAATTGATTTTTATATCCAATAAACTATCATTTCCTTCTGCAGAGTCTTCTCATGTCGATGAAGAGTCCTGGGATATGGACAATACTGTAGATTCTGTTGGTGTTACCATGATGGCAGGGGGCGCTGATAGTCAGAGTGAAGATGACCTGGATTCTGAACAGGTAGGTGGTTCTGTGTAACAATAAATTTTTAAATATCTCCCATTTTGTCGGTGAAAAATGTTAGTTGAATATCTACTACATCATTTTTCCAATGAAGTAAATTTAACCGCTTCCTGGAAATTATATGGAGGGTCATCAACTGTACTTTTCAAGATTTGTTTATATTTTTGAAGGATTAATCTTTTACTTAAGTGTTTGTAAATCATTGTGGGCCTCAACATAACTTTATCTAAGAGAATGAGTGACATATAGTATTTCCATTGAAGGTCTGGAGTTTCATGTGCCTGTGTTTTCTTTGGGTTTACTAAATTCTAATTATACCACATATGTCAATTCGGTTATGCAATAACCATGTTTTGTGTACGTGCAATAACGCCTAATGACATTATTATTGTATGGTAAAGAATATAAAGCTGGTGAAGGAATGCGATTTAAATCTGTAATACATTGTATAAATTGTTAAATTAAAAGATGGTTCTTTAATGTGTGTGTTTCATCTAAGTTCCAGCTTCTTGCTAATAATGTCACTTGTTTAAAAACATAGTTTAAGATGTATCAATTATACCAAACAGGTTGAGGTTAGTGTAGATGTTCATTCTGATGTTCCCAATGGTGAACACAAATCTGTTGATGAAGAGCATGAGGAGGCAGGTGACCAAGCAGAAGATGGAAAGAATGAACTGGAAGATGGAGGAGAAGAGCAGAAGGAAAATGGAGAGGGAGATAATCACAAGGAAAATGAAGGAGAAGGAGATACAACAACTGCCGAGGATGTGAATGCATCTGAGGCTGCCAATAGTACAGATGAGAGTTTACCAAATGCCAAAAATGATCAATGCGATCAAAAACTTTCANCAGCTTCTTGCTAATAATGTCACTTGTTTAAAAACATAGTTTAAGATGTATCAATTATACCAAACAGGTTGAGGTTAGTGTAGATGTTCATTTTGATGTTCCCAATGGTGAACACAAATCTGTTGATGAAGAGCATGAGGAGGCAGGTGACCAAGCAGAAGATGGAAAGAATGAATTGGAAGATGGAGGAGAAGAGCAGAAGGAAAATGGAGAGGGAGATAATCACAAGGAAAATGAAGGAGAAGGAGATACAACAACTGCCGAGGATGTGAATGCATCTGAGGCTGCCAATAGTGAGAGTTTACCAAATGCCAAAAATGATCAATGCGATCAAAAACTTTCAGACGGTCTAGAAATTAAGCAAAACGGGGATAAAAAGCAAACGGGTTCAGGAGATCACGAAGGAGACAATGGTGTTCCTGACGAAAATTCCGAGACAGAATCTGATGATGTGGATAAAGTGCCTGATTCTGTTCCATCGACACCGTTAGCTGATGGTGACAGTCGTCCTGTTGCAGCCATTAGCCTGCCAGGTGATGGCAAGTCTCGTCCTCGTCTAGATCTGTCTGGAAACATTCCTGGCACAATAGAGTTCTCTCATCACCACCACAGGGACACGCCTGGGACACTGACGGATAGACTTGAGCGGGCCTTGGAGACGGTTGCCCCTCTTCTGCGCGAACTCTTCACTGACTTTGCACCATTCTTGTCCAAGACGTTGATTGGTTCTCATGGCCAGGAGCTGGTATCAGGAGGTATTCCACTTGAAGTGTCTTCTAATATTCAACAGTTACATTCTAAGACATCCCTTGATTGTGTGAGCAGTAAATATTTTTTTTCAAACTGAAGTTAATCCATCCTTTACTGCTTGTTCTTTGACAGAAGAAAAACACTTCCTGACAAACATGCTTTGGTTAAAGTTTCTTTCAAAAGTTTAAAAATATTCAACGAGGTGCCCTAGTTTGTTGGGTGTTGCTTGTTGCAGAATAAATTGATAGTCTTAAAACTATCAATGTCAGATAACCAATTATCGTAAATTCTGTTAAATATCGGCTACGTATTTTAGTTGCCTCAGATACCATATTTTAGATCATTTTACTCTGGTAGATGGAAGACTTTCACATCAGACCAGCAATTCTTACTGCCATGAGGAGGATCTTTGCTTTTGACCTAATTGTCTAATGTGTGTCCCCCTTTTCATTATGTGCGTACATTTTCTAATATGAAATCAACTGAGAAGCAATTAGTACCTTCCAAAACAACCAGATGGCAGCAGAGTGTCATCAATCTGATGTAACCTGTCAGCATTGCATATGACTTTAAAACTTTATGCGTCATTTACAGGCCTGATAACGTTAAAAGAGAGTTCATCGGTTGTAGAGCTGGTCATGTTACTGTGCTCTCAAGAGTGGCAAAACTCGTTGCAGAAACATGCAGGACTGGCGTTCATTGAACTTGTCAATGAGGGAAGGTGGGTATAAGCATTACTACAACTGGCCTGTTCTTGGGTTGGAGAAGGAGTCTGTGACTGGGGCTTATAAATTCTCTGACGGAACCTATAAACTTACAATGCCATAACCAGATTGTAAACACTGTAGCTCAGTTACACAATCCATCACCCTCAAACACCATTTCCTCTAAATACTACTTTTACATAATATAGCAAATACTGTCATGCTGCTTAAGAAGCAGAAAATGTCCAGTTTCATTGGGATGGCAGTTTATTGGGTGCAAAAGTGTAATGCATAGACAGCACCAAGTTACCAGAGCAAACATTAGTACATAATTACAGTGTAACTGCCACATAGCTAGCTAACAGGCCCATGAATACTTGTTGGTGCTCAACACTCATCAAACACAGCAGGAATGAACATATAAAATCAGGAGGACGGATTGATGCATACAGTGATAATAGATATGAAAATCAGCTTATACAACTTACTGCAGTGGCCTGCACTCACAGCTATACACCATGACACAAACTGGCCAATAGATGGCCTAATCTTACACTGCTTGTGAATGGGACTTCCTTCTTGAAATGTGCAGTACTTACCCTCACCTCACTTCAAGGAGTAGATTCAGACAAAAGGCAGCTCTAATGGGACTGACAATTAAAGTAAAAATAAAAACCACTTGTTTATACACAATAGGGGAATTTAGTGAAATTGACGGGATGCAGTGATAGTATTGTAGTCAAGTCTGTGGCCTGACTCCATCACACTGCAGGTTGGAGCTTAAGTCCTGTGGTTCAACTCGAGTCTATACCTGGGGCCCTCGGACTTGTGTAACCCACAGGCCTGAGTTAAAAGTCCAGTCGTTGGTTGTTTCCCTACCCTGACCTCTGTCGTCTCGTGTGTACACGCCGAATATTACATGGCCATTCCTGAAATTGATTTAGCAGGGAAATTGGACCAGTTATTTAAAGTTGGTTAAATTGTGATGTCATTACAAGTAGCTTTCTTGTTAGTGTCTGCAGTCAGTGACGCTTTTCACTGTTAAAATAGTGTCGCATGTTGAAAAATACAAAAGCATACATTCATGTAAAGTTACATTGAGCTTCTTCGTCTGTTCAAAAATGTCTTGTCACTGTAGGCTGCTGGCTCATGCTACACGGGACCACATAGTGAGAGTGGCCAATGAGGCAGAGTTTATCTTGAATCGCATGAGAGCCGAGGATGTGCAGAGGCATGCTGAGTTTGAGGTAACCACTTTATTGTCTAGGGCCATCAGAGGTGAGGGCCAATGGCCTATTATTTCCTCTGAAAGAATTATTCTCTGGACTTAGACTGTCAGATGATGATGTTTTGCACCCACGCTGTTACAGTAATGCGGTTTGGCTGCGTATCTCCACCCCCCATTGAATTTATTCTTGTAAAGGACTCTAAAGTTAACTTGTTACAGTAATGGTGTTTAGCAGTGTATCTCTGCCTCCATTGAATGCAACCTAAAGGACTCTAAAGTCACCTTGTCTTGATCCTACTGCCCAGATGGACTCCTGTTGACCAACTTGATATTCTGGAACAAGAAACTTTAGACATTTTGTCAGAGATAAATTTTGTATTGGTAAAGCTTGTATCTACAAAAAGAAAGAAGGGGCAAGAATTTTGAAATGGAAGAAATTTTTGAATCACAATAATTATTTAATATCTTTTTAATTGCTTTTCAATGTGTGTTAGTTTTTTGTGATTGTCCCTGCTTTTTTGCCTTTTTTGGAGTTGTCTGGCAAGTGGTTGACAAAATCATGTTTCAAAAAATTTGGTGAATTAGTGGTTCACTAAGAATGACTTTGGTTTTTACAAAAGTTTACATAGTCAAATAACAAAATATCTTTTTTCCAGCCCATGGCATTCAATATATACGATATGTTTAGCAGACACGCCTCGTTCAAATCAATCTTGATCTTGATTGGCAAACTTTTTTCAAACCAGGGAATGACGTTATTCGTCTTTCTAGTGCGCTGTTATACCAATTATTTTGATTTCTCATTTTCATTTCACAAAGTATGCTTAACCTCTCCCTTTACAGTCTCTGTGTGCTCAAAGTGCAGTGGACTGTAAGAATGCAAAGTATGCTTAACCTCTCCCTTTACAGTCTCTGTGTGCTCAAAGTGCAGTGGACTGTAAGAATGCAAAGTATGCTTAACCTCTCCCTTTACAGTCTCTGTGTGCTCAAAGTGCAGTGGACTGTAAGAATGCAAAGTATGCTTAACCTCTCCCTTTACAGTCTCTGTGTGCTCAAAGTGCAGTGGACTGTAAGAATGCAAAGTATGCTTAACCTCTCCCTTTACAGTCTCTGTGTGCTCAAAGTGCAGTGGACTGTAAGAATGCAAAGTATGCTTAACCTCTCCCTTTACAGTCTCTGTGTGCTCAAAGTGCAGTGGACTGTAAGAATGAAGAGAAGTTGTGTGATCACCTGATCATGTCGGCACGACGGCGTGACTTTGTCATAGCAACCAAGATGAAGGACAAGATCATCAACATAATGACTGATAAACATGGTGCCTGGGGTAATCCTGAACAAAGGTGTTTATTACTGATGAGTAGTCCTTAGTGTGTGGTTGAAGCAGAATCTGCAGTTTTTGTTTCTCTGTATTATGTCCTTCTTCCTAATAGTTTCAAGGAAAGAGCTTTTGTCACTGGGGACTATTTCCAAAGAGATTTCGGCAATTATCACTCACAGGGGTCCCGAAATTTGAGAATCACTTTGATGCCCATTTTTCAGTGGAGAAAACTGGTACTCAAAATGTGGGACACCCATAAGTGATTATGACTGAAATTCCATCAGTAGTTTTTGCTGCTGTGCAATGTCACTGTGAACTAATTTCGAAGAAATATCATTCAAGGTTTTTACTGTAACTTGTAGAATGTCAATGCTAACTATTTCCAAAAAATGGATTAATGGTTTTTACTGTTGTTCAGTCCTAAACCTTGGGAAACCAAATGTCATTGACCTCCAGTTGTGGGACTGTGTGACAATGCAGTATGACTTACCCAGACCTCCAGTTGTGGGACTGTGTGACAATGCAATATGACTTACTCAGACCTCCAGTTGTGGGGCTGTGTGACAATGCAATATGACTTACTCAGACCTCCAGTTGTGGGACTGTGTGACAATGTAGTATGACTTACTCAGACATTCTCAGACCTTTGAAATAATATCTAGTATTAGCTGTATCTTCTTTGGAAATTATTTCTTAATGTCATGTTACTCGTTTTGTCACCCAAGATTGGTTTGGTTAGTTAAAACTGCATGTCCTTAGTATTTAGCTGACACAAATCGAAAAATGAATTGAGCACTTAAACTCATAGAATTGGTTTCATAATATTCTTTACTGTGATGGCACTTGATCAACAAGAACCATAAGCAACTCAAGAAAAGGATCCAGATTTTATTGCTGTTGGCCAACACTATAATTGTGATTTCAAAAATGGCACGTATACTATATGCATTTCCTGTGAGTGGAGTTGCCAAAGTCTTTTGGTTGAGAATTCATGCTAAATGCTGCTCTAACTCCTGTCTTAAATATCTTAATCAGACTTTTCTCTCCAAAAGATGTCTTTAAAGAGGTGCTATTATGCAGCTTACAACAACAAGTGTCCAAGATTGTAAATGTTTAAGTTACAGACCAGATGAGTTCTGGAAGTTAGACAGCTGGGAGGATGACTCAAGGAGGCGTCGTCGGCTGGTGCGCAATGCCATTGGTTCCACACACCCAGAAGCAACACTCAAGGCTGCAATAGAGCATGGTAGGTGGCGCTCTTCAGCTGGTCTGCAAATACTTCCGTATTTACCAAAAAATATTGTATTTGCTTGTGCTTTATCATTCTTTATAGAAACATGTTAATATGAAAATATTGGTGCTTGTTTTATTTGTAACACGTTTTCACATTTGTGGCATTGTCAGTGTGACCGTCACTGTCTATTTGGTGGTAACATGACTTTCATTACTAAATGTGCTGGGAGATGGCACTGGGCAAATGGTTAAAAATATTTGCACTTTCATGTAACTAAACACTCCTTAATATAGAATTTTCAATCTGAAATCTTGAATCTTGTCAAAAATGAAGGAAATTTTCTATTCAGAGGTCATTTTTCCTTTTGAAAACATCTCTATAATTTTAGTCACCCTTTATTTACAGTTCGTAATGACAAAATATTCAAATGATTATGTTTCATCTCAAAATGGATGTGGTACCAGAATTTTAGGAAAATAAGGTTATATTGACAAGATCAAGCCAGTTTTATCACAGAGATTAAAGTAGAATGTTCTTTCTTGTCATAAAAATCAAAAATTACTCCACATTTTCCTGATTAACAATGTGATGTTTGCTCTGAAGATAGCAAACAGCAAAGATGAACAATGTATTAACTGCCACTGAGCACTGACCATGTCTATACATTTAGCCAGGTATCTTCAAAACTACACAATTTAACTCGGCAAAAGTCTATATTTTCTGAAAGAAAAATGCAATAGAATTTGATTGTTGATATTATACCAATCTGCCATTAATAAACTCATGTGATTATGCTTTTTAGTAAAATTTAGCAAAAAAGAAGTACATCACATAGCAAAACAGGCTCAATTACATGACCAACATTTTGCATGATTCTGTAGAAATCTTCAAGATAAAATCTCAAAAACGGCTGTTAAATTTCCTAAATTATTGTTTTGTTTCATGCCACTATAATTTTTCTTTCACAAAAAATCATGTATTAAGTCCTATTTTTGATAACCCCTCATGCAAAGTGGAACATTTTAAAAACAGTTCATTTTGCAGAGCAGTGCATAAAGCATGATATATGAAAGTTTCATATCATTCCGTTCAGTCACTTCTAAAATATATTTTTCCAAATTTGGCCAAAATTGAACATTTTTGGGGTCCGACAGTGGTGAGCAAAGTTTATGAACACATGTTGTTACGGTTGTGTGTCTCATGTTAGCCCACATGTGCTACAGTTCATGAACACATCATCTTGTTATGGTTGTGTCTCATGTCTGTCCACATGTGCTGCAGTTCATGAACGCATGTTGTTATGGTTGTGTCTCATGTCTGTCCACATGTGCTGCAGTTCATGAACGCATGTTGTTATGGTTGTGTCTCATGTCTGTCCACATGTGCTGCAGTTCATGAACGCATGTTGTTATGGTTGTGTCTCATGTCTGTCCACATGTGCTACAGTTCATGAACACATCATCTTGTTATGGTTGTGTCTCATGTCTGCCCACAGGTGCTACAGAAGATGCCATAAACCAAGCCAGAGCAGCCTTCCATGCTCATCTCGCTCGGCAACAACAGAAACAGCAACAAAAGGAGGCGCTAGATGTCACAGATGAGGAGCTGATGTCGATGGATGAGAGAGAGTACGAGATGGAGTTTACTGGTATGTCAAACAAATGATTACCGCTGTTTTATCATGTGGAGTTAATTGTTGAAATTTTTTCTGATGACTTATAGTTTGAACTGTGGCATAACACTGTCCTCTTTCAGAGAAAAATCGTTAAGGCCCCTTATGTGATGTCATCACCTGTCGGTAAAATAATTCTGTAAAAGCGTTGTCTTCTGAAATCCGGGATCTGCACATTATGCTGACCAACATACAAAACAAATACTTGAGCATGTATGGAGGTTTAACTCTGTTCTACTTGGACATTGAAATATTTAGGGCTGTTCCAGTAAAATCCGTGTGGGAGGGGGGGGGGGGACAGCAGTAGAAATAAAAAGTCATGGGTGGTGGTCTTCAGAAAAAAACTCAAATTATGGGTGGTCGGTCCTGTAAGAAGTGGGTGGTATTTTTTGACCTGTTAATGTTGACAGGTTGGTTACTTCAGCCATCAAAACTCTAAAAAATGCAATTGGCATATATCCTAACTTATCCCAATACAAAAAAGCCCATATTGCCAGTGAACAGAGTGCAATATATTCACTAAGCCATTAATCAAGTCATGGGCAACTTGATTTGAGCCAACTGTTTGTCTGCAGTCCTATTGAATTGAAAAGTTATGCAACACATATAAGAAAATTGATGATTTTTAAATAAAAAGTATGAGGAGTAAGATAAACAAGTTCCAATATTTACTTGACATAGAAGTATAAAAGAGTTCGTGGAGACAGTTTGAGATTCATAGATCCTTATAATTGAAAAAAATGTTCATTGAAATTATAGGCACATGGTGAACAGAGACACCTGGTGGCTGCCAAAAGTATTGCTCACAGGCTACTTTAGTTTTTGACAATATTGGACAAGACAACTAGTTCTTGTCTGTCAATCATCTTAACAGGTCCTCCTGGAGGCAATTTGTTTGCAAGTGTTGGATTTTATATTTTAACCTATTAAAAATAATTAAAAAATTATGGGTCATGGGTTGGAGAAATAAATGAAAGATATGGGCGGTGGATAAGAAATAAAAGTGCCTTCCCCCCCTCCCATACAGATTTTGCTGGAACAGCCCTTACCCCAAATTTCATGGTCTTGTCTCTTTTTCTTTTTCCTCTTCCTGTCCCATCATCTTATCATTTAAATTTCCTGAAAACTGGGCCACAATTATGGTGGTCTTCGATTGTTTTATTTCGTCTAAGTGGTTCATGAATAAAACTTGCAGCAGTGATCAAATGGCTGTTACTTTTAATGCAAGAACAGGCATCTTTATTAAGGTTGAAAACTCGAATCGTGTTCCTACCATATGTATGAAAACTTTTCTGTGTTTTGTTGTAACAGAGTGTAGTATGTATTTGCCTTTATTGACAGGCCCCGTGGCACTATCAACTCCGTGCCAACTGATAGCGCCCGGTGTGGCTGTAAGGGGTACTATGTCTGTCACCAAGTCAGAGCTGTACTTTGAAATGGATGATGAAGACCCAGCTAACAAGGAGATAGACCCTAAGGTAGGTCACTGTGTGGTGACAGGAACATGGAAAATAGAACACTAGACAGGGCAAACAATTGACAAAATAATGGGAGGGTTTGTTGAAAAAAATGGCAAATAGTATTGTTTTATGGAATGCCAATATGTTCTTTTGAGAACACATGCGTTGTACTCCTTCATACTGAAATATGCTAGTGCCTTGCAATCATTGCTGATGTTCATACTCTACCACTAGAGGTCTCTGTGGATGTTCATACTCTACCACTGCAGGTCTCTGCTTTGTTTACAATTTGCTATGAAATCTGCCATTCAACTGTAATCTGTTCTATCAGCAACTTCAGTATTCACGTGTGTATATCAGGGCTTGGAATTTTCCGCGGAAACGCGGATTTCCGCTTTTTTCAAATGTTCTTTCCGCGTATTTTATTATATTTCTGCGTAAAAAGAATCGGATTTGATATAAAATTTCCGCGGCAAATGTCTTTCTTACCGCCGCGTTGCCGACGACTTTCACCTCGAAAAGCGGAAGTTGCTCTTCATGTTTCGGAGGAACGTAAATTGTCAACATTGCCGGGGCATCTGGGATAGCATGGTGGATTTCCTCAATGGCGGCTCGTGTGATTGTAAACCGCGGTGACAAATACTACAACTCTGTAGCCAAAAAATGCTTGGAGGTGGGAGGGTGGGAGNTGTGTATATGAACAAGCATAATGCACGTGTGTATATGAACGAGCATTATGCACGTGTGTATATGAACGAGTGTTATGCACGTGTGTATATGAACGAGCGCAATGCACATGTGTATATGAACAAGCATAATGCACGTGTGTATATGAACGAGCATTATGCACATGTGTATATGAACGAGCATAATGCACATGTGTATATGAACGAGCATTATGCACGTGTGTATATGAATGAGCGTAATGCACGTGTGTGTATGAACGAGCGCAATGCACGTGTGTATATGAACAAGCGTAATGCACATGCTCTCAAAAGAACACATTGGTGTTGCTCTGCAGTTGACCAATGAACACTGCTCCTTCCTAGGTGTAAAAGTAACCTGGACATAGAGATATTCTCCATCATTGTGGATGTTATATGGGAGCACTTATGTAAAACTTCTATATTGTGCTTGCTTTACACCTTCTCCCTGACTGAGTGGATTGTCCCTTTCATCCACAAGAGGGCAGTAAGTTTCACTGGTCATGTGATCAGTTTTAGTTGCACTGTTTGTCGAGAATTCAGGTTGGCTTACTGCAAATCATTACAAACCCATGATAAACCAGTGACACGTCTGCATCTGAAACTGGATCTATTACTCCTTGGTTTGGTTTAGTGTAGTTGTTTTAGGTGAGTTGAATAGTTGCGTGCTTTTAGCTTACTACAACTTTCATTTCACCTTGTATTTTTGTTGTCTGACACTGCTGGAGTGGTGGTTGAAAACCTGTCACCAACTAAGGTTAACTGTCTCCATCAGTTTTCATTGTGAAATTTGTGAAGTCTGTATGAAGTGCGCAAAGTTATGTGGTCTGTAACTCATGGAACAATGTTTTTCTCTTATTGAATTTATCATTCAATATTGTTTGACATGGCTGGTAAAATGCATATGTATGCATTATTTCATAGCAGCCTTGGCATGCTAAATTATCTGAAGAATTTAAACCATTTGATACTAACAGTTACTATCAAGATTTATGAGCAAACTCTTTATTTGAATCCTTTATGACTAGATGCCTATATTATTTCAATTTACATACATGTAGAACATGCCAAAACTAATGAGACAAAATGCCCATATAGTTCATAGTCATGGTAGCCAGCTGCTGTGACTGGGAATGATGGGAAATTTCTGGGATCATAATCAAGGTGGAAATGTTCATCTAAAAGTCTGATTTTGCTGCTACGACAAGTCATGGTCAGGGTTTTTTTGTTGTATTGCAGTAAAAAGTTTTCAGTTTAGGACAGAATATGGCGGACAGATGAAATTTCATTTTGTCAAATTTCTCAATAAGAATAAATTTCTATTAAGATTTACTTTGCGTTTAGCATGGTTGGTATGGGAGAGCTGTTACCAAACATCATTTGGTAAAATTTTGCAACAATGTCACAGTGGTAATCATCTGAAAAATATAAAATGTGGCAATTTCAGCAATTATTTTTGTCCCATATTGAAGAATTTTTACCGTAGCCATAATTTAGGGAGATATTATTTTGTCTTGATTTCTTTTGGCATGTGCTGTACTCCTAACTAGCCCCACTTATCTCTGTCTTTATACTCTGCCACCACTTTCTCTAGTCTCCTTTCAGATCTCTCTCATCCTTTTCAAGACTCAGCTGGACACTGATGTAGAAGACTTGTCTCCATGTTCAGACTGATCACCTTGTCTCTTTACTCATATTCCCACCTTGAAGTGTCTTAATGAGCTAATCTAGTGAATATCTGATGTGTGAGCACTACATAGTGATGATATTGATATTCCTGTGATAAAAGAGGGTACTTTGAATATTCTAATGGTCTTACCGATTACCATCAATGGCAATTACATTAACAATATAACAGTTACATCACAATGATACACATGATGATAGTAATAACTAGAGGAAATGATGTCATTACTTCACTGGGGTCAGAGGTCAAATAGGGTACCAAGTTAACAAACATATGAAATGAGCTATCAACACAATGTGATGAGTCTTACTTTGCTGACACTTAATAAATGTAACTCAAAAGGCTGTTTTTGGTCACTGACAACAGTAAGATGTCACTGCCTTTTTTCCTGTGAATTGGAACGTCAGAAAGTTTAATATCTATACCAAATTAATCTGGTAATTATCATAAATAATCAGTTGATGAATATTGGCTGTGTGCCACTGCACTTATGAAAACAATTGCCAAAAAACACACCATGAAAATTGACCTTAGTAAAACTGTGTGACTAGGCCTGACTACTTGCATGTATTCATTAAACACAACCATTGTTTGAGATATTTCTAATTGAAGTCCATGTTTGGGATAAACCTCCTTGGGCAGGGGTTACAGGCATGGTCTAAAGGTCAGCCTATGTGATCTGAAGCATACACTTTTATTTGTGAATTCAACTAAAAACCATGGAGTGGAGGGGAGGCTTAATTTTTTGTATGTGTAATTATACTTGGTGAATTTGTAGCATTTTTCTTAGGAATTTTTTGAAAAATGGGAAAGATGTTGAGATTACATGAAGAAATTGGATGAAGTTAAGAATGTTTGAAAAAATTGTGGAAGATGTTGACATTTGGATTGGAAATTGGAGGAAGCCAGAATTTTTTTTTCTGTAGGAGGACTCTCTGTAGACTACCTTGAAATGCCAACTTTTTGTGGGTGAAAAGGGTTGTTTCGCAAGCCCTTGTGACTATGGGAGTTTGGGCTGAAAGAAGTCCATTGTTGTGACCTTTATTGGTATTCCTCCGCTTCCATTCTCCTGAAATTTGGCCACAAATGTCCATATGTCCTTCCATTCTTTGTGTTACAAGCACTGGTTTTGTGGAAAGGTAGACCCAGGGCTTGGAATTTTCCTCTTTTAAGAGGATTTCCTCTTTTTTGGCTTCGATTTCCTCAAATATTTGATTTCCAGTTTCCTCTCTTTTCGTCTCTTTTTTATTCATTATTTTAACTTTATCCATGCAAAAACGTTTATTTCATTTAAATTTTACAACACAAGAATATTTCTATCACAGGAGCCTATTTAATTGTGGAACTATATATCACCTGGAAAATTTTCCTCTTTTTTATCATTGGTCGTTCCAAGCCCTGTAGACCTCAAGGATTTGTATTTCCTGTGTAGTCCGATCTCCAATTTCATCCGAAGTGACAAAACAATCATCTGGTGTGCTATCTACACCAACTGAATAATGTGGAAATTGTTATAAACTGTAAATTAAGAATGATCTTTGAAATAGGGTGCTGTTTGGGCCACCTTGTACTCTTCAAGTTATTAACTGTGCCTGCTCTGATTTTCACCACCATCTGTTGTCATGACAACAAAGCCTGAAGAACAGGGGACTATCTACCCTGCATACAATGCCTCTGTTGTTTCTGGTGAAAAATCATGAAACAGTTTGTCAGTCATTAACTTGTCAGTATTTAATTAGCAAGTGAAATTCATCAAAATGTATCTAATTTCATAGCAGTAGTGAATTTCATTAATTTTTCTATTTTATTTTCATTAAAAAGAAATTTCTCCTCAACAACCCAGGGAAATAGCCACGCCCAGTGTGGAGAAGTCTATAATTATTCTTTCAGTATAACTATTCCGTCTTCCTTTCGCGCATCGAATGACACTGTCAGCTGGTGACCAGATGAAGTTAATCACAACCCTTGGGCTAACACGTGAACAGTGTTCTTTTATAAACGAATAAAAATGGATTCCCTTTGATTCCGTTCTATTCTACTCTGCAGAAACAACAAGGGCCCGTAAATACCTGCCTTTTTGTGAAAATTAATTAGTGAAACACCTGAGCTTGACTGCAGAAAATGTGCTATTTCACTTGAGATTCCCACGATTTTTAAAACAACGCTCTTATTGGGAGCGTTTATACAGGAGTTTGATTCTTGAATCACTTCACCTTGTCGTTCCCGCACCACTTTACTAATTAAAAATTGAAGAAGTTTGTAGACTTTTTGTATTCTAACACAATTTTTCATTATTCTTTACTCAGACGCGTTTTTCACAGAGTTTATTAACCTTTTCATGAACGAGCTACAATTTAGATTTGTATAGACAAATCCTTGCCCCTTGTACTTAAGTCTAGATTTATCGTTGAATGATGATGCCATTTTAAACTGGATATCCTTTAATTGCCCATATTTCTGTCGTCAGTTGGGGATAAAACTGTCACTGTAAACACATGGCCGGTAGGTGGTGCTGTAAAGAGTTTCTGTAAAAGTGCACCAAGAAACAAACCGCGAACATTTACAATGAAACTTAGTCTTTGGTTACGTAGACATTCATAAGGCATATTTCCGAAAATTAACGCCACTATTTGAACATTAACTAGTTTAATTCTTATTTATCCACTCTTGGTCTGTGTTCATAGCTTTACAGTTGACCTTTTTGTCTTTTGTATTTTTTCTTCTATTCCATGAAATTTCTGAATGTACTCAAGTGATTTACTAATATGTCACGGAATTCTGTATACTTCCGAAACCAGACGTCACTCCACGTTGTCTGCCGAGGGGTGTGCCTGCGCTCTGTCAGTCGTTGCACAGTGATTGGATTTGACAGCGGTCTGTGCTGACTGTATCGACTTCTTGTGCCGTACGACTCCGTCAATAATGGTTTATTGGTGCTATGCATACCAATGCGTTATACGAAATTTAGTGAGAGGCTGCATCATGGTGAGAATCCGCGCCGGTTCGCCACGTCCTGCTTTTCGTCAAATCTCGTAGGTAGGCCGCACTGCGCCAAATGTTTCCTCGCTGTTATCCGTTCCCCTTTCATCTGCAGTGATTATTTCAGTGATGAGCGACGTGCGTCAACTGCTTGTAATCGCGAGGCAAATGAAGACGCTTTATCACCGTTTCGCATCTTGTTTTCCAACTTGAGGTTGTTGAACGATGACAGAAAAAGGGGGTTTCCTTGCGCCACTGTTTTTACGTACACACCTAATCGTGTCGAATCATCAACACGTGGCCGTAAATTAGAGCTCGTTGTAAGATAACTAAAACAAACAGGGGTCTTGTGTATTTGTGTTTTAGATCCTCGACTTAAATTAATGCCCATAATGCTGTATTGCTGATCTCTCTTCACAAAGTTCCTCACGTTTATGTTGTGTTAATTGATTCATGTATCCGCCTGTAGTACAGACTTGGCCCAGCATTTGTCTATGTTTTCAATGTCAACTTGATTGCCACGAAGGGTCAACGGTTGTATATTGACAGGCTTGCAAAATAGTTAAAATTGCATTTATCTTCACTATTTACATCGTGTATAACACGATAATTGTTTCCAGGTTTTACTTCGCCCTCCTTTGTATATTTTCAGATGTGTCATATTTTCCATTGCAACTATTAGTGCTCAAATCCTCGACTTAGATCGGGAGACTCATTTTAATTATGAACTCGCAGCCTCTGCATCTAAAGCTTTGTCTGTTTCCGGAATCAGGCGCATGCGCCTGTTTGTGAGAGACTTGAATATGCCGAGCAGCAAGCTTTTATGACATTTTGTGTGTGAAACTTAACTTATCCGTTCCAAAATGATGTGCTTTGACGTGTATTCAATTTAACACGAACTATTCCATGGAAACCACAAAAAGGAGAAATATCTGCTCGTACGTGTAAGTGACGTTTAGGGTCATGTGCCTTTGCGAAGCACTTGATAAAAACTATTGAAAGAATAGAACGCGTGAACTCGGACATAGGTGCGCGTACCTAAATACACGTCTATTCAGTAGATACGTGATGAGTCGATGGGATTTTCAGTTCTATGAATTCTCAGCAGTCTCACCCGGATCAAGCTTGTGTAGAATTATGCATAGGTTGTATTTAGAATTACGTAGACGTCCATTCTTGACAACCAGTAACATTACTTTAATGTTGCAGAAAAGAAAAATGAATTTCAAAGGTGCTTGGTCAAGAATGCTTTTATATTGTTCGCAATAACATTCAAATATTTCGCGCTGAACGAATTTACTCCTGTGAAACTAGGAACCAGTGTGAAAGTTGCAATGTCCGACTTTTTTCTAACTTTGCAGCTATCACTTTTGAGCGTATGACGACACTGGAAACATTAATTAACAACGCCTTGCCAATTACCCGTGTAGGGATGGACTTTAATTAGTAAATGATCGGTCATATTACTCTGCTTTATTCGAAAGATGGCCAGAGTGCTCATGTGCTCCTAAAAGTTAACGTTTCATAAGGTAAAAAATATTCAAATTCCAATCCCATAGTGCAACAATCACTTAAGTTCGCAGATTATAATTTCAAGTGAGTAGAGGACGAGGATTGGAGTAGGATGCTTTTGTTTGCCTACTGGCTGGCACTGTATATATGCAGCAGCGTCGGGCAAATAACAGATATGCAATTTTTTTACAGTTATTTACACATTTTCGGCATAACCTTTCGCAGGTGTTAGGCACTATGTTTCTCCGTGTGCTTTCTCATCTCGGCCCACTATACGTTATGTCGTAATATCAACTTCTATGGAGGAAATGTCTGATTACGCTTCGGGTGGCTAATCGCAAGTGACGGCGCGTACTCTGGCAAAACATATAATTTCCATAATGACTCGTCATCTTCACGAGGCAATCGTCAATTGAACACAAAGATCTCTCCACTTATGGGATAATGGCTTGCTTTTTACGGGAATATAAACATGGGCCAAACTGTGTAGAATCGTCAAAATGAACCAATTATTGGCAAATGAGCGGTAGCGGTGATTCGTTGGACATATGTCACTGGCACCCGCCTCTGTCCACTGCAATAAAATGACAGACGTAAATCCAGTTTCTTAAAGTTTTAAGCAAAATATGTGCGGATTTTTTATAATTTCAGGCTTTTGATAATCGTATTTAGTATATTTTTGTTTTGACAATCTTTTATTTTCAAAACGCCATTGAACATGCAGGGCTTTTTTATTCAGTGTAACCGAGTTTGATTTAGTTCTGTCCATTTGTAGAACGATCATAATTTTGTGTGCATTGCTGAAAATAGTCGAACTTCCTTCCTTGAGATGATTTGTAGTTCTTGATGGGTAATAGCATATTTTAGCTCTGCTATTGATTGTAGAACTTGTGTTTATCCGCGTTTTATTGTTCATTTCGTTTTGTTTCCGGTGTCATAAACAGAGTAACACTTCAGGTATTGTGACATCGCATACGGTGCGTTCTTGGTCGTAATTGCTACATATGTTTTTATGTTTTGATGTTTATCTGTTTTGATATGAGCTGTAAAAAGCATTTGGTCGCCCATTTTGTGCTCATTGGTCGCAGTGCCTCAATGTTTATGTCAAATGACGACATTTCTACTTTACAACCCAGAATATCAATCTCATTCCCTCCCTAAGGTGGTGAGAGATTTCTATCCCAAACAAATCGTTCGGAGTATTCACAAATAAAGAATTTTGTCAAAAGGCCATCAATTTTGACGGGGTTAGACTGCTCCAAGCACATGTATGTTAGTGTACAGTATCGCCCATTAATTTCCACTTGTCGTGTCTCCTTGTGTCTTCTTATCAAGGTTTTATTTAATTTCATTCAAATTTCGTGTTGAAATGAAACGGCTTTGCTCGGGAATAATGTGTCAAAATTAATTCGAAGATTTCTGTGATCCATATATAATTTACTAATGAGATCATTTTTACCTTTTTAAAAGCTTTCACACAAAGCATAAAAGTGATAAAAATTTTCTGTGGTCACGTCTCTTGGGGGAAATGGAAGTATCACAGCCTGTTGTGCTTAGAGAACCATCTTCAGTTCTAGAATAGTTTTATTTCGTCATCACGAGATTCATAGCACTGTCAGGTTGCTGCAAAGTTTCACAGCGGACGTATTTACATAAATATCAACAATAAAAACAACAACACAAATAAATACTCAGTAAAATCCTCACGGAATAACATGCATTCTGCTTTTGACTAGCTTTCACAATTCGGAGGAATAACAATGATTACAGTTTGCACATCGCCTGGTTTGGAATATGCTAATTTTGATTTTAAAAGAATTAATTAATTTGCTATTTATATTTCGAAAATTCTACATTCCTGCACTTTTTCTTGCAATCATCTCATCTCTCTTTAGGTAAAAAGTTTCACCGCCAACAACGGTAGCCTGTGGTGTTTTGGTTTGTCCAATCCCTCAATCGCCTACAATATTCGTTATACGTTATAACTTCTCCATACTTCTCGAGTTGGTGAGAAGTTCCCTCAAGATCCGCCAAGCCTGCTTGGCCGCGCTGTCCATGGCCGCGGTCGACTTGCCGCGAAAGAGGTCCAGGTTCGGTATAAAGTAGTGGGGGCACCTACGATTCTGCAGGCACGAGATCAACTGTAGGAGGATCCCGTTGATCCTGTCCCCCATACAGGCGTCGTCCCAATCAATTTCTCGTGGGTGTTTCTCACATTCGTAAAGCAAGAGCGTTTTTAAGTGATAATTTTGTATCGGCTGTCCCGGTATATCCAAGTGTCTGTCCCTAAGTGTTTTCAATGTACTCAGACATTTTTTGCGGCAACCGCCCTTGAGAAGTTTGTTTTCCGCGTCTACAAATGATATAACCCAGGAATCGCCTTCCGAACTAGATTGCTTGTCCTTCATGTAGATACTCTCTTTGGAAAGTAGATTGAAACCTTCCGTTTTCACCTCCGCTACCAGGTTCGGATTCGGCCAAGGGCTGTGGGGAACCGGCCAATGCGATCCACTGCGGGGCCAAATGCCGCCGCACCGAAACGCCGTGGTGATCTGCACTACATAGCGTTCGCGAATGCGTAGTTTCACCTCGGTCGTGTCTGCAACCATTTTTACCACGTCCCTGTAACTGCATTTGTCCACCGCCTGCGCGACCAAAGTCTGGAATCGCGACCGAATTTTGCGCGCGGATAAGTAACCTGAGGCGGTAATGAATTCCACCCAGAGCGACATGGAGCGCTTGCGGCCGTCGCTCAGTTTTAACACTGCACATCCCGGCACGTTGCCGTCGTCAACGAAGTTGAAGACGCCCATCTGATTCAGATAAAGAACAACCTCGAACTCTGTCGGCGAAATGACGTCCAGTCCCTCGTAACGGCCTCCCACTTCGCTAAGGGACGAAATAAATCTAGGCTCCTGCACTTCGACCTCTTTAAGAACGTCTTGTACGACCTGTTTGTGAAATAAATAAGTAAAGTTATGCTATGAAAGTTGTGAGAAGGGCCAGTAGGAAGGCGGTGGGCTTAAATTATTTGCTGCTTAAATTATTTGCTGGGATATAGTATGCATGCAATTTTGCACCAGAGTGTTTATTTATGAAGTTGTTGAAACAACGTAATTTTAGTGTAGATCAAAGGGAAGTAGTGCTGCTATATTCAACTGAATTTGTTTCGTTTTTATATGTAATTATTATGGTATCTAGGAAAAAAATCTTAATTTTCTTGTGAATGTAATATTTTACTGAGTTCAGATTTGTTTTGATATTTTTAATTTTTTGTGTTTTGTTTTGGAAAAAATAACCTTTATGTTTTGTATGTATTATGTTTGGGATTGGTGAAGATAGGTATGCAGGCCTCTGCAATATTATTGAAAGCGCAAATACTATTCGGTTAAATAAAGTAATTGTTTTTTAATCGTCTAAATTATCTGGAAGTCGCCGAGAACTAGCTTTATCCATTGAGTAACGGGTGTTATTCGGTGAGAATAATTGGAAGACATCACTTGTGTATAATATGGACGGATAAATGCAGGCTTACTCATTTTATTTTAGTGTCTATGCCTCAGCTATTCTTAACAATTATGTTATTTAATAATTTATTGAAGAGTCGTCAAGAATGTACAATGCTTGTCACAAGTTTCTCTACACACAGTAAAGTAAGTTATTGTCGTTAATTTTGGTGGAACAACAATTGGATTTAAAAATTTAGAAAATGATGTTGCCTCACCTTGCAAACTTCTCGTATAGTCTTTGCTATACCAGCCTTCCTGGCCGTAACTCGCTCTTGATAGTATTTATTAAGCTGAAACACCAGCTTGGATTGTGCGGTCATCATGTCTAGATAGCGGTAGTCACAGTCGACCAGTTCGGTGTGCATCGCGGTGGAAATCTGTAGAATCGCCTCCAAAAATCTCGAGTTCGTGTCACCGTGCAGGTGAAATTACACCAAAATAGTTTTGAAGTGAGGCAGATGTCTATCCTCCGTTAGCAATTCCGCTGTAGTCGGCAGTAGTGACTGTTTTGGGACTGTTTACTCCAATGACGTTTTGTTAGGAGATCGTATGCACAGTGTTTTATGTCAGAGAAGTCTCAGTCTCAAATTCGGAGCGAGATAAATTTTCATTGACAATTCAGTCACTGTCTGTTAAAAACAACTTCGCTGTCTTTGAGTATTTTTAGACTACAGAACCTAAATCCAGTTGCTCGCAGTCGCTGGGACGTAGTGAATCCGATTCCTGACTGGCGGACTGGAGTACTTTTTCCGTCAGGAGAAATTACAGCTTCCTTCAATTATTTCCACTTGCAAGCTCTTCTCAAACGTGTTCTGTGCTTCAGGCTTACACTTTCCTCAATCGGTGTTTTGATATAATTTTCTCGGAACTTTTTATGGAAACTTGACTTAGGTCGAGTTCCGTCGTCTCGGTCTTGTGGTCGCCAGCTGAATAGAAACTCAATGTCTTGCTCCTCGATATCGAGGCGACAGAAGTAGTTAACAAACTAATTCACAGACACTTTTATGACCATGCGGACAACGATGCACACTGTCGTTTCCCTGGTGTGCCGCGGCCACCTCTCTCATGTCAGTGGTCTTTCTCGCTGAGCCACGTTTGTTTATGTATGGCGGCCAACAAGCACTGCGGCGCTCCTCATGCGCCGCTTCCTGTAGGGAGAGCTTGTGGTGACTGCGCAGTTGAGTGAGCCTACGATGAGCATGCGCACGATTTCTGTTCACTTGTGTCGAAGAGTTGGTTTTACGTAGTCGTCATAATGTTTTAGTGCAGGTATATAGCTTCATTGTTGGGTTGGTTCCAGGAGACGAAGTAAAAATAAAGTATTTATATCGTATTATGCATTGTGCTTCGATTGAATATTTAACTTATTACAGTCCACCTAATTGTTCATCAAGCTTCTGTTTTTCCAGTGAACTAATTTTTCCTGTCAAGTCAAACTTTATTGCATCTGAAGCACAAATTACAAATGTAGTTTGGTAACAATGGTGAGTTTAACATTTCCTTCCCAAGAGTTGTAACCCAGTATGTTAATTTTAAAGTGTTGACGTTATAAGTGATTTTACCCTGTCATTGTAATTTGTGACCCACGACCTGCATTCTACGTAAAAGTGAAAATCGTGACTTGTGAACTCAAAACGCAACTCCATGTGGTTTACAGCACCCACCCTTCCTTGGTGACTTTCCTCGTTGTTTGAGTGTTACCTGATAAAATTTTCAAGTTAAAAAAAAACAAATAAAAGAATACAAAACTTAAAAAGTTAAATGAAAAGGAATGCTGCCTGTAAGTTTTGTTTTTCGCCGATTCTGTAATTTCCAGCTTCCTCCCCTGATAATTTTGCGAACCGATAAACTTGTGAGTTCCTTGTTGTTCGGTGATGCGCGATGATGTTGGGGGTTGCCCTCGCATTTTTTGGCGTTGGCTTTCATTGTTTGTTCGACATTAGTCGCCGGTATCCCTTTTCAGACAATTAGCAGACTCATTATTGGATTAGAAAGCACTAACATATCGTCGCGTGTCACCTTAGTGAATGCAGGACTATTAAAGCTTGTCGTAAACCGCTCACTTTGTGGCTACTTTCTTTTTATGTTGCGTTGCATTTTTTACTAACGTCGTCGTTTAAGGAATTTGACGTTAGGTGTTAGGTGTTTCTAATGTTGCTGCCTCGAATTTTCAAACCTATTGCATTATTCATGGGAATTGATCAGTTTCCAGTTGTTGAATCAGAAAAATTGCCAAGTTAATATTTATTCGAGGGGTTGCAATGTCCTTGTTAAAATACCGACATTAATTACCGTCAGGGTTAGAACATTCAAGTGCGTAACCCCATCCTTAGAACGTGGAACCTTTTAATGGCAAAAGAAAGGGCGTTGATTGGTCGCGCAAAATTGGCAGCCTGGCTTATTAAAATCTCAGAGCGCTCAGACTTCGGCCAGCGCTAGAACCAAGTTGTATTGCAGATGTTACTTTAGTAATTAGTCGACTCGGTTTACGTTATAATTAACTCTAGATTACATTTCGAGACGACAGTTGTCAAAGCGGGCAGCCAGAAGTATTGACTAGAGCCCAGGGCATTTCTTTTTCTCCTTCCTAGATTCGTTTGATGTAGGGGTCTTTTCTTTCTCAGTTTTGTGGAGACTCGTGATTATTTTCAAAACAGCTCCCTGTGCCTTTAGTTGATTCTTGTTCTGAAGTGGTCGACTTTAAAAATGCAATTCAACTCATTGTGTTATTTAGTGCCATTATTTCCCCTCCTCAGTTGATTCCCGCGTGGACTGCAACCTAATTCGATGTCTAGTTCTTCGCGTTGCAGCAGTGATCCAGTCTGCTGGCGTATTCTTGTTTATTTAGGTACTATATTTTGTTACCGTGCCGAGGCGCCACTTTTTTATTTAATTATCGCGCGCTTGATTGATAAAAGCATAAGTTAGGGAATTTCAAGGATTTCTCTGTTGCATTAGTGGCGAGTGCGGTCAGTAAAACCTCATATTGCCCGTGCCAAGTGAACTGGCATAAAAACTGGTATGTCATTTGATTTAGAGTTTTTAGTTTTGATTCCAGTATATCTTTGACAACACTCCCGTTTTTTTATTAACAAACATTCAAATTTATTTTGGTTTACCCTGTCTGCGAAACCACGATGATTGTCAGTTATCACAATAAACAAACATGGTAGGACATTTCCTAACATTTTGATTGTGCGCAAACTTATCTACAAAAATTGAATAACGTTTTCCCCGAGACTTAAATTGAATAACCATTTAAATTGGATGTACGGTAATATTTTGCGTTTGACGGAAAATTTCGTTCTATTGTGCATTCTGTGCACCAATGATTTATGTTAACTGTTTAGGTATGCATTTGTTATTTTCTTCGATTATTAATATTAAGCGGTAAATACTTTTATTACTTTATTACGCATTCACAGGCTTGTGTAAAATTACTATTTTCATTGACTGATATATCTTTAACTTTATTATACAGTTAAATGGTGAACTCCTGCTGTTATGAAAGTTCAATTACTGTTTGGAAAATATGATACAAACAAGCTGTACAACTCGTCAGACAACCCTTTGCCGTGATTTAACTATTAGGTCGACATTTTTTAAAGCCACTATTATAGAAAAATTATTTCAATTTTAAATTATTTCAATTTTAGCAACAACAAAAATGGCATAGGAATTATATTCGATGTGAAGGGGAAAAATCCATTACGCGTTTGTTCCCTGGTGCAAGCAAAATATTATCCTATGTGCTTTACAAACTGATGTTTACATTTTTAACCTGTTAATACTTGTCAGGTAGTCCTCGATCTTCGGGCTAACCGATTGGTGCTAATGCGTTGCTTTTGATATCGAATATGCACTCGATAACGCGGTTCGATTTTCTGGCTAAAAGGTTCGCTATTGTTCCGCTGGCGACCGCGAGACGTCGAGTCCGGCATGTGACGTAACGGCACCACCTCGTTGATTCACGGGCTGAGCCGTCCAGTGTTGTAGCGGAGCGCTCTTTATTTTGACTTAGCGCAGTTGCCTTCCGGCGCTGCTGGCTTTTCGCTCCCGTCTCCACTTGACATCTCTGGTCGGGCGGGCCTGCCTGCGAGGCAGTTGCACTGCGGTGGCTCGGGCCAAATACCGGGAGGCTAACATGCCCCAAAGGAATTGCTTTGCGCTTTTATTCGGCCATAATCGTCTTTGGAAGCATACTTATGAACAATAATTGAAATGGGTTGTTTATAAGCAATGCCTTCACTCAAAGGTATAATTATAGATTAATGTGTGGGAGCCGCACTTACCCGGTTGGAGGGACTTGCAACCCACCCCGATGCTTTTGTAGTGATCAACAAAATTCCATATTGTAGGATGAGTCTTCTGTTAGAATTGCAGAAGTACCGAGCATTTTGTCTTGTGAGGAGCTGGATTAACTAGATTTGACACATTGAAATAAAAGTCTGAACTATTAAGAAAAACGTGCGACTTTTAGCCCCCTATCCCTCTTGACTCCGCTACCACTGGAAGAATAAAAATATAACTGCAAACCAGTTATCTTTTAAGTTCACCGCAGTTTGGTTATCTTTGGATACACAACTGATACTGTGAAGAGGACTCGAAAATGATAATTCAGCCTGGGGTGTAACTCCTTAGAACACCTTAATAAAAAGATAATATCAACAAAATACCAGTAATAACCTCCTCTGTTTAGTTTGACAGCCGGTTCCTCTGAGCTTCGCTTCAATTTCCTGTGCCACCTGTCGCGTGACCGCTCAACACCTTTTCGATAAACGATGTCAAAGCGTCATGTTTTCATATCGCACAATTTCACGTTCTTTCAACTTAACACCCTCCATTGAAAGTTGCTGGAAAAGTTAGTTCAGCATTGTGCGAAGGCGTTTGTTGTCGCGCCCCCGTTTTCCGCGGCTCTGGTTATTCAATTGTGTCCGTTACGTAAAGACAGTTGTTGCGCGTAAGGTGCGAATTTTGTGATATGAAGGATTTGTGGAGACGTCGTAATCAACAACACGCTGACCTATAATTATGGGATTTGTTTACTTGATGAGAAGTTATTCTCACCTGTGACTCCACTTGATTTTTTCGCCTGCTTTCTGCAAGTAAAACGAAAACGTGGCATTAGGATACATTTGGTGTTTATACTGCGATTTGTAAGCGTTATCTGCAAGTGAAACGGACACAGTAGCATTAGGCTACATTGATTACCTTTTGGTATTACCACTATCATTTGGGTTTGTTGTGTGTATCGAATTAAGTTATAGTATCTCTTTGTATGTCAAATTTGAAGTAGCATTTCATCATCATATATATATAACACAGAATGTGTGCCATTTTCGATCTAATTTATTGAAAGAACTGGGAAGCTCTCGATCTAGGTTGATGACAGTAAAAAACGCATTTACATATTAAGGGTATATAGTTAACGAAATTTCACAATTTAAGGATATCTTTATATTCTAAATTCGTGGAAACAAAATGAAGTCGAGTATTTCAAACTTCTACGCGTTGGTTTTGTCCTTACCACCAGGAAGTTTAACATTGACTAGTGGGCCTGACGGGTTTGAATCATGATTTCAAATTCGCAGCATTCCAAAAAGAAGAACGCACAAGTGTTGCTATGCTTTTGAAAATCCATCAGCAAGTCGCTGCTATCAGTTTTATTATTGGCGGCTCATTTGCAAACTAGCTGCCAACAGAAAACTTAGAATGACTTCTGAAAGCTGTATGCCTCTTGTAACGCTGTCATGCGAACTATCTTGCGCGGCCCATGATACCCCGATCGGATTACAAAAGTTTGTTTAATAAACGCCATGGGCTCCTGTTAATTCCATATTATCGCGTGTCTGATAGGAAACTTGTTACTTTGAAATCATAACCCAGTTGACGCAGTTGTTGATTGGATCCCAGTGTGAACGCAGACGTTGTTTGGTGGCATTGCTGATGTCGTCTCCTAAGTACGTACCTTCTGTTTGGCTGGCGAATTTGGGGCGATTGGCGGGATATAGTCTTGTTATAAAGTATAGTTTAGGCTTTCAATCTGAACTTACAAGAAACTAACTTATTCCAAACTGTTGTCCTCTGAATCTTGAATAAACAAATTTTATGCCAAACGATGTTCAACTTTTAAATGTCTTATCTTGTTGTTAAACATTCAGTTTTACTCAATGTCTTCTAGTTTGAAACGACCCTAGGTCAACCGTGTTGCACCAACCAAAGAAGCATATGGCACACATCAAATTAAACTGTGATGCGTTATTTTACTGTCACCTTGAAATTATATTGACTTAATGGCTAATAAATACTTCATTAATTGTTCTTAATTGAGGAACCATTAACATGTATCTCGAGGCTGGTCACCGTGGCTACATGGGCTGTTATTTAGAAGACTTTCATTTGAAGTCTGCCATTGTATTCCATGCCTTTGAACACGTGCAGAGTTGGCTTAAGTTACGGGTGAAGTTAATTTCGGAGAGTTTGAAGTTCTGGCTGTCTTCTGGTCATTGTTGTTGGCATCAACATTAGTCAGTCTTTTATGTTGGTGACGATGTCGTTATATTCTTTCTAAGTGCTACGAGAGGTCCTCCAGACGTGTCGCTGTAACAGGATTAATGCTGTGTTTCATCAGGAGTCACTATCGGTTGCCAAATTGGTGAACGTTACGCACGTAATTTACGTGCGTAGATTAATTCTTGTTAGTGGCCTGAATTAATTTTTTGCGGCGTAAATTAACTTTTAACGGCGTAAACTAATTGTTGCGGCGCAAAGTAACTTTTAAGTACATACAGTAATTATTTTGGGCGTAATTTATGCTCGTAAATAATTAAGTTACAGAGGCAGATATACAGGGGGGTTCAGTGGTTCAATCCCCCACCCTCGGGACAGAATCAAAAATAAAAATTGAAAAAAAAATCGCCCAAAAAACGAAATCAGCTACTAAAAACCACAACAAATCGTACACGGAAGGGGGAAACCCCCTCCGACCTTCCTTCCGCTCAGCGCTACGCGCCTCGGATACGCTCGAATCCTAAACCCCCCTTACTGAAAACGTAGATCTGCCAGTGATTTACGTGTGTAAATCACTACCTTGTGCGTCTTCGGGTGTATCCCTCAGTCATCGACGTTGATGAAAATTCTCTGTTAATATTTGTTCGTTCACTTTAAGCCACTGGTCACTAGTTTGCTACAACTTGAGGATGTGGTTGTGAATTAATATGAAAGGACCAATCACAGAATAAGGTCTGAGATTAAAGTTGTGCAGGACCCTAGGAAAATGTTCAAAATTTACTAACTTCGGGAAGCCGTATCTCAGAAGTGGTTGATCGCATTAAATGAACCTTTGACATACTATGCTTCACAGGTTGTTCAACAAAACGCTGTTCGGAGTTGTTTTTTTTTTTATTTTTCATTTTTGCCTGAGGGACTAAAAATAGAATTCAACAGCTTATTATTTAAAATGACTTATTCTTATTAAAATGACATAGGCAGAAAATTGAATTTTCGGCCTAAAAAGCGAGGCCCTCCTATATTAATATAGAAGGCCCCGCTCTTCGGCCGCCTTTCGGCAGGACCTCCTATATTAATATAGAAGGGCCTCGCTTTTTAGGCTCAAAATTCAATTTTCTGCCTATGTCATTTTAATAAGAATAAGTCATTTTAAATAATAAGCTGTTATTTATGAAAAAAATGGAAGGTTCCATAATTATAAACGAAATGATATTCGGAAAACTATAACATTTTCGAAATGTCTTCTTGAATATTTATGTCAAGTGACTTTTTGGTCACTTTTTAATACCATTGGTTTGCGATGAATGTTGAGTTCTTTCTTTTTTGTTTAGTTTTACAGAAAAGACACGGTCACGTGACTCAGTTAACGACAGATTGGTGTAAAATTAAAGTTTACAAGCGTTCTTCTTTCAGAAAATATAAACTTGTAAGGAACTAAGGTCTATAATTTTCTAATTATTTGTCTGAATGCTCGGACTTGTCGATACGTCCTAGATGGAGACCTCTTCCAACTTGCTTAATCATAAAAAGCACGAGATTATTGCTCAACTCTACTTAAAGACATTATCTTAAAAATGTTCCTTCCCCTGGTTAGCGTATGTATTATCACAGATGGCGAATACGTAGTATTGGGAAGTAAATTCAAAGAAAATAACTGCCACTTTGCCCAGTCTATCTGTGTGCACTTTAATTTCACCTCTCCTGTTATGTCAGAATGAGAGGGAGAAATGTTTTAGAACATCCAGTAGGCAATTTCAGGCATAACTCAAACATGCCCCTCCCCCGTTTGATGCGCGATTCAGAGCGGCCAGTCTCGTCAAGGTAGATCAACTGGTTTAGTCTCGATACACTGCAGTTCTACGCTTACGTCATATGAAGTAACACAAATAGTCATTACTTCCGCCTGAGGTGACATTAAATCAGGTAAGTGGCATGTTTATTTAGCCTTAGAATCACTTTGGACAGGTATTGAAGCTGTTTTAGACAGAAAACAAATTAAATCTGCAGAACATAATTTATAATTGTGATTATTGGACTTTGCTTCAAATATTGAGGTTTGTTCCATTTAGAGGTAAGTTAGGAGTACAAGTGATAACATTGTTTTGTTTGAAAGTAGTGACAGGTTAAATTGATTGATTGACAGGTACCGAATTTGACTAGTCGACTTGAAGTAAAATACTGAGTCTGGAAGCAACGTAGAACTTGTCAGTTCACTAAAATCTTTCGTAGTACTTTCATTATTTTTACACTCGATAATTCTTATAATGAGCATGGCCATTTGTTTCAAATGACGAACATGACTACAATTTTTATGAAAATAATTTTTTCCTTGTTTGAAAATTTGAAATTTTGGATATGCCGTTACAGTTTTCCTTATTTTCTCCAAGTCTCAGGCGTTTGAATATCACCATAATTATACTCGTCGTTTGATACATTTGCATTCGAGCACTGAACTTGCCTGTCTTCGCAGCCCAAGCCAATATCCTATGTCTTGTTGATAACAAAAGTGTAATTTGTGCTCACCCAGTTGGAACATGTTGCTATTACTGTGTCATTAGTGACTTACCTCAGGGACAGATTAGCCAATATAAGCTTCACTCAACCAGGCACATTCTTAAACTGCCTAATGCAGTCTAGACTATTTTTTGTTGTGCCTATTGCAAACCTTGAGTTGCATTTTCGTTTATGAATGTATAGCAAATTTGTTTTGTTGTTATTGGTATCAATTATTTATTTCGGATTATTATACAGTGTGTTTATTTAAGATGCACTCGAATTATTTAATTTTATTTCTGTGCACTCTCCGGCGGTGTGATCTACTATCTTGATGTGATGGACGGGATTTTTATTCTGGAGCCTAGTTCACCCATCTTCTAATTCCTTGTGGCGTCATTGAACATTCTTCTTATTGTGTTCGTGAAACGTTGCCATTGAACACACACCTTCATGGTTATTGCACTGACAATGGTCTCTTTGTGGGATCGAAACATCAATCTTTTTATTGCCATTATTGTCTGACAAAATGCTGGGAACTTGAACAACCAGATAAGTAGGCTCTCCAAAAAGATTTAAGTTTCTATGGAGCACAAGTTTCTTCTTACATTAAGTCTTATTAAGGTAAATCAGCTGAATGTGCCCTGGGTTTGTCTGTTTGCCTTTTGGCTAGCTCCTCTTGTCAATTGAGGCAACATGCTGTGTAATTTTCCACTTCTCTAACCCCTTCTTCGCCACTCTTTAATTAAGAGGGTATTATATGCGATAAGCCCAATTAGACATGATGCGTCCGACTCCAGCCAGACTAGACAGAGAGTGCTACCTCTGTCATTATGCTCCCGTGTTATTCACCGACGTCATCAACCACCGTCTCTTCACCTGGTTAGCATTGTAGTGGTAGCCATTACCACACAGGTTTGCCAGCTTGAAGGTTTTTAACACACCTTTGGCGGTGCACGGGCTTGTCTGATGTGGAGCTGTTGTTGGTGCCTGCTCCATAAATAATTGACTAGATGATTGTGAGCAAAGATAGTGGGCATGGTTTCCTATTTTAATAATATGCTAAAAACGATTGAAGGAGGGCAACTGTTTTATACTGGTTTAGTCATGTTTGTTGCCAAGAGCCTGATCTTCATAAATAACAATAATTATTTGTGATTCTTGTAAAGTTGGTATTAAATTTATATGTTAAACACAATTGATCACATTCACAAACAATGACTGTAACTGTTTTGTTAGTTGTGGCTTGCAACAGTGGTACTAATGTTCATATTTTGCTGTCTTGTTTGTTTCTGTTGCTATACACTGCAAGTCTCACGAACACAACTCTATATGATGTTCGTTTGTGATGAGTTTTGTGAAATCAAGTTCCTGCACGTGACATCGCTATCCACGTGGTGCTCAATGTGGCGAAAAGGAGATTTTATTTTGTACAAAAACATCAACCATTAAAAAATCCCATGGTTCGGGAAAAACAACATTTGCCCAAAGTTTGAATATTGTTGGTGTGGTTTACAGCATGGCCGAAGTACTGAACAGATAGTATCATCATGTGAACAATCGCTCTGGCGTTTTGGTACCGACATGAAACAAAGTGATGGTTTATTAAACCACTTTTTTCCTTGTTGGTTTTGTTTCATCTTAATGCGCACAGGAATCGTGGAAGGGACAATGGAAAATTTTCAGTGTTGTGTGCACACCAAAGATTTTATCAGTAATGTCGAAAGGGATCGGCTCTTCTAAAGAAATATTCCTTGCTTATTTTAATCCTCATTTCCTGGTGATGTGTGTTGCTGAACTCGTTAAATAATTGTTGTCTAAACACTTTGACGTGTCCTCTAGTCTCGTTTTTATTGTACAATGGTCAATAGTTGAAAACTATGCACAAAAGTAACGCAAAAATATACAAGCTTAATTTATAATTTAATAAGAAGACGGTTTACCAGTGGTGGCCTATGCCACAGCTGCAATCTCGTGTTTGACGAATGAAGAACTGATTTCCAATGACACGCTTCTAAAATAATTTCTATCGCTAACGTTGACTATAAACCAAGTGCTCAATTGAAATATCAGCATACGATGAATGTTGACAAAACTTCTAAAGTCATTTGTCACGCGTCATAATTTGCCTGTGGTGTTGCACCTGACGTCCAGTTGTTAAACGCCCTACTTAGGCGACGTTCGTATTTGCACTGTGAATAGGCATAGGCGGGTGGTAGGAGGGGGATTTGCCCCTTCCAGACTCGAGGAGAAATTGAGGAAATTTCGGACACAAGAAAAAAATTCGAGCAGTGGAGGAGCTCCCCCCCGCACCCCCATAGGACACTTAGTGTTGTACATTTGGTAGTACTTGTTCTGTACTGGTATTAGAGACTGTTGAGATCGTGAAGAACTGACACTTCATTATTGCTTGAGATCAGACTCGACAAGTTGGGTTGTCACCGCGTGTCATCTTAGATGATCTGAGCATGGTCTCCAACCCTAGAGAGCTGTCGGTTCTCCTCCAACCCAGAAATTGTTGCCCGTCATAGTGAGGAACAAATTGAGACCAAGTTTATAGCGGAAAGAAGTCTAAATCAAAAATTAGTTTTTGACCCCCAACGGTGCGTTTGTGGCCGATTTACTTACCATCATGGATTTGAGGTTGACAGGTGAAAGGTCAGGGTTAAGCTGACTGAATGTGAGTTTCTTTCCATCTGTGAAAAGATCCACTCAGGACTACGATTTTAATTTTTTCTAATATTTATTTACGATCCTCAAACGCGATAAGCAGGACGATTCCCACCTGTATATGGGTCAAAGGTCAGGACTATAGCGCGTGTTGGTTTTCTCTTGAAAAAGTATTCATAGCATCACTACAATCCTTTCTTCACCTATTTTGCGAAGGTATTGGATGGATTCGTGATAGATAATTAAGCTTTAATAGGTTCTAGAGTTTCTGAGCAATCTATCAAAATCTCTCAGATAATGACAAACTTGGGTTTATACAATTAGTAATCATTACTACGTGGCCTTCGGGGGACGCTTGTGCTCTTCGGGGAATCATTTCCTGCTAACGTCAATTTGGCGAGTCTTCAGGGAAAATGTGATGCGCTGAAAGTCTTTCCTGTGTAATTAGGAAGGGCTATTACCAGCCTTTGTATCACTATTGTCTCCTCTGTAAGTATAGTAGATTGCACTATATTTAATGTACAGACCGGTGCATCTTAATCGTGAAAATGGAAGTTTATGTTAAGAGTGCGGTAAAAACTCACCAATTCCGTACAAAAGTTTAATTGCCTCAGTTCCCCTTTTTCATCGTCGCCGTCTAACTTTCTTATGAGTGCCCATATTTTACAAAAGGTCTGTCTGGTGGTAACTATGGCACAGAACTTGGACATTTTTTATGAGATGACGGGCAAATAAATTTTCATCTGTCCGCCATATTATCGTGTGCCAAATTGGTGAGATTTTTTCGTGCGGTCGTAATGTTCTGTCTAAAGGAATAATCATGATTGTTCCATAATGTTACGGTGATTCGAGCAATAGCCATGCACCCACATGTGGGGATGGCGTTTATATTGCCGTCATCTGTGTGGGCGTCCAGCATCTGCGCCTGTATCTTCAAAACCCCTTGAAGGGTCTTCATGAAAGTTAATTGGTAGTTGTGTTCCTGTAGTAATGACGACGGATGATGATGACTGTCGGACAGATCCGACTACCGGTCTGTTTCCTAGTGGCAAATCTTATGCACCCTCGCATTACATGTGGGCGCATTATGGCGTCACCCTTGTCGGTCCGGTGTCCGCTGTTGTGTCTCCAAAACCCTTGGATGTATGTTCATGTAATTTTGCAGATATGGTCCTTTCACAGACGGGTTGGCATGAGCGAATTTTCGAAGGGATCCGGCTACCGGTGTGGCCACAATTTTAGCTTTTTACGTTTACCTGTGTATCTTCAGAATTCATCAATGGATTTTCAAATTTGGCCGGCTAACAGCCATCTAGTAGTGAGATGACGCCATCTTACTGTTTGCAGACGGATTTGAGGTGTTTTACACCAACTGCCGTTAATTTTATGCGCCCACATATTTATGTGTCGACTCATTATGCCGTCATCTCCGTCTGTCCGTCTGGCGTCCCTCCGTCTTGCGTCCCTCCGTCCTGCGTCTCTCCGTCCTGCGTCCCTCCGTCCTGCGTCCCTCCGTCCGGCGTCTACTGTTCTATCTCCAAAACCCTTTGACGTACATTCATGAAATTTTGCACATATTTTCCTTTCGTGAATGGGACGGCATGAGCGAAATTTCGGACGGATCCAACTATTGACGATGATTTTTCGACGATTTTGACTACTGTGGTGCCTCCTAGGGGCAGTTTTGTTTTTTTGCGCTCATGGCTGTATCTCCTAAACCGTTTGCAGGACCTGTACTAAATTTAGCAAGTATATTTATATGATGATGTCAATTGATGACCACGACTTTCCAGGGATCTCACTACTGGTGTGCCCCCTAGTGGCAATTTTAGTTTTTTAAATGTACCTCTTTATCTTCAAAGGTCTTCAATATATTTTCATAAAATGTGGCATTTTGGCATCTATTAGTGAGATGATGCTATCCTCCTGTTTTCACATGGATTTGATTTCATTTGCGTCACCTAATGGCCATTTTTACTGTTTTTTAGTCTGTTTTTTTGGCGTCCTCCCCACTATCAACCAAACTGCTCGAAGGATGATTGTAAAATTGGCGTGTATGTTCTTACTACAAAGCTGACGATGGTTTTCCGAAGACTTCGACTACTGTGGCGCCTCCTAGTGGCAGTTTTGTTTTTTTGCGCCCGTGGCTGTATCTCCTAAACCGTTTGCAGGACCTTTACTAAATTTAGCAAGTATATTTATATGATATTGTCAATTGATGACCACGACTTTCGGAGGGATCTGACTACTCGTGTGCCCCCTAGTGGCAATTTTAGTTTTTTTAAGTTTACCTCTTTATCTTCAAAGGTCTTCAATATATTTTCATAAAATGTGGCATATAGGCATCTATTAGTGAGATGATGCTATCCTCCTGTTTTCACATGGATTTGATGTTGTTTGCGCTTCCTAGTGGCCATTTTTACTGTTTTTTAGTCTGTTTTTTGACGTCCACCCCACTATCAACCAAACCGCTCTAAGGATGATTGTAAAAATTGGCGTGTATGTTCTTACTAAGCTGACCATGATTTTACGAAGACTTCGACTACTGTGGCGCCTCCTAGTGACAGTTTTTTTAACCCGTGGCTGTATCTCCTAAACTGTTTGCAGGATCTTTGCTAAGTTAAGCAAGTGTATTTATATGATGTTGTCATCCCTTGTCAACTTTCGGCGGGATCTGGCTACCAGTGTGCCCCTAGTGGCAATTTTAGTTTTTTTAGGTTTACCTCTGTATCTTCAAAGGTCCTCGAAAGATTTTTAGATGGATTGGAAGTTTTTGCGCCATCTAGTTGGTTATTTTTTTGAAACAAATAAACAACCATAGAAGCACACCGTTTGTGGTGCATTCGTGGGTGCATTTCAACGCTCCGCGTTGCTCTTGTTACTGTTTTCAAGCTTTTTTTTGGCGTCTGCCCATTATCAACCAAACCACACTAAGGATGATAATGAAAATTTGCATATATGTTTCTTGTACAGTAAAGACAGCGGCTGACAAGATTTTCTAACGACTCTAAGTACTATGGCGCCTCCTAGTGGCAGTTTCGTTTTTGCGTCCATATTGTGGTAGCTGTATCTCCTAAACCCTCAGCAGGACTTTGGTAAGTGTATTTGTATAGAGTCGATAACAACCAAGAATGACTTGGACTGATCCAACTACTGCTGTGCTCCCTGGAGGCAATTTTATTTATTTCCGTTTTCCTCTGTATCTTTGAAGTTCCTTGACGTATTTTTATGAAATTTAGTTTATAGCTTTTTATTGAAGACGTGATGACAACTTTGTATTTTCAGGTAGATTTGACGTAGTGCACACCACCTTGTGGCAGTTTTTATTATTATTTGAGTCCGTTTCTTTTATCGCCTCTCTATCAGCCAAACTCATTGCTCTAAGGATGATTATGAAAATTGTCATACACGTTCCTACTACGAAGAGAACAACTGGGGATGATTTCCGAACGCTTAGACTACTGTGGTGCCGCTTAATGGCAGTTTTTTGTGTTGGTGTCTTTATTTCCTAATCCCTCTGCAGGATCCTTGTTAAATTTAAAGCTCAGTGTATTTGTATGAAGCTGGCAACAAATGACGTCAACTTTCACATGGATCCAACTATGGCTGTCACCTCAAGTCTCAATTGCTTAACCCCAATCGTAACCTAACCCCAACCCAAGGCCTCAAAAGGTACACTCCTGTGGCTTATAGGTGGAACAGCAGAATTATGTCTTGAATTTTATCTTCAAAAAAATTAAGTGTAAAACGTTTTGTTGTTCATGAAGACAGTGCGCACAGTGTGCTGTGGCACTACACCAACATATAACGAAAATCTGAGCATTTGAGCAATACAGTGGGTTTTTAATATAGAAAAGTGACAATTGGCAATGATTTTTTTCCAATTTGAATAAACTTCACTAAAGTTGTCATCAGCGTATGCTGAGCATTGCTAAGGTAAAATGTCACCAATTTTGGACAGGTGTTGGACAAATGAAATCTTTTTCATAAAAGATAAGTAAACACAAATGCTTGGATGCCATAGCTGCCATCAGAGGATGTTTTATTAGGAATTTGTGGTTATTTGTATTGAAAGAAGTCTTGAAAATATACTGCAATATCCGTTTATTTAAGGAAGTCTTTGATCGAACATGAAGTTTTTAAATTGTAAGAATTCAGACATGTGTCTGCATTCTCTTCACTTGTCTGAAAGCCTGTAATAGTAGTGATGATGCTTAACACAACAATTTTGAAATCCCTCATTCCACCAGCCACAGCTGTGGTGAATTAGTGTCCTGTAGATTTTCAAACACAGATCAAATTGAAAAATTTGCCATACTTCACAGGACAAGCTGAGCTGTCAATCAAGTGTAAGCCAATAAATAGCCAAAAAATAGCTATCTGTAATCCCCCTGTCTGACTGGCTCCAGCCTTAATTAACTGAACATTTAGTCAACAGTGACTGGACTTGTTCACAAGCCTGGTAAGCACTCCTTGTGAACACTTATGAATGGAACACTGTACATGGCAAACCTCTTGGGAACTATTTTAATTCTATCTTTCAGAATAGGACAGAGTATTTGTCCATGATGCAGTCTGTGTGTTGCCAGCAACTATTAACCCACCTTCCATCACAAAAAACAACTTTTGATTTGGACCTCCCATGACATTGAATTGGTCTCAATGTGTTCCTTATTCAATTTAGGGAAGACCCCAGGGCTTTGAAAGAGCTGATAGTTCGTTATTGCTTATGGCAAAATCAGGCTATACAGGCTGGCTTGCCACGGTTCAGTGCATCATTTTATGCTCTGAGCATGGTCTCAACTAATAATGAACTCCTGGCTACTAGCAAATTCAAATTCATAAACCTCTTCTCATCTCAGTAAGGAGCAAGCTAAGACCAATTTTTTCAGTAGGGGGTGTAAATCAAATGTTTGCTTCTCAAATCAAAGCCAACCAAACGCTTCAATTTAAATTAGATTTATTCACATTATGCTTTGTGCTTTAGTCGAAACTTAGAAATGTTTTTTCAACATGACATCAACCTTTTTAAAAATAAATGGAATTTATAAAAAATTTATGTTTTTTTAAATTCTGAATTTCTGCTGCAGCACCACAAACTATCTGTCTATATATACAGTGGCACTGAAATTATTGTTTACAAGAAAGCCATACCAAAAGAATTCGTTCCTCGTTATTAAGCAAGTGTTGCTATATGTATATATTCTTTGGTTAATCAAATTCATTCTGTCTTGCAGCATGGAAGAGAAGTCAATTTAATGTGTATATCTAAAATGCTGATTTGCTGTTATTTAACGTCCATATCAATTGTATGTACAAGTTGGATAGATTTAAATTTAATTATCATTATTTTCTCTATTAGGCTATCAACAGTATTTGCTGGCTTGTTAGGTTCATGTACAGGGTAATAATCCTTGTCATCCTGCTGCTAGCCCTAACCTGTAGTCCAGCTGAAATCAGTGAAGCAGTCACATTGGGGCCAACACTTAATGTGTGTAATCTTGCTAACGCTCCATTAACCCACTTGCTCCTCTTCTCTTATCATGTTTTCTGTAGCATAACTTGGTCACTCCATCTGTTTACAAGTTGTCTTTTTGCAGCCTACCATATGATTTCTGTAGCATAACTTGGTCACTCCATCTGTTTACAAGTTGTCTTTTTGCAGCCTACCATATGATTTCTGTAGGCTTCCATAAGCTTTTTGTTGGCTAATCCGGTTATCTCTGCAATGTAACGACTCGAATTGAAAACTAATGCACTTTTGTAAATTAATTTTGCATGTAAGTCAATTCTCTTTATTCATGTACAGTGTCAATTTACGGCCTGGCAACTAAAGTCATGTGGAATGATGCTACCAACCACTACTTGGAGCTGACTAATTGAATACAAGTCAAATTTCATTTGGACTTTCTTCAGTAATTCCCTTTGTCCCCTGGCCTTTTCCATATAATATGAAATAATCATTAAATGGATTATTTTATAGCTGAGTCAATTCCTTGGGGGGTTTGTGGCGAGGGCTTTATGTAACAAGTAAGATGTAGAAAAAAGTCACATAATTGTTTCTTAATGCAAAATAATTATTGTACATTTCTGCGTAACATGAAAGGACTTGTGCCTTTTATTTCATTTTAGATCAGCCAGGTTTGTGCTGAAATCTTTTTACTCACTTGATTTATATTAGAAAGTTTTCAACAAAGAATGTGCATGGGGATTTACTTTTTATAAAAAAAACAGCATTCAAGTAATTTAGACGAAACAAGGGCACTGTAGTATGATCTGAAGGGGGTTGAAAATGTCCACCTATTTAGCCGGGTAAAAGTACCAAACAGTCTATGTTGTCTGACTTAAACATTTTTGGGAGAGTTGTTGTACTAGAGAACTTCTGTGGAGCACCTTCAGTGATTTGAAGTCATATTTTAACAGTCCAAACTGACTGGTAGTATAAAGTGCTGTCCACACCATGAGTTTGTCTTGAAGGAGTAACATAGTAATGTATGGATGTTAGTTGTTCTGTAACAACTTTTCCACGTAGGGGAACTTGTTCTGTGACAACTTACCCCTCCTTATCCAGGTAGGGTAACTTGTTCTGTGACAACTTACCCCTCCTTATCCAGGTAGGGGAACTTGTTCTGTGACAACTTACCCCTCCTTATCCAGGTAGGGGAACTTGTTCTGGGACAATTTACCCCTCCTTATCCAGGTAGGGGAACTTGTTCTGTGACAATTTAACCCTCCTTATCCAGGTAGGGGAACTTGTTCTGTGACAACTTACCCCTCCTTATCCAGGTAGGGGAACTTGTTCTGTGACAACTTACCCCTCCTTATCCAGGTAGGGGAACTTGTTCTGGGACAACTTACCCCTCCTTATCCAGGTAGGGGAACTTGTTCTGTGACAACTTACCCCTCCTTATCCAGGTAGGGGAACTTGTTCTGTGACAACTTACCCCTCCTTATCCAGGTTGAGGAACTTTTTCTATGGCAGCTTGTCTCAGTCCAAGTCAACGTGGATGCAAATCGGGAGACATGGTGGAATTAACTGACATTTATGCTCATATGGGTGTTTAATCCTTTTTGCACAATATTTGTCACATGGTGTAGAGATTGTGGTGCGCCTGGCCGGGGGCTAGATGAACAAGTGCAAATTTTTGAAGGACAACTTGTAGTGTGGACATAACTGAAGTTATTATTCAATGTTGTTTTTGGTTTGTTATGAGTGATTTTCAAATACATGTTTACGTGAAGATAGCTATAAGACCAAGACTATGTATTGAGTATGGCTAGTTCTTTTTCAATCCTCATTGGTTCTGCAGCTGAAATACTGAACACAAGATTTTTATTGAACCTTTTGTGATGAATTTTCATTTTCTCAAGTACAAGGAGGCAGGCCCTCACACCTTTTTTGCTGTGCAAATTGTCTGCCACTAAAGTCTGCAGATGAATGTTCTTCACTTTATGGCATCTTCCAGATTAAAGGCTAAAATAACATTATCCTGGCAGTGAATTCTGTGTTGAGTGAGGTTAAACAGACACACACAGTGTCAGTGACTGGTAAGAAGGTGCCTAGCCAGTGGGATAGTGGAAGCTATCTTCACCTAATTGCTTATAAGGCTTGAAGTGGATCAATGTGTGAGAAATGAGATGGGTGAATTTAGTTTAATAACTAATTTTGTTCACTTGGAATGGTATGTTTATTAAACTGTGGACATTATGTCCTATGCCGTCGTTCAATTGTTGTGGAATTAATATTCATCCAATTAAGAATCTCATTTACACTTAATTAGTACAATTAGTTTGAGATGCAAATAAATATTATATTTCACATTCATTTTAACATTCGTCCTCATAAAAGATATTATTGATAAGAAGGAATATGTCTGAAGCTGATTATTGGGGACTGGGCAATAAAAAATAAAAAATAAATTTTTATATTTTTTAAATTTGTATAACTTTGTAGGTTAATTGTATCATACAAGTGTTGTGGGGTCATAAATGTATCATGTGACTAAATAGTTATACTTAAGTCAAGTGTGTTGGTTATGGTTTGTGATAAACTGTCATAAAGTGGTTATCATCAAGAGTTCATGACTATGGCTGGAACATTGTCATGTGTCCTGGCTTATGTTTCATAGACACATACAACATTCCGTTGGAAATCATGAGAATTTTCAAAAGCCAAGGGTCTACACGCCCAGCCGCCGTTAAGACAGTCACAGGCATGTGGCTGCTTAAATGCGTCATTGTGTTCTTGAAAAAAACGAAGCATTGCAGCTAACGAAAATTTTTCTGTAGATGATATTCTCATACCTTATACCGCAGTGATTTTCATCAACCACATTAATAAACTGTGTTCCAACCTTGGATAAAACAGCACCCAGTTGATTGTACTAAGCGCTAATGCTCATGTAATGCAGTTTTCTTGTTTGCATGCATCAGCTTTATCTGTTTTTGCACTTGATTGGCTGTGCATTAACTTGTCGAACATTGAACAATAATGCAGAAGCAGGATCGCCTTTTTTGTTTGTGTCTTTGTTTTATACATGGACTTCACTGTCTGGGATGACAGTCATATCATTTTGTTTGGAGTATGGCGAAGATGGGGAGTGATAACTAACCNGAAATGAGATGGGTGAATTTAGTTTAATAACTAATTTTGTTCACTTGGAATGGTATGTTTATTAAACTGTGGACATTATGTCCTATGCCGTCGTTCAATTGTTGTGGAATTAATATTCATCCAATTAAGAATCTCATTTACACTTAATTAGTACAATTAGTTTGAGATGCAAATAAATATTATATTTCACATTCATTTTAACATTCGTCCTCATAAAAGATATTATTGATAAGAAGGAATATGTCTGAAGCTGATTATTGGGGACTGGGCAATAAAAAATAAAAAATAAATTTTTATATTTTTTAAATTTGTATAACTTTGTAGGTTAATTGTATCATACAAGTGTTGTGGGGTCATAAATGTATCATGTGACTAAATAGTTATACTTAAGTCAAGTGTGTTGGTTATGGTTTGTGATAAACTGTCATAAAGTGGTTATCATCAAGAGTTCATGACTATGGCTGGAACATTGTCATGTGTCCTGGCTTATGTTTCATAGACACATACAACATTCCGTTGGAAATCATGAGAATTTTCAAAAGCCAAGGTCTACACGCCCAGCCGCCGTTAAGACAGTCACAGGCATGTGGCTGCTTAAATGCGTCATTGTGTTCTTGAAAAAAACGAAGCATTGCAGCTAACGAAAATTTGTCTGTAGACGATATTCTTATACCGTAGTGATTTTCATCAACCACATTAATAAACTGTGTTCCAACCTTGGATAAAGCAGCGCCGAGTTGATTGTACTAAGCGCTAATGCTCATGTAATGCAGTTTTCTAGTTTGCATGCATCAGCTTTATCTGTTTTTGCGCTTGATTGGCTGTGCATTAACTTGTCGAACATTGAACAATAATGCAGAAGCAGGATCGCCTTTTTTGTTTGTGTCTTTGTTTTATACATGGACTTCAGTGTCTGGGATGACAGTCATATCATTTTGTTTGGAGTATGGCAAAGATGGGGAGTGATAACTAACCTGAAGATTTTGTTGTAAATCTAAAATTGTTAAATTCATGATTTATTTTTACAAAATATTTGTTTTAAGAATTGATGAATTGCTTGTTTTTAAGCTCTTATAAAATTGCCTAATTCTTCGTAAAGCTATCCGTAGGTTGGTGGATGTTACAGTGAAAAGCATCTGAAGTGTCCCCAAATTTATGCTGATCACCTCTGAAATTTGCAGCAGCTTGAGTTTTCTGTTTGTAAACATGGGAGTCTACTGTTGGGTGTAAAAGTTCTGTTCTCTGAATGTTTGTTTTTTTCTCCAGGTCCTGGCGAATGTCGACCACCTGCATGGAAAATGGTTGTTCGCCGAAATACGGGCCGTGTTCACTCGCAAGTATTTGTTGCAGAATGTGGCTATCGAGATCTTCATGGCCAATAGAAGTAAGTGAACAAATGGGGCACGGTCTCGTATCTTAATAAAATGCCCTTGGCATGCCAATTTTAGGTCTTAGGTGTAAAGCTTCACATATTGTAGTTCATTCATAGTTCTGAGATGCTTATTCTGAGAATACATTAAAATCTCATGAATACTGATCACAGTATGGTGGACATGTGAAATTTTGTAAGTACCACCATAGATTATAGACAACAGATTCGCAACTCCAACATTTTCTTGCGTAGTATCCTAGAGGAGGCGTCACTCTCCTAAATTACCACTTACAGCTTATGGTTAGTGTATTGTGACGGGAAATTCTCGCATCTATTTTACTGTCCAGTACAATGAAATAAAATAATTTCGGTATTGAAACGCTGTTCAAAGTCTTTCAATAATAGAACTGTTGGTATTGTGAGTACTTTTGGCACCCGACCACACAACAGCCGATCATGATTAGCAGACAACGTACTTGCTGGAAGTAAAACTTGCTAATTTTGCCAGGTGTCACTAGGGAATAGTGACGTCACGGCTTCTGCGTAAGATCACAGATTTCATCCATAGCAAATATATAGAGTTGGTGGTCCATTGTAGCACCGAATAGATGCTTTATCATTTTTGAGCTCTGTACTATAGCTACCATCAGACATTGTTTTAAGAAGGCATTCATAAAAATGTTAAAAGCATTTGAAAAATGTAAATGGTCAATTTTGGCTATTATTTCTGTTTGAAAGTGATGAAATTTTACTGTATGTAGTTTTATTGGTCGTTTAAATCAAGAATAGACAACTGGTATTACTGCAGTCGGGACCCTCAATCTTCGATATTGGGGCCCAATATCAGCCCCATTCCCCTCCATTTGGTGAAGTCCAAAACGCCTCTCCAGTGATTCAGAAATTCCCCGCAAGTTTCAAATCCCTTTTAACTCCAATAGACCCTTGACATCACAAGATTTTGTTAACTGAAATTGTTCACTTCTCAGGTATGTCTTACCTTCCAGTATTTACCGTTTTGGTGTGGAGAACAGAATCTGGATTAGTTTATTGCAAACGCAGGGGTAATCTCATAGTATTGAGCAAAGAAAGTCATTCCTGGAAGTCCAAATTCTCTTCCTGACACCCATATTACTTAAGCTAATCCATTTCCAAGAAAAACACATTCCTGTGGTCTGATTTAACGAATGAGTTTTTTACTTGAGGGAGAGCCATGAGGGGTGGCCACTGAGGGGAGGGGGGGTGAAGGATGGCCACAGGGGGAGTGGAGGGATGGAATTAGTGGTGACTCCAGGGATGGAGAATTTTCCCCTTACCGGAGCTAAATTGCATTTTCAGAAGGCAGGTGAGCGAGAGTCCTGGAAAAAAATTCAGATTTAGTAGTTGTGTCATATTATAAAATTAAAGTTGATTTATTTTCACTCCATTTACAATGTGTATAAAGTTGCACTTTATTATGAGACCACATTCCAAATCTTTTCAGTTTATATTTAACTAGATTAAAAATTAGCCCTCATATTTCAAAATGAAATGTTCTCACTTCTGTTTATTGTCCTCAGTCAAATGTTTGCAACAGATTGTAGAGAACTAGAGAAGAATGGTATCAAATGAGTTTGTATCATCGTACGGCTTTAGTGGGAGGAATCATTTCCCATTTTTCCCAAACATTCACCCTCTAACCTCTAGGTAAGCGGCCATAATCCCATTACTGGGGCAATACTGGTTGTGCTCTTCAAGTGAGACCGCCACTGCTTTCAACCATGACTGACCTGTTACCCAGACAAGAATGATTCAGCTGACACCTGCTGGGCAGAATTTGAACTATTTGATAGTGTAAACTGATGTTTTTCTGCATTATTGCTGTCTTTTTATTAGACTACAAATCCTATGTATTTTCCTGTTGAGTGAAGAGAAATATAATACATTTTGTTTATTTTTCATGCTTTGTATAGTGATGGATTTGTAACATTCGTGTAATTGTAATGTACTCCAAAAATTTCCTAATAGAGACACCATGAACTATGAAATTCATGGCTAAGTATTATAGAATCAATACACCTGCCTTCCATCACAAAATAGACATTTGATTTGTACCATTTGCCATTATGAAGTTGGTGTCAAATAGGTCCCTTGGTCAAACTGGAGGTGATTTGAGGGCTTCAGAAGAACTGACAGTTTGTAATTTGCTTGAGACCAAACTCTATAAGTAGGTTGTTACACTGTGGTATTTTATGTACACAGCATTATATAAAGGAGTAGCCAACTTTTATTATTTGTTTTTGGAAACGCAGAAATCACTTGTCGTTTGAGTAAAGAACAAGTTGAGACCAATTTAATGTTTGTAGGTGATCTTAATTAGAAGTTTTGCTTCTTGTACAGAACGCAGGTCTGTAGCTCTTGTAAGGTCTGTGTCATTAATTATTTAATTGAATGTTTTGTAAAAAAACATGTATGTGAATATTTGAAATTATGGGAACTATTTCGGTTGAAAAGGAAGAAAGTTCTTTTTTCAAGTAACAACCGTAATTTTTCATTTTTTCTGACTAGTGTAAACATTCCAAATTGACCAACCTAAGTTACAAAATGTTGACTGTTTTGTCTATTTATGTCACTCCACTCAACCCTTGTGTGTGTATCTGTTGTAACTCTGCTTCTGTCTGTGTTGAAGGTAATGTATAGGGATGGTTTCTAAAACAAACCATTGACACTCTACCTCTGTGGACAGTTCAAACAATGTGGACATAAAAAACTATAGCTTGCACTACACTGGCTTAATTATTTAATTGTGATTAATTAAGTATGTGATTGTACTTTTCAGCTGCCATAATGTTTGCATTCCCAGACCATGGAACCGTGAAGAAAGTAATCAATGCCCTACCTCGTGTTGGTGTAGGTGTTAAGTATGGCCTGCAACAAGCCAGGTGAGGACAGTGCAAGATGTCAGAATGGGAATGATATTCTGGTTTTGCAACAAATCTATTTGTCTTGTTTCTAAGTTGTTTTGTAAATTCTTAAAATCTGTCTTGTTTTGGAGTCTGGACACACCTGGGCTCAAGTTCTAAGACTAGAACCGTGTCCCTTGTTATAATAGAAACAGTGCTTGAAGTACAAGTTTTCTAATTGTTTCTTTGCGTTTAAGAATAAGTTTATCAGGGGTGTTCGTAGATAAGCCCATGGGCGTGTATTCGGAGAATGAAAATTTTCAGGCATGCCAATTAAATGCCCAGGCGTTTATTTGAAAAGGGAGGAGTGTAAACGGAAAGTCATAGCCTCAGCAGATATGAAAATATCAGCGACTTTTTTGCATAAAACTGTATTTTTTAGTTGTAAATTAATAAATACTTACAATTTGTTCATTTTTATAAATGATAAATACTCCACAAAATTAAATTTGTGGCTAAAGTTGATGCTAAGTGGGCTTTTAAGAGGACATTTTCCAAATAAACACCTCACTATCTGGACACTTGGCACCAGAAGTTGTAACACTTTTCCGAATAAACGCCCTTGGTTGTTTCATAGGGTGGGCTTATCTATGGAAAATACTGGTAGTTGGTTCAGTTTTCTTGTGTAGGAGGAGAAATAAACCTGACGTGACATTCATGTGGTTTATGCTTTGAACTAGATTTGTAAATCCTGTGTTCCATTGATGCTTCGGTAATTGTCACTTACTGGGGTCTCCTCATTTTGAGAACCAGTTTTCTCCACTGAATAAAAGGAATCAAACTGGATCTCAAAATCCGAGACTCCTGTAAATGACCAGTACCTCCATGTTGGTTAAACATGGTTCACTTTCATGAATTATACAAGAGTCAGGCTTTGCTGAATATCACAACCCTTGAAAACCCACTTTGTCTGGTGTAAAATGTCCTGGATTTATTGCAGGAGAACTTCCTTAGCTTCCCCCAAGCAGTTGTTCAAGATGTCTGGAATGCTTGAACGTTGGCGTCGCAGAGAGATCACCAACTTTGACTATCTGATGTACCTCAACACTGTTGCTGGTAGGTAGGACTGTTTGGAATGACTAGTTGTCAGCGGGTAACTATAGGAGCTACATTGGAGGGGGCGAGTTATGAACCTGAGGTGGTTCGATTGGCAGGTCTGGCTGATTAGACGCAGTGAGGGGCAATTTTGGAGATGTGTGTTGATTATTGAGGAGTGTATGTAGTACAGGATTATAACTGAGTGTAAGATGACACAATTCTACACAATGCAGTGAGAGTATATAAAGGCTACAAGATATAACAGCTGAACATTAGATGTACATGTCAGGGTATCACAAGTCCAACAAGTTCTAGGCACAGGAACTTACTTGTCACTGTCTCTGAGAAAGTGAACTACCTGCTGCTTTTACACAAGAGACAGTTTTCACCCTGTCAGTTGCTCCACTTTAATCACATTTACACAACATTAGATCGCAAACTGGATCAACATGAGTCACTTACACAAAGACTATCTGCGTATGCTTGCATAAACAATTGCAAATATCTAAACTACTTGGAATGCCAACTGATCACTCAGATACACGCTACTGTGCAAGCGCATTGAAAGATGATCCATTTTTGCCCCGGCCCAGTTGTGTTTAGACGTGTAGTTGGAACTGGAGCAGCTGATGGAGTGCAACTCGCTCTGCCCATCAAACTGGTGTCAAAAACTGGCCGCCGTCGTGTCATCCGCTCCGTGTCAGTTGTGTTTTCACACACACTTGCGCTGGAGCAGCTGTTCAGTGTTAGCTGTGCCTGGTCAGCTGTCTCTGTTTGTAAATGCGACGTAAGCACATTTTAGAGTTATGCAATAGAATGACTAATTAAACAACGTAGTCTGCAACACTCATGTTGGTAGGGACATTTACTGTATGACTTGACTCTTCTCAGTTGAATGAACTCAAGTGATCAAAATCATACACCTTCTTTCCGTCATTGAATAGTTTTCATATGATCTTCACTTTTTCACACTCTCAAATTTCTTAGTAGCAGATGCGTTACATTTATCTGGAAAGACTTTTTAAGAAATCTCGTCCTTCTTTACGTGTTGCCTCTTTCTGAGTGTTGGAGTGATTGAAGTAAATAGTTAGTGAATATTAAATACAGATTTTTAAGTCATAAAGTTTTCATTTATTTTCGGAGTTTCACATCCAGTCTGTTTAAACGAGTGGCTGAAGAAGTAGGCGCTGCCATGGCCATCTATGAATACTGAAACTTGACTTTAGACCTGTGACCTTGTCAGAGAGTTTTTCAGGCCAACTACTTGGTAAGTGCGGTAACTGTGCTCTGTCTTTTTCAGGAAGAACATACAATGACTTGAACCAGTATCCAGTGTTTCCCTGGGTAATAGTCAACTATGAGTCATCCGAGTTAGACCTCAGTCTACCCAGTAACTACAGGGATTTGTCAAAGGTAACCATAGGACACATCGTTGAATTTGACTCTTACATAGGCTACAGTCAGCCACTGTCTCTCATTATACACTGCAACAAATTTTATTTTCAAAAGCTTTGTTTTCTCACAGTTTCAAGACCCAAATCCTGGCCTTGTTTACCTGCAAAGTCGGGCATGTGGGGATCATGTGTCATTTTGTGGCTGACTATATTTTCCACACAACACACACATTCAGTGCTAAGGGGTCAAAGTCCGAAGTTTTTTCAGTCACTGCAAAATTTTACCGCAAATAAAAAGGAGAAAGTTTTGCTTTGATTGATCTCTTTGAATCTTCAACAACTTTGATGACATTCAAATGGCAGGTCAATCCTAGAATTAGTTGAGTATATTATCAATGTGTATTTTCTGCTACTTTAAATTGCATACTTAGCTATTCAAATGCAGGGGTTGGTTAAAGAGTGCTGATTAAGTTTTCGCTTCGTCATCTCGTCTTGTGGCAAATTGTTTGAACTTAAGGAGAATGGACTTCACTTTAGGTCGTATTGTTTGAACTTAAGGAGTATGGACTTCACTTTAGGTTATAGGTTACCATGTGGTTGTCTGGCTTAGGTTAAGCATGCTTAATGATGTTGCACAAAATATTTATGAGAACATGACACTCTCAGTATGTCTCCATTCCTCGTGTGTTTTGCAGCCAATCGGAGCCTTAAACCCTAGCCGTCGTGCATTTTTTGAGGACCGCTATGCATCATGGGAGCATGAAGAGATTCCTCCATTTCACTATGGAACGCACTATTCTACATCAGCATTCACACTCAATTGGCTCATCAGAACGGTGTGTACACCTGCAATAATTTGGAAGCCATGTTCATTTTCTGTCATAGGTGTAATTTTGAGGATCTTGTGCCATTTGGGACTTTAACACAGTGGATATTAATATAGCTCGCGTTTACAATTGACCAGTGGTCTTCTGGTCTAATGAGCACAGCAGAACCACTTGAAGTGCAATGAGAAGTTTTGTGTGTGGGAGTACTAAATGTCATCATTGCTTCAAATGCAGATGGTGAGAAACCCACAAACCCTGAAGAAAGTTGTTTTGTAACTTGTATTCTGTTTGGCATCTTAATGAAACATGCACGTACGTAAATCACTTTAAACTTTCATAATAAGAAGTAATTTGATCTAATACAACTTATTGCTATAAAACGTGTCTCTTAACTCAGATTGGAGACAATTCATGTACTTTGGAAAGAAATGATCGTCATAGTTCGAGGCCAGATGCAATTAATTACAGCTGTAGACCAGCCGCAATTAGTTACAGCTCGAGATCAGCTGCAATTATTTACAGTTCGAGACCTGCTGCAATTATTTACAGTTCGAGACCAGCTGCAATTAGTTACAGCTCGAGATCAGCTGCAATTAGTTACAGCTCGAGATCAGCTGCAATTATTTACAGTTCGAGACCTGCTGCAATTATTTACAGTTCGAGACCTGCTGCAATTATTTACAGTTCGAGACCAGCTGCAATTAGTTACAGCTGTAGACCAGCTACAATTAGTTACAGGTGGAGCCCAGCTGCAATTGGTTACAGCTGGAGATCAGCTGCAATTAGTTAGCTTTTCATTACAGATTATTTATGTGCCAAACATTTATGTGGCAAGCGTGATCTCAAGCAATAAGCAACTGTCAGTTATTGCAAGCCCACAAACCTCTTCTTGTCTGAGTTTGGAAGACTTTGAGACAAGCTTTGTAGGTGCAAGTGCTCTTATGAAAAATGTTGTCAATGAACAACATTTATTTTGTTGCTATTGGTCTGCATACCTGTTACAGGAGCCATTCACAACCATGTTCCTTGGCCTTCAAGGTGGTAAGTTTGACCATGCCGATCGTACATTCCACTCTGTGTCGCAAGCTTGGAAGAATTGCCAAAGAGACACTTCAGACGTCAAGGTAGGGTCAAATTACTTGTATAGTTGTAACCTAAAATTTAAGGATGTGCCTCTGGAAAGTCTGGATCAAGACTAATGTAATTCTTTGGGAGGTGGAATGAAAAGTACTAGGTACAATTGGAAATGTTAACAACACCTTCTCGAATCCATATGAACATGATAAATACTTGGTAATCTAGCGAAACAGACATTGCGGAAAATTCTGCTGTGTCAAAAGGATGGGTACAAAATACTAAAGTATCTCAGAAAATGATACTTAATGTGCGCCCGTGGCAATGCTTTTAAACAAATGGATGTGTGCTCTATCTGAAGTGATATTTAATGAATGAGACCTGGCTTGGAGATGACAAAATAGCCACTTGAGTGAGTTACTCACCTCTACCAACCCCTCTCATTGGAGACCCCTGGCAATAATGTTGGCACTTTCATTACAGATTCATGTGCAGTAAGGCTACAGATTCTGTCTGAAGAATGACTCAACTCCATGTTTACCTCATTTCACAAGCATTGTTTTTTACTCTGTTTTATCATGTTTTCTAGTTAATCCATTCTGTTAAATATTAAACATTTGTGCAAGCTGTTTTTGACGAGCAAATTTCCTTTTTTATTTCAACGACTACTGTGACTTGCACGGTCACCTTGCTTAAATATGCATGTTATTGCCAAGCATGATTTGCTTATCTATCTCATTTTTAGGAGCTGATACCAGAGTTCTACTTTCTGCCTGAAATGTTCGTCAATGACAACAAGTATGAAATGGGAACAACTGACGAGAAAGTGAAGGTCAGCGATGTGATCCTGCCTCCATGGGCGAAGACGCCTGAGGACTTTGTGCGTATGATGCGGCAGGCGCTGGAGTCAGAGTTTGTCTCGTGTCAACTACACCAGTGGATAGATCTGGTGTTTGGTTACAAGCAAAGAGGTAAATGTGTGTGAAGGTGCCTGTCTAATGAAGCAAGACTGTCAACCGTTATGGATTTAGCTGTATTCTATCTACTTTTAGGGCATCAAAATCGCTGCATACGGGTTTTAAAATGTTATTGATTTTGACTATTTATTTGTCTTAAAAAAATCAGCAGCTGAAAATATATGGATTTCTATTGTGAAGGTTACAGTATGCTAATTGGCTTGGCAACGCTGGAGCGCCGCTTGTGTGTCAAGTGGACTGTCTAATTAAAAAGTACTGAAGGATTGAGTGAGACCAGGTTGTTCCCCAGATAAGCAAAAAGTGTTAAAATAACCAGTATTTTACATTTTTCATATTTTAAAGGTGCTCCCACACGTCCCCCAGTCAAAACCCAATTTATGATTCAGTCCAGTTGCCTCTATAAAACCAGTCACAACATGTTTCTTATACAACTTAGAATACTTCTGGGTTTGGCAAGAACTACAGCTCGATCTTGCCTAAGACCTGGCTTTGCAGCCAAGCTAACGAGATGAGGCAATCTCACTAACAAGATATCAGTTGTTCTCAGTTTTGTTGGAAGACTCTACCTCTTATGTTAGTCATTAACAATGACTTCCTTGGCGATTCATGCCTCGTGTTGACAACCTGGCATTTGAAATAGACTGTTTAGTTACATTTTATAACATTTGGACTCAATTCACATCCCCTTGATACTTCAGTTGGCGATACAACAGGTGTCTCTTACATGATCCCAATCTTAGCAAAAATGGTGTTCTATGAAGCAGACAACATGTGAACTTCCTTTTGATTGTTGGTTACATTCTCCTGTTTTAGGCCCAGAGGCAGTGAGAGCAACCAACGTATTCTACTATCTAACTTATGATGGCAGCGTAGACCTGGAGAAGATTGTCGACCCAGTTATGAGAGAAGCTATTGAGAACCAAATCCGCTGCTTTGGCCAGACTCCGTCCCAGCTGTTGACTGAGCCACACCCACCCAGGAGTTCTGCCTTGCATGTGGTGAGACTTGTCACCTCCAGTTTCTGATTAGCAGCAAAATCCCTCTAAAGCACCATGCTGGCCTTCATCTAGCAGACATCCTGACTCAAATTTAAACACTCTAGCTAGGATGCCCTGTTCGACATTTAGCCGCTCTAGTAAACTAGCAAGTAGGCATAGGTGTCTCTAATTGGCCTGTACAAATTAAAATAATTAAGATGTAAGATGCAATAAATCTTATTACAGGTATATGTTTCCACAGTAACATACCACACAGCATTTGACTTGGAGTCATCAAAATGCAGTCATGCATGAATGTTCTGAGAAATTGGGAAACCCTTTTTGGATGCCCTATTTTGAAATTCTGGGTAAAACCCTGTTACCGCGACTCAAAATAAATGTGTTTTGACCACTTTTTTATTTTTCTGGTATTTTGATATCTTTTTAACTTACTGTTTTATATATTTTATTTTATTGCATTTCAGGCCTCAGGCCCAAATTACAATAACAAACATATATACATGCACAGTTAAATACAAAACATCGAGATGTTTCCCATATATACAGTGATGAACATAGACCATGTGTTAGTGGGGGATTGACAAGCATGGTAATTTATTATAATGCAACAATTGAAATAGTACAAAATACCAAGAGTTGTCTGAAAGGGTTTATCCTTATTTGTTATTTTGTTGGAAGTTTAGTGTCCTTTTGTGTTCTTATTATCAGGCTACCTCCTAGTGTACCTGCCTTTGCAAATTGTTATCATCCATTAAAATTTCATTTTGTTTAAAAGTAAATTAATCACAACCTCATGTAAATAACCCAGCACCTTATTGAGAGCAATTCCTTGTGGCTAGGTTGCATAAAATCTCAAAGGTGATCAGCTGGACAAGTTTGGTTGTTTCTTGCATTGCTCAACATTAGCACTGTCATGTCTTAGTTGCTATGCAGTGTATAACTTTTATGCTACCGAGAACTGTGGTTTTCCACAACATATCGAACACTGTCATTGAAATTGTGAATAGTGTTAGTGGAGACTTATGGACTCTCTTTAGGGACAATACAGTAGGTGACAAATTTGCCTTTTTTAACAATATGCTGAACTTGTACTGTTTTTTATTTACATTCAAAAACCATTGGACAGTTGAACTCAGAGTTTCACCCCTCTAACTCTGACTACATACTTCCTGTTGTGACTTGTAGAGTCCCAAGATGTTCCAGCCGTCACCAGATGATGTGTGTATGATTATGAAGTTCCTGTCCAACTCACCTGTCACTCATATCTCCGCCCACACCCATCCGTCATCCAGTCTACCAGCCGTCGTCACCATCTCGTGTAATCACAATTTTGCCATCAATAGGTGGAACCACTTGGTTGGTGAGTAGTCTTGACCTCTGAATGGCCACAATTTGATGCATGCACAGGAAGTAAGTTTTGGCTGTATGACATGTGAGGCCTATTAGAACAAATGCAAAAGTATCATTGTGGACTTCAGTTTTTGCAACAAAATTCTCATCCAGAAGCGATGAGAGAGAAAATTTCACAAATACATAGATCTCACAGTGCACTCCGTCTTAAAGCACATTCATCAAAGCTGGACTTTGAATGGGCTGAGTTTCTTCTGCTGTTTGTCTATAAATCATGGCCTAAGATCAATTTACCAAAAAAAATGTAAGCGCAATTGCCGATTGTGTGTTCTCTATACTGTGCATTGCACACAAATAAAATTCTACACAATATATTCTTAATTTCAAGTAGCTGTCTTAATGTAACTGTAGTTTTATTAGCCAGTTTACACGAAGACCCACACAGCTCTAATTAGGTCAAGCTGAAATTCCAAAGGTTTTCAAAGATGGTGCATTAAAATATTTTGTTGTCTTGGCTGTATTTACCACTTGATTCTATGGTATGGTAAAATGTCACCAATTAAGGGCACATCATGGCAGACAAGTGAAATGTTTAACTTCTCATTTTCTCCATAAAGGGTTTAAGGTACCAAATTAATGCTTTTCAATGTTCCAGGTCTTTGTCATAGCTTCCATCAGACAATGTTTTTATTAAGTTTTGTCATTCACTGCAGTATTCGAAGCCCTTGAAAAATGAAGTTTGGAAGTTATTTTGTCCTCCATTGGTGACATTTTATCATCCATGAATACACCTGTCTTTCAGCCCCCATCAGTCCTCCTCCTAGCTATGCAGATAAGCAAGAAATCCCTCCATTACCACTTAGTATGGACCCAGTGTTGTGTAAGTATTCTCAAGTCATAACTACTGCAAGTCGGGGGTTTTGTGATCGCCTTTCTAGCATCTTCAGGTGAGTGAAGGTTAAACATTCAGTGTTCAATTAGGAAGTCAGTTGAAGCTTAGTGAGTGTATTTCTTGTGCACTGTGCTTCAACTGTCCTGCTGTTTGAATGTTTAACCCGTTTTCACTTGAAGAATGCTTTAGAGTTAATAAAGCAAAATGTTGTGTTTCAACATCAATTTCTGTCATTCTAGTTGTTTAAAAACGATTAAAAACATGTCTATAAACCTCCCCTCTGTGAAAATTAATTATTGATTTGGACCTCTTACCTTTATGGTCTCCACTTATTTCTTACTCAAATGAGGTGATTTTTGTGCTTGGAAAGATCCGAGGGTTTGTTACTGCTTGAAACCATTCTCAATAAGCTTAACTTGTCATGGCGGGTTATTTATGCACCGAGTATGGTTTCAGATAGCAGCGGGTGTTTTTTTCGTGCAAGTTTTTTTCTTTGACCTAATGTTTGTTTACATCAAATTTACTTAAAACATGAACATCTGATAAACAGTAAAACATGGATCTCCTGCTCATTTTGACTTGCCTACTTTCCAAAAAAGTTTAATATGTATTTTCTCGCCGTGGAATGATGGTCTGCTGTCTTGCAGTGCATCAGACATGCACAGGTCACATGGTCGAGCCCATTGCATGAAACACCGAAGCGCTGATTTAGGTGGGCCTACTGACAGTTACTACTGTTCATTTTTAGCCACCCACGTCAACAGTAGTCGCCGTAACCTTGGCAATAACTTTGATCAACGGCTGCAGATGACACACTCCAGCTTTGTGGTGACCTCAGACAACAAGTTCATTGTGGCCTGTGGGTTCTGGGACAAGAGTTTTAGAGTATTCCATGCAGACTCAGGTGAGCGTCTGGTTGTCTCTATCATCTCAGTGTTGGTAAAGTTGTCAATGCACCGAGTTGTCTGTGCTGTGAGGACTTATAAACATCAGTTAAGAGAAAGGCACCAATTGAAACATTCGCTTCACAGCCTGCAAGCCAAACTCCTCACAGTTCATTTTGTGGCAGACATGAACTATGAGTTGAGCTAATTATCATTTGAAGCACATAGCTCAGCTTTGCCTTTATGTGTTTCAAAAAGTTATGGTAACAAAAAGTTATTATGCTTTAGTGAAAAGGATGCTATGGTGCATGATGACAAACTGGTTTACTACAGATTAGAATGTCAGGGTAGTATGTTGTCACATGACGGTGACTTCACACTGTTGAGGTGGTTGTTCTGTTATCACCACTGTAATATATAGAGTGATGTAATAATGTAAACAAAAGTAAAGTGATTTACAATTGTCAAATTGTTTATTTATATAGATGACACCAACAAAATTACCGGTGTCTAATGTAATACTAGTTACATATCAAAATAACACTGTTGCCAGGTTACTAACACTTTTGCCAGGTTACTAACACTGTTGCCAGGTTACTAACATTGTTGCCAGGTTACTACGAGGCTTCTCAAGCACATCCTGTCCTCAGCTTATATGGTTTGTAAAGGAACATCATTTTTGTATTTCAGCAAAAATAATCCAGGTGATTTTCGGCCATTTTGACATCGTTACGTGTATTGCCAAGTCGGAGTGCAACATGGCACAGGACTGTTTCTTTGTGACTGGCTCCAAGGATTGTACGGTCATGTTGTGGCAATGGGTTAACAAGAATGCTGCCATACTCGGCGACAATGGCAGTGAGTGTCCATGGGCAATAAATCGCAGAACTTTGTGTGTATGAGAGAATTACTGTGTGTATCACAATACAGACATGTGATTAATTTGACACAGTGTCATTGACTACTTGACAGATAGCCAATTGCCTGTGACCAAGGTGCACATGCGTATAATTCAGTAAATGACTCTTTGAATGCATACCTGACAAAAAATAAAAATTAGCCATAAAATAAAAACTAAATCCTGGAAATCAAGTATGACTGGTAAGCGCATTTGAGTATCACCAGTTGTGTTGTGTGCTCTAGTTGCTCTAACCAACCCTCTGTTTCTCAGGTATGGAGAATCCAACACCCAAGGTGACCTTGACGGGTCATCAGGAAGAAGTGACATGTGTCACCATGTCTGCTGAGTTGGGTCTGGTAATCAGTGGATCTAAAGGTGAGTATACTCTGTAATTTTGTAACTCTTGAAACCTAAATCATAGCCAGCATATGCTGTAGTTAAATTGAGTCTGCATGTAATGTCACTTTTCCAAACATCTGCCTTGACATCTTGAGTGTTGACAATTTCATCTTCGTAACAAGAATTTGGACTTGAGGACGCTATTTTCAGTGTTTAGCTTTTGAATAACATGGTTTTTTAAAACCATATCATTAAGATGAAATTAAGGATGGCTCTCATTTTCAATTTCATTGTCATACAACTTTTAATTCTTTAGTTTTGGATATTTTTGTGAAACTGTCGTATTAACATGTTGTGATTTTTCACTGGATGATCGGTTTCATGCATTTCCTCCCTTTCTTCTATCAGATGGTGTCTGCCTGATCCACACGACATCTGGTGAGTTGCTGCGCTCACTCGACCCCGCCCCAGACTGCACCCTGCCTAAATTGGTGCTACTCACCCGTGAGGGATATATCGTCATAAATTACAACAAGGGAGACCTATGTACCTTCAGTCTCAACGGGCAACTGATGAGGCACACAAGTCATGATGACAATGTCAGAGTATGTAGCATTAACTATAAATTCAATATACATGTATATAAGTATTAACAATTCAGATGAAAAAAAATTAAAATGAATATTGGAACAGTTGACTCGATCATGTTTAGCGAACTTGCATCCATATTCCACGGGCTTCAGCGTGGACTACTGATGTTATGTTGGGCAACAAGTGGTATCTTAGTCAGGCGACAACGTAAATCAACTAGGCACCCACCAGTAACCTTTCACGTGATCTTGTTATTTCTATTCCCACTGACCCCTTTCTTGAATTCCACCAATCAAGGTCTGTTTATTTTTAGCTCCCTTCTATTCTCACATAATTTAGTTGCACTCTACAGTTCTTCTGGGCAAGAGTTGTAAAATGTAACACGAGACTTGGGCTTTCATTCTAGACAGAAACTGCTCAAGTTAATTTGAAATTACATGTCTTGTTTCTCTCTCCAGTGTGCCTGCATGAGCCGTGATGGTCAGTACATAGTGACTGGTGGCGACAAGGGCATTGTGGGAGTTTGGCGAAGCCATGACCTTAACCTTCTTTATACATTCCCGACGTGCGACAGTAGCATACGTACTGTAGCATTGTCACACGATCAAAAGTAGGTATTTGTTATTTCCTTGCCAGTTACTCCCATCACTGCCATACGTGCCAATGAACGAGTTGGGCACTTGCTTATTCCAGACTCATTTAATAATCTGCATTTTCATGGGAGATAACTACAGTTAAAGACTTTATCAGACAGCAGGAAGACAGTTTTACTAAATCTCAAACTTTAGTCAAGTTTTTGCATTTAAAAAAAAAAAATGTCAAATTGTGATTAGTACAATGATCTCTAAACTGTCCATCATGGATGTTTAATATACTCATAATTCATGAGGATTCTGACTCAGGATCCGAGTTTTAAATGTCAGACATGAAAGGAGGTATGTTCGGGAGCCATCAGGGTATGAATTTCAATCAAAATTCTTTTCATTGACTGTTGATACTGTTCTTGTACATGAAATCTTGAATATGTTACCTGGCAAGTATCTGCCTCAGTGTATGGTCTTTACAATCTACCAACAAATCATGATTTTAGTGCAGTTTTATTTATTGAGTGTGATTAGGGTTCATTGCATGTTGTAAGAATTCCCTGGTAAGGACTCAACTCAGTGGTAAGTTTCCTGTGTCTGGTGGTTAAGTGGTGTATTGTCTCCCATGGTTTGGCTGAGATTTACTAAGCAGTGCTCTTTGTAGTTTTCAAACTCAGTTTTCTTGGTTTCTAGCCGTTTGCACTGCAGGGTGTACTTAATATCAGCCCATCCTAAAAATATCCAGGTATCGGGGTGTTGTCTTATCCCCATTTTCTCCCCTAGCTGCACCCGCTTAAGGTAATTCTGTTATGTTTTTTGTTTCAGATATGTGCTCTCTGGTCTGGGGACAGGTTGTGTTGTTGTGTTCAACATCGACTTCAACAAGTGGCATCATGAATTTCAGGGCCGCTACTAAGTTCTAAAATTAGTTTATGCATTTTTAAGAATTGTGGTGCAATTATGAATTGTTGTTTTTGATTTTTGCAAGTGTGTTTACAGTTTACTAAACTTGGGTTCAGAAATTTATGTATTGAGTTAAATGAAAACTATTGTTACCTCTACTGATACAGTGTTGGCCCGAGCGTTTGTGCATCATTTGATGAAATTAAGCTAAAGAACTAGTTAATTGGTGCCTCAAATAGACCCCAAATGTTTGGACGGTGGGTCCCATTGGATCCCAGTGTTTGGAAGGGTAGGGTGAACATTGGTTTGTCATCTGTTTTGTGCTCTTTAGGGCTGTGACCAGCATCTCTTTGTGCTAACCATATGACGCAGCACATGAAGAGCCTAACTTATGTGTGGCTATGGCTGCAGTACACTGCCTACCCCCCTCCACATGTCTAACCATAGCGAGCTTCATGTGACTAGTTAACACATCTCTTTACACTCCAAACATAACTGTACTGAGGGTACGCACTCGGGCATATCCTGTGAGAAATGAGCAATCGAGCCCTCACCCTCTGCACTATGTGCGGCTTTTGTGGGTGGTGGAAAAAATTAACCATCTTGTTGGAAATTGGTGACAGTGGGATGAAAGAGCACAGCCAATGAAAGACTAACCAAAGTTCTGCACACAATGAGACAACAGCTGCGTGTGGATTATGCTCTACTGATGTGGTGTCATGTGCAGCTAACATATTTGTATATTTTAGCATTCATAGTAAAGGATTACAGTAAATCTTCATTTATATCGCACAAAAATAATTGCCAAAATTATCTTTTTCTATTTTTGAATGGGTGATAACCTTGCTGCAAATAATTGCATTCAATGGGCAAATGTTGTTTTGTGACATTTACACAGTACTAGGTAGACTCAGTGTCTGGTCATCAATACAAAACTGTTACCACCATTGGATGTCACCCTTCAACTGTAGATATGGGAAATGCAATGTAAACTCAACATATGGTAGAAAGTGCGAAAGGTTGGTTTTTTAGAGAGAATTAAATTTTTCCACCCGATTGTTAACACCTATAAAATGATTGTTCACTTTGCTAACCTTATAACTGGGAGTGCTCTTGTACACCCAGGCTATTTATAAATCAAGCTTTTCCTATGGTTGATGGTGAAATATAGTTATATGTATTTTCAAGTATATAATACTAATAAATACCTTGAGAAGTTCTGTCTGTTTTGTAACTCTGATGCCAATACCATGCTGCTCCCAGTATCTGTCTTTTTCTGGCTTTTGGATTACTTCATGTTCTTAAAACAAACTTAAAGGAGAATGCCACCCGATTTAATTAGTCTTTTTTGCCGTCTTAATCGGTCCATATCCACATCGCTTCGCATACGGTCTACCTTACCTTGCCAAGAGGTGTCGCGTTAACCTGTGAGGAAGGTGAGAAACGACGCTAGCGACGTCAGTGGTTCATATGCAGAGTGAATGCCGCTATGTTGCGGTGCATGGTTTCCGCTTGTCCGAACTAAGCAGCTACGAGGAAAGCGGGTATATCGTTTTTTTTTTTACTTCCTCGAAAGTCCGAAATACTTAGGAAGTGGCTCATGGTAGTGAAGAATGAAATGTACGCTGTAAATTGCAAGTATGAGGCCGTGAAACATCTCCGTGCCTGTGGCCTGCAGACGTAGCAGTGCCTGACGAACGCCGGCTTACCAAATAACTCCATACGTTCCGTTGTCTGAGCTTGTTCACGGCGCCTCTCTAGTATTTATCCATCACTATTCCTGTTCGAATTGATAGCCTGTAAAACTTAACGATCCACCTGCGAAGTCGGGACTGATGAGCTCAAGCTCGTCCAAAGTCGGGATTGCGAGTTGCCATGTTGGCGTTTATTACTAAGCGTTCTGTTTCAAAATGTGTTATTCTCACCCTAACCAATACTTATATAAAACTGAAACAACGTCTGTCTCGTTAGATGCAATTCGTAATGCCTTTGGAGTGTTCGTGAGTGCAAAGGATTTGAAAAGCCAACAATGAATAAATCACTGCGTTACCCGGCTTTAGGTGCAATAAAACCAATTGACGGGACACCTAGGCCGTGTGAGCTCGTGCTAATTTCGTGTTTGCTGGCAGAAACTGTTGTGAAACAACTCGATCGATTTCCATCCCACGGCCAGGTGTTAGGGGAATCTTTATTTACATTTACATTACTCAAATAATGATTGTCAATGTACAATTTCTGCCCTGACGGTGCTGTGGCCAACTGCGGAACTGAATTCGCGGCCCCCGACGAGTAAATAGATTTGCAGTTTCATGGCTAATTCACCAAAATAATCCGGTGCACATTACTTAAGCTCACTAGTATAGTATTTTCTTCCTGGAAGTTTAGTTTCCACTGAACTTTGGCTGGTTTATGTTCGTGGTGTCTGATCAGTTTCCGAGACACTCTGACTGGCCGGGATAACGAGTCAATCCGGCCGGCCGCGACGGGCATGATCAGGCTCCGAGCCACTGGCCAAGCTAACCAGCGCTTTGTGTTTAGAACTAAAAAAATTGCAAGTCTAAACAACACAGATCTAGGTTCTCCTGTCTGTATCTCACGGAAAATACTTCGAAATTATCTCCGAACAGACCCCAAACTCCTGCTACGGGCCTTATAAGTTGGCCTGCCGAACTTTGTAGGCTACGGTGTGTCCAAATACCAATAAATCCGTAAGAGCGAAATAAAACAACACGTTTTTATAAGAACTCGGTGTATTTTTAAGGGTTTTACATCGAAGTTTGATGATTTGTTGGTGTTAAACGATGACTTTAAACGATAAGCTGACACCAGTAACCCTAGGCAATGACCATCGCCTCTGTTGGCCCGAACCAGAGGTGATGCAGCTCCTATAGGCGCTCTGTACGCCGGAAGCTTTTCGGCGAATTATGCCTCGGCGCACCTACTAAAGCATGAAAGTCACGTTGTTATAAATACCTTTTGCGCATAGAGGAACACCTTAGGAGGTTGTCGATGTGTTTAATTCCTTCCTACTCGAACAAATACTCCTGTTATCAAACTTTTTCTTCGAGCAGTCCCTATTTCAGTTCCCAAAATCGTGAACTCAACATTTTGACTCGGCGCACGCCAAGAGATTCTTTTAACCAGGCCGATGGTCAGAAGTTGCGGTCCTACCGGCGAACTTTGAAAGCTGAAGTTCCCGCCCTTTGCGTACGTGCTGCCGGGAACCAGCCTTGCATTTGCCGTATTGTTAAACATTAAAATGTCAAATATGTGCACAAAGACTATTAAATGTCATATCAACAGCATTTATTTTTATCAAATACAAAAAATAATTCATTGAAGTACAACCAGTTTCTAGTAACGCCAATTAAAGATAAGTATAAGTTATAAGTGGTGGCATTTTGGAAACGAACATTTGACTGACAAGACTGCAATGGCTCACCTTTGGCCTATTTAAAGATTGAGGTCATGAAGTCACATCACCTAGCGAGCGCGGTAAAAATTGGAGTGTGCTCAGTATAAAAATGGTGAGTTCACGATTTTGGGAACTGAACGAGTGACTGCTCGAACAAAAAGTTCGATAACGGAAGTATTTGTTCGAGTTGGAAGGAATTAAACACACCGCCAATCTCCTAAGGTGTCCCTCTATACGCAAAAGATATTTATAACAACGTGACTTTCATGCTTTAGCCAGTGCGAGGCTTAATTCGCCGAAAAGCTTCCGGCGTATGGAGCGCTTATAGGAGCTGCATCGCCTCTGGGTCGGGCCAACAGAGTCGACGGTCATTGCCTACAGTAACCCGTGTTGTGAACTGCTGAACAGACTGCGTGTGAAACCGATGACGTCATTGGATAATTTCAATACCTCCGTCTGCCGTCATGTGTCAGGTAACGCAACCGTAACGTGTCGTTATGGAGTAGAACTACTCGATCTAAATTGATACAAATTAGGTTGTTTTTGGGTGGCATGCTCCTTTAAGACATTATGTAATGCTGAAATAATGGGAGATTGAATTAGGACACCTAAAGGTGTGCCACTGCTATCAAGAACGCCCCTCCCCTGCAGTGGCGGATGTACATGGGATTCAAGGGGTTTAAGCCCCCCTTGGGACAGGATCAGAAAATAAGAATTAAAAAACAAACGTCGCAAGCGAAACGAAAACGGCACCGCCAACGTGAAACCCCAAGTAACCCAACTCGAAAAAATTGAGGAGGTTCACCTGAAAAATTAAATTTCTTTGCATAATTGTGATTTGCTGTAGTCGCGTACGAAAAGCAGCGCATTTCGAGTTTTTGTGACTCGTCGGCAAGTCTTGCGGAATTCACCAAATTTCTGAGCACGTTACATCAAAGGAAGTTCATTGCTATTCAACATAGTCACTGTGGATATAATGACCTTCACTAGAGCACACCGCTATTTGATAGGGCCGTCCCGCATTACACATCGACTTTCGAATCTCGCTGTAGAGTCATGGGCGACACAATACTAAAATAAGTGGGGGCTATAGCCCCCTGCCCCCTATATGGTGCGCCGCCCATGTCCACAGGCGGTGCAGCACTGTAAAAACTGGGGGGCTATAGCCCTCCAGCTCCCTATGGTGCACAGGCGCTTGGGTTTATCGCAAATGACGTCACTCATAATATATAAGAAAACATAAAGGTTGGACACTCGAAATCTGTTTGCTCAGAATTTTCTACTCAAATGTGCATGGAACTCCACGAAACTAGCATCGAACAACTCTTAGAATACTTTCTTTCATTCTATCTCTTCAAATTGCCTTCAAGTGGTAATTTGGCGACAAAAATGCCAAAAGAATGCCAAAATCACAAATTCAAGGACCTAATTCCGTGATGTCATGACAGACGGTCTTCGCACATCCGGGTTTTGACAGACGCTCCCGAGCTAAATCCGAAAGTCTAATTTCGCGCGGCTTTCGCCGTCAATCCATCGACTACTTGATCATGAGAAGCAGAGAGCACTTTATTGCCAAATAAATGTAATTACTCACATATTTGTGTCAAATATAAATTATCCTGATACTGTATTGATATGCGAAGTTTTTTGTGTACTGTGATTTCTTATGAAGGTTTTTTGGCCAAAACCATTGAGTTAACTCGTCGGCCACGCGCATTGTAATACTTGCACGGACTGCGTTTTCTGGCCGAGTGTGTGTTGTGCTTCAATCAAAAAAGTGCTTGATGTCAAGATGAGAAACAAGATACGCCAGTTTATGTAATAAAATTCTAAGTTAAGGGCTAAAATGAGCCGTCAGTGGAATAAAGTTACAAATAATCATTAAAATACTAACTTTAACATTTTCAATTAGTTGAGTTTTGGATTACAATTATTGAATTTGAAATATAGGTTGCCAGCTCAAACTCGAAGTTTCACCTACGACAGGCGTACAAGTTGAAGCACAACTGAAATCCGCCATGTTTACTATTTCAGGTCCTTGAATTCAGAGTTTTGAGATTGTTTTAGAAATTCCATCGCCAATTCACCTCTCACGAATACAGTTAATGGGATCTAGGAAAGATAAGGCTTCGAAGGTTTATGCAACACCAGACTGAGGGAGGTGCACGCAGATTTTATTTGGATTTTGGACGGTTGAAGTTGGGAGCCTCGGCTTGGCAAAGTTTAAGTGTCCAACCTTTATGTTTTCTTATATATATTATTGAGTGACGTCATTTGCGATAAACCCAAGCGCCTGTGCTATGGTGCGTCGCCCTTGTGTATTTACCCACAATGCTGTAAACATCCGTCAGGCACATTTGCTGCCAAGTTTTCGTGTCATTGGACTTCACGTGTTATTTGTTGTTGTCTGATTCAAGTTTTTTTCGGTCATCTATTCGTCCTATGCGAATAGCCAGCGCCATCTATATGTCATTCTCTAGTCCTCTAATGCCAACGAAGTATTACTGCTGTGCTGTGGGCTGCAACTCCGATGTGAGAAAGTTTGATAAACAGGACAAATACCTGTGGATGTGTGATGTGACATCAATGAGAGACATGAAAATGTGCCTGATTTCTAAAACGAGCCCACGCGCTTTCTTATTTCCGACACAAAGGAGACTTATGGCGCCGTGTGCAATCCGGGACGGCCCTATTTCAATATCATTAATTGTGTTGTAAAAATCCCACCATTAACTCCAACTCAGTCAATAAAGTCAATGACTCGATAAACATACTTGTGCGGGCGAAATTGATCCATCTACGCTGCGTTCATAATTAACACCTCCATGTTGTTTCCTTGAAGTCGGTAATTCCTCACACGATGCTGGTAATTTATAGAACAAGATGCGTGCACTAATTATTCTCCATGGTACATAACACGCTCAGCATCAGAAACCCATGAGCTATTTTAATGTTGTGCCAAGCTTATCTGCACATGGTAATCGCTTTCTGCTAAGGCTATATCAAACCTTATTCACAAAAATTGTCCGTATTTACAATATTTCACATATGCATGTCTAGCAAAATACCTTGTCTTCGTATAAAAACCATTAGTTCGACTTTTCTTCAAGATACTGTCGGCCCTCTGCTGTATGTCAGCATTAGCTGAGTGGCGACTGAGAAATTAACTACGAACTGCACAAAAGCTAGAATTGCAAAAAATGTTTGGTACCAAGTTTTATGAATCTGTACGAAATTTTCTTTCAGATTCTTATGTTGGCTCATGTCGTGCATCGGTACAGAAGTGGTGGTTTTGGGGTGTAAGGTCTAGTTTATGTACCTCTTGCCCCTTTTTTCTCAGCCTACATTGCTTTTCAGTAGGAGTAGTAGTGTACAACAATAGAAGACTGGATAAAGTGTATGTGCTCATCTGTAGGGCTTTTAATGTGAAATGACCACAAACTTTTCATTCTCAGCATGCCATGAGACAACTCCTATAACATTATAGGCTTTTGTCACCCCAACGCCCAAGCGAGCCTGAGCCAGACTCTGATAAATCCGTCCTAATCGATTCACAAATTAAGCGATGCTCATAGCTTATAATTATCCACGATGCTGAAGAAATTTGCTAATTTCTCTTATAATGCGTCGATTCTAAAACTACAAAGACGGATACTGTTTACTTTCAAATTTATTAACAGTCATGTTGGTCGTTTGCGTACGGTGACCCAAAGCTTCTGTGGCCCGAAGCTGATATTGAAAAAATATTACCAAAAAAAAAATTTTCTTTGCGGAGAAAACCTTTCCGCCGCAGAGAAAAATTCTCCACGAAAAAACATTTCACCGCGGAGAAAACCTTTTCGCAGTGGAGGAAACCTTTTCGCAGCGGAGAAAATTTTAATTCCCTTTTTCCGAGGAAATAAACTTTTCCGCCGCGGAGGAGCTTTCTCCGTGGAGAAGAGGTTTCTCCGTGGAGGGAAGGTTTTTTCCGAATATTATTTTTTCAATGTCAGCTTTGGGCCACCGTATTTGCCTTACTTATGCGTTTTCTGACTTTGAAACTCGTACGCTAAACGGGCGTTTTGGTTTACGACCGCAGTTATCTCATACAGCACGCTCAGCCAATCCCATCTCTTCAATCGATGACGGTACTATCAACCGTTGCCCCATTTAACAATAATTCCAAACACGAGTTTTTCGCCCGTGAAACCGATAACATCTCGTTAATGTTCAAGATCTCGAGCAACAATGAAAATGAATTTTAATCTGAATAAGGAACGAAATCAATGTTGCCGCGCTGGTTCCATGTCATTTATCTCGCTAACAATGTCTATTTAAGATCGTGGTTCAGAATTCTCATTCAACAACAGTTACGTGAGCTGTTGGTAAAATTCATGTACTTGTTACAATAAATATTAAACAATTGTTGCACATAGAGGTCTTGTACAGGAGAAGGCGACTGGTAATGAAGACCATCGCGGAAGAAGGTTCTGTCATTAATAAAGTGCTCGGCAATTCCTCTGTTGCTGGACCATACTAAAATGTTATCATTCAAACCACTTAACGTCTTTTGGGTGAATTTGTTGTATTGAACGAGAATCTCATTTTCATTTTCGACCCATCGTTTCTCTAATGGTCTGTTATTGGGTTCTTGCAATCTCCAAATATAGAAGGATTTTCTATCCGATACAAACGTTTTTAGAGCTTTCATAAAACGAGATGTGAAGAATGACTTGTACTTATCCAAAGTTTGTCCTTTCCAAAATTTTATCATCCATCCAGCAACCCCGTCGATCACAAGGTCGGGGCGTCCTGACAGACTACAATTTTGACTTGCCCATTGTTCGTATAGCTTAGCGTGGTTTCTGTCCATGTAAGTGTTGAAGCGGGATTGAATTCTCAGCGAAAACTGCGGAAACATAAAATTGTAATCATTGTGTCCCTTCACAGGGAATTTATCGAAATAGAGCATCATTTGGAACAATGTATCACGGATCCGTGAATCGCCAACAAAGGCAATGTGAGTAAATCCTTTGAATTTTGCTCTAGCAGTAAAGCATCTCTTAACGTCCTTTTTGCTATACTTGACTACATGGCATTTGCCGCTGGGCAGCCACCTATTATTCGACCAAGTTCCATTTTCAGAAATCATTTTAAAACACGACATCTTGTCGATCAACCACTTGTTAAACTTTAACGTCCGCACTCCGTGTGGTTGTTTGAGGCGAGAACTCACGAAAATCCAGTTGTAGCTGTAATAAAGAATGTACGTTCCAAAAATTCCAAGCAGTAGTACAGCAGTAAACGCTGTCAATGTGTTCATGGCGCAAACTGTTGAAATCCTGGCTACCAAAACCAATCTCAGAAGACTAGCATACGTCGGATCCAAATGGACCGAGAAACTGTATCCAAGTAAAGCGAGATGCGACTTGTCTGAAGGACCAGTCGCACGATACGTTTAGCAGTGTCCGTCACTACGACCACCTTTGAACAACTTGCTTTAGAACAACTTCCTCCCAGTCAGCCGAACGTCCACACTACAGACCATTTACCATGCGGCAAATACAGCGCGAAAACAATTAACCAGCCTCTTCGTTGTAACTGAGCAAGCGCACAGCGGATAATTATACGTATAGACCAGGGGCAGATCCAGGATTTTGAGTTGGGGGCAGGGCACAGGAATAACCAGAATTTCGCTACATGCGCACGCCCAGCCTAAAATGTAGGGATACAGGGGTCTCGAATTTTTGGTGTTTGTGAACCTTATTACTAAAAAAAAACAATAAACGGTAAACGGGATTTGTTCAAGGCCTATGCATTGTGCATTCGCCCCCCTGGGTGCGCGGATATGCTAGTCAGCAATTCGCACCCCGAACGGCCAAATGGCATCTGGGAGAATTTTAGGGGGGGGGCATGGCCCTTGCGTTTAAGACTTAAACCTGGTCTTCCTAAACCTGGTCTAATTTTAGACATAACTTGCATTTCACCAACATGGTTTACAGGTCTGAAAGCCTGGTTTTGTTAGGCCATAAAGCGGGTTTAGTAAAACCATGTTTAAAGTATCCAAGCCATCCCACTGTGTTGATTCGGATTAACCCAACAAACAAGCTATTGAAGTGTTTCAATGAAACCTTGATCACGCGAGTACAAAATGGCACACATTTGCGAAAAAGGGCTAAAAGCTTTACTCACGAGGGAAAATGTTTCCTACCATAACTGATGAGAGAAAAGCCAATGTGATAGTCGAGAACAAGAAAATTGGTGCCAAATCAAGTCAACGTAAGCACCAGTCTTGGAGAGATATTGATCCAGAACAAAGGCTAGAAAGAAAATTTCATCATTGAAAAATTATGCCCAGAAAAATCATATGGCGAGGGACCCAGTGGCAGATGTAGGACACCATGAGGAGATATTTTTCACAAGT